>CM051549.1:9104469-9492697 GCA_028022735.1 Gypaetus barbatus | reverse complement strand
TTTGCCTTTTTGGAAAAAAGGCTCTGCCGAGAATGGGTACGATGAGTTCTTGCATCTCTGGGAAAGCACAGATCCCCAGGGCTGTTGTGCCTGTGAATAGGCTGCCAAGGGAAGGTGAAGAGCAGCAACAGCTGTCAGGGCTGGCCCCTTCTGTGTGGGAGAAGGAGCCGGACGTTTGCCTTTTCGGGAAAAAGGCTCTGCCGAGAACAGGCGCCTTGAGATGTTGCATCTCTGGGAAAGCACAGATCCCCAGGGCTGTTGTGCCTGTTAATAGGCTGCCAAGCGAAGGTGAAGAACAGCAACAACTTTCAGGGCTGGCCCCTTCCATGTGGGAGAAGGAGCCGGACGTTTGCCTGTTCGGAAAAAAGGCTCTGCCGAGAATGGGTACGATGAGATGTTGCATCTCTGGGAAAGCACAGATCCCCAGGGCTGTTGTGCCTGTGAATAGGCTGCCAAGGGAAGGTGAAGAGCAGCAACACCTTTCAGGGCTGTCCCCTTCCTTGTGGGAGAAGGAGCCGGACGTTTGCATTTTCGGAAAAAAGGCTCTGCCAAGAATGGGTACGATGAGATGTTGCATCTCTGGGAAAGCACAGATCCCCAGGGCTGTTGTGCCTGTGAATAGGCTGCCAAGGGAAGGTGAAGAGCAGCAACAGCTGTCAGGGCTGGCACCTTCCTTGTCGGGGAAGGAGCCGGACGTTTGCCTTTTTGGGAAATAGGCTCTGCCGAGAATGGGTACGATGAGATGTTGCATCTCTGGGAAAGCACAGATCCCCAGGGCTGTTGTGCCTGTGAATAGGCTGCCAAGGGAAGGTGAAGAGCAGCAACAACTTTCAGGACTGGCCCCTTCCATGTGGGAGAATGAGCCGGACGTTTGCCATTTCAGAAAGAGGCTCTGCAGAGAACAGGCGCCTTGAGATGTTCCGTCTCTGGGAAAGCACAGATCCCCAGGGCTGTTGTGCCTGTGAATAGGCTGCCAAGGGAAGGTGAAGAGCAGCAACAGCTTTCAGGGCTTGCACCTTCCTTGTGGGAGAAGGAGCCGGACGTTTGCCTTTTCGGAAAAAAGGCTCTGCCGAGAACAGGCGCCTTGAGATGTTGCATCTCTGGGAAAGCACAGATCCCCAGTGCTGTTGTGCCTGTGAATGGGCTGCCAAGGGAAGGTGAAGAGCAGCAACAGCTGTCAGGGCTGGCACCTTCCTTATCGGGGAAGGAGTCGGACGTTTGCCTTTTCAGGAAAAAGGCTCTACCGAGAATGGGTATGATGAGATGTCGCGTCTCTGGGAAAGCACAGATCCCCAGGGCTGTTGTGCCTGTGAATAGGCTGCCAAGGGAAGGCGAAGAGCAGCAACAACTTTCAGGGCTGGCCCCTTCCTTGTGGGAGAAGGAGCCGGACGTTTGCCATTTCAGAAAGAGGCTCTGCCGAAAAAGGCGCCTTGAGATGTTCCGTCTGTGGGAAAGCACAGATCCCCAGGGCTGTTGTGCCTGTGAATAGGCTGCCAAGGGAAGGTGAAGAGCAGCAACAGCTGTCAGGCCTGGCACCTTCGTTGTCGGGGAAGGAGCCGGACGTTTGCCTTTTTGGAAAAAAGGCTCTGCCGAGAATGGGTACGATGAGTTCTTGCATCTCTGGGAAAGCACAGATCCCCAGGGCTGTTGTGCCTGTGAATAGGCTGCCAAGGGAAGGTGAAGAGCAGCAACAGCTGTCAGGGCTGGCACCTTCCTTGTCGGGGAAGGAGCCGGACGTTTGCCTTTTTGGAAAAAAGGCTCTGCCGAGAACAGGCGCCTTGAGATGTTGCATCTCTGGGAAAGCACAGATCCCCAGGGCTGTTGTGCCTGTGAATAGGCTGCCAAGGGAAGGTGAAGAGCAGCAACAGCTTTCAGGGCTGGCCCCTTCCATGTGGGAGAAGGAGCCGGACGTTATCCTTTTCGGAAAAAGTCTCTGCCAAGAATGGGTACGATGAGATGTTGCGTCTCTGGGAAAGCACAGATCCCCAAGGCTGTTGTGCCTGTGAATAGGCTGCCAAGGGAAGGTGAAGAGCAGCAACAGCTGTCAGGGCTGGCACCTTCCTTGTCGGGGAAGGAGCCGGACGTTTGCCTTTTTGGAAAAAAGGCTCTGCCGAGAATGGGTACGATGAGATGTTGCATCTCTGGGAAAGCACAGATCCCCAGGGCTGTTGTGCCTGTGAATAGGCTGCCAAGGGAAGGTGAAGAGCAGCAACAGCTGTCAGGCCTTGCCCCTTCCTTGTCGGGGAAGGAGCCGGACGTTTGCCTTTTTGGAAAAAAGGCTCTGCCAAGAATGGGTACGATGAGATGTTGCGTCTCTGGAAAGCACAGATCCCCAGGGCTGTTGTGCCTGTGAATAGGCTGCCAAGGGAAGGTGAAGAGCAGCAACAGCTTTCCGGGCTGTCCCCTTCCTTGTGGGAGAAGGACCCGGACGTTTGCCATTTCAGAAAGAGGCTCTGCCGAGAATGGGTACGATGAGATGTTGCATCTCTGGGAAAGCACAGATCCCCAGGGCTGTTGTGCCTGTGAATAGGCTGCCAAGGGAAGGTGAAGAGCAGCAACAGCTGTCAGGGCTGGCACCTTCCTTGTCGGGGAAGGAGCCGGACGTTTGCCTTTTCGGAAAAAAGGCTCTGCCGAGAATGGGTACGGAGATGTTCTGTCTCTGGGAAAGCACAGATCCCCAGGGCTGCTGTGCCTGTGAATAGGCTGCCAAGGGAAGGTGAAGAGCAGCAACAGCTTTCAGGGCTGGTACCTTCCATGTGGGAGAAGGAGCCGGACGTTTGCATTTTCGGAAAAAAGGGTCTGCCGAGAATGGGTACGATGAGTTGTTGCATCTGTGGAAAGCACAGATCCCCAGGGCTGCTGTGCCTGAGAATAGGCTGCCAAGGGAAGGTGAAGAGCAGCAACAGCTTTCAGGGCTGGCCCCTTCCTTGTGGGAGAAGGAGCGGACGTTTGCCATTTCAGAAAGAGGCTCTGCCGAGAACAGGCGCCTTGAGATGTTGCATCTCTGGGAAAGCACAGATCCCCAGGGCTGTTGTGCCTGTGAATAGGCTGCCAAGGGAAGGTGAAGAGCAGCAACAGCTTTCAGGGCTGGCACCTTCCTTGTCGGGGAGGGAGCCGGACGTTTGCCTTTTTGGAAAAAAGGCTCTGCCAAGAATGGGTACGATGAGATGTTGCGTCTCTGGGAAAGCACAGATCCCCAGTGCTTTTGTGCCTGTGAATAGGCTGCCAAGGGAAGGTGAAGAGCAGCAACAGCTTTCCGGGCTGTCCCCTTCCTTGTGGGAGAAGGACCCGGACGTTTGCCTTTTCGGAAAAAAGGCTCTGCCGAGAACAGGCGCCTTGAGATGTTGCATCTCTGGGAAAGCACAGATCCCCAGGGCTGTTGTGCCTGTGAATAGGCTGCCAAGGGAAGGTGAAGAGCAGCAACAGCTGTCAGGCCTGGCACCTTCCTTGTGGGAGAAGGAGCCGGACGTTTGCCTTTTCGGAAAGAGGCTCTGCCGAAAACAGGCGACTTGAGATGTTGCATCTCTGGGAAAGCACAGATCCCCAGGGCTGTTGTGCCTGTGAATAGGCTGCCAAGGGAAGGTGAAGAGCAGCAACAACTTTCAGGGCTGTCCCCTTCCTTGTGGGAGAAGGAGCCGGATGTTTGCCTTTTCGGAAAGAGGCTCTGCCGAGAACAGGCGCCTTGAGATGTTCCGTCTGTGGGAAAGCACAGATCCCCAGGGCTGTTGTGCCTGTGAATAGGCTGCCAAGGGAAGGTGAAGAGCAGCAACAGCTGTCAGGCCTGGCACCTTCCTTGTCGGGGAAGGAGCCGGATGTTTGCCTTTTCGGAAAAAAGGCTCTGCCGAGAATGCGTACGATGAGATGTTTTGTCACTGGAAAAGCACAGATCCCCAGGGCTGTTGTGCCTGTGAATAGGCTGCCAAGGGAAGGTGAAGAGCAGCAACAACTTTCAGGGCTGGCACCTTCCTTGCGGGAGAAGGAGCCGGACGTTTGCCTTTTCGGAAAAAAGGCTCTGACGGGAACAGGCGTCTTGAGATGTTGCATCTCTGGGAAAGCACAGATCCCCAGGACTGTTGTGCCTGTGAATAGGCTGCCAAGGGTAGGTGAAGAGCAGCAACAGCTTTCAGGGCTGGCACCTTCCTTGTCAGGGAAGGAGCCGGACGTTTGCCTTTTCGGAAAAAAGGCTCTGCCGAGAATGGATACGATGAGATGTTGCGTCTCTGGGAAAGCACAGATCCCCAGGGCTGTTGTGCCTGTGAATAGGCTGCCAAGGGAAGGTGAAGAGCAGCAACAGCTGTCAGGGCTGGCCCCTTCCTTGCGGGAGAAGGAGCCGGACATTGCCTTTTCGGAAAAAAGGCTCTGCCGAGAACAGGCGCCTTGAGATGTTGCATCTCTGGGAAAGCACAGATCCCCAGGGCTGTTGCTCCTGTGAATAGGCTGCCAAGGGAAGGTGAAGAGCAGCAACAGCTGTCAGGGCTGTCCCCTTCCTTGTGGGAGAAGGAGCCGGACGTTTGCCTTTTCGGAAAAAAGGCTCTGCCGAGAATGGGTACGATGAGATGTTGCATCTCTGGGAAGGCACAGATCCCCAGGGCTGTTGTGCCTGTGAATAGGCTGCCAAGGGAAGGTGAAGAGCAGCAACAGCTGTCAGGCCTGGCACCTTCCTTGTGGGAGAAGGAGCCGGACGTTTGCCTTTTCGGAAAAAAGGCTCTGCCGAGAACAGGCGCCTTGAGATGTTGCATCTCTGGGAAAGCACAGATCCCCAGGGCTGTTGTGCCTGTGAATAGGCTGCCAAGGGAAGGTGAAGAGCAGCAACAGCTGTCAGGGCTGGCACCTTCCTTGTCGGGGAAGGAGCCGGACGTTTGCATTTTTGGAAAAAAGGCTCTGCTAAGAATGGGTACGATGAGATGTTGCGTCTCTGGGAAAGCACAGATCCCCAGGGCTGTTGTGCCTGTGAATAGGCTGCCAAGGGAATGTGAAGAGCAGCAACAGCTTTCAGGGCTGTCCCCTTCCTTGTGGGAGAAGGAGCCGGACGTTTGCCTTTTCGGAAAAAAGGCTCTGCCGAGAACAGGCGCCTTGAGATGTTGCATCTCTGGGAAAGCACAGATCCCCAGGGCTGTTGTGCCTGTGAATAGGCTGCCAAGGGAAGGTGAAGAGCAGCGACAGCTGTCAGGCCTGGCCCCTTCCTTGTGGGAGAAGGAGCCGGACGTTTGCCTTTTCGGAAAGAGGCTCTGCCGAGAACAGGCGCCTTGAGATGTTGCGTCTCTGGGAAAGCACAGATCCCCAGGGCTGTTGTGCCTGTGAATAGGCTGCCAAGGGAAGGTGAAGAGCAGCAACAGCTGTCAGGGCTGGCACCTTCCTTGTCGGGGAAGGAGCCGGACGTTTGCCTTTTCGGAAAAAAGGCTCTGCCGAGAATGGGTACGATGAGATATTCTGTCTCTGGGAAAGCACAGATCCCCAGGGCTGCTGTGCCTGTGAATAGGTTGCCAAGGGAAGGTGAAGAGCAGCAACAGCTGTCAGGCCTGGCCCCTTCCTTGTGGGAGAAGGAGCCGGACGTTGGCTTTTCGGAAAAAAGGCTCTGCCGAGAACAGGCGCCTTGAGATGTTGCATCTCTGGGAAAGCACAGATCCCCAGGGCTGTTGTGCCTGTGAATAGGCTGCCAAGGGAAGGTGAAGAGCACCAACAGCTGTCAGGGCTGGCACCTTCCTTGTCGGGGAAGGAGCCGGACGTTTGCCTTTTCGGAACAAAGGCTCTGCCGAGAACAGGCGCCTTGAGATGTTGCGTCTCTGGGAAAGCATAGATCCCCAGGGCTGTTGTGCCTGTGAATACGCTGTCAAGGGAAGGTGAAGAGCAGCAACAGCTGTCAGGGCTGGCACCTTCCTTGTCGGGGAAGGAGCCGGACGTTTGTCTTTTCGGAAAAAAGTCTCTGCCGAGAATGGGTACGATGAGATGTTGTGTCTCTGGGAAAGCACAGATCCCCAGGGCTGTTGTGCCTGTTAATAGGCTGCCAAGGGAAGGTGAAGAGCAGCAACAGCTGTCAGGCCTGGCACCTTCCTTGTCGGGGAAGGAGCCAGACGTTTGCCTTTTTGGATAAAAGGCTCTGCCGAGATTCGGTACGATGAGATGTTGTGTCTCTGGGAAAGCAGAGATCCCCAGGGCTGTTGTGCCTGTGAATAGGCTGCCAAGGGAAGGTGAAGAGCAGCAACAGCTGTCAGGGCTGGTACCTTCCATGTGGGAGAAGGAGCCGGACGTTTGCCTTTTCGGAAAAAAGAGTCTGCCGAGAATGGGTACGATGAGTTGTTGCATCTCTGGGAAAGCACAGATCCCCAGGGCTGTTGTGCCTGTGAATAGGCTGCCAAGGGAAGGTGAAGAGCAGCAACAGCTGTCAGGGCTGGCACCTTCCTTGCGGGAGAAGTAGCCAGATGTTTGCCTTTTCGGAAAAAGGCTCTGCTGAGAACAGGCGCCTTGAGATGTTGCATCTCTGGGAAAGCACAGATCCCCAGGGCTGTTGTGCCTGTGAATAGGCTGCCAAGGGAAGGTGAAGAGCAGCAACAGCTTTCAGGGCTGGCGCCTTCCATGTGGGAGAAGGAGCCGGACGTTTGCCTTTTCGGAAAAAAGTCTCTGCCAAGAATGGGTACGATGAGATGTTGCGTCTCTGGGAAAGCACAGATCCCCAGGGCTGTTGTGCCTGTGAATAGGCTGCCAAGGGAAGGTGAAGAGCAGCAACAGCTGTCAGGGCTGGCACCTTCCTTGTCGGGGAAGGAGCCGGACGTTTGCCTTTTTGGAAAAAAGGCTCTGCCGAGAATGGGTACGATGAGATGTTGCGTCTCTGGGAAAGCACAGATCCCCAGGGCTGTTGTGCCTGTGAATAGGCTGCCAAGGGAAGGTGAAGAGCAGCAACAGCTGTCAGGGCTGTCCCCTTCCTTGTGGGAGAAGGAGCCGGACGTTTGCCTGTTCGGAAAATAGGCTCTGCCGAGAACAGGCGCCTTGAGATGTTTCATCTCTGGGAAAGCACAGATCCCCAGGGCTGTTGTGCCTGTTAATAGGCTGCCAAGGGAAGGTGAAGAGCAGCAACAGCTTTCAGGGCTGGCCCCTTCCATGTGGGAGAAGGAGCCGGACGTTTGCCATTTCAGAAAGAGGCTCTGCCGAGAACAGGCGCCTTGAGACGTTGTGTCTCTGGGAAAGCACAGATCCCCAGTGCTGTTGTGCCTGTGAATAGGCTGCCAAGGGAAGGTGAAGAGCAGCAACAGCTGTCAGGCCTGGCACCTTCCTTGTGGGAGAAGGAGCCGGACGTTGGCTTTTCGGAAAATAGGCTCTGCCGAGAACAGGCGCCTTGAGATGTTGCATCTCTGGGAAAGCACAGATCCCCAGGGCTGTTGTGCCTGTGAATAGGCTGCCAAGGGAAGGTGAAGAGCAGCAACAACTTTCAGGGCTGGCCCGTTCTGTGTGGGAGAAGGAGCCTGACGTTTGCTATTTCAGAAAGAGGCTCTGCCGAGAACAGGTGCCTTGAGATGTTCCGTCTGTGGGAAAGCACAGATGCCCAGGGCTGTTGTGCCTGTGAATAGGCTGCCAAGGGAAGGTGAAGAGCAGCAACAGCTGTCAGGCCTGGCACCTTCCTTGTCCGGGAAGGAGCCAGACGTTTGCCTTTTTGGAAAAAAGGCTCTGCCGAGATTGGGTACGATGAGATGTTGTGTCTCTGGGAAATCACAGATCCCCAGGGCTGTTGTGCCTGTGAATAGGCTGCCAAGGGAAGGTGAAGAGCAGCAACAGCTTTCAGGGCTGGCCCCTTCCATGTGGGAGAAGGAACCGGACGTTTGCCTTTTCGGAAAAAAGTCTCTGCCAAGAATGGGTACGATGAGATGTTGCATCTCTGGGAAAGCACAGATCCCCAGGGCTTTTATGCCTGTGTATAGGCTGCCAAGGGAAGGTGAAGAGCAGCAACAGCTTTCAGGGCTGGCCCCTTCCTTGTGGGAGAAGGAGCCGGACGTTTGCCATTTCAGAAAGAGGCTCTGCCGAGAACAGGCGCCTTGAGATGTTCCGTCTGTGGAAAAGCACAGATCCCCAGGGCTGTTGTGCCTGTGAATAGGCTGCCAAGGGAAGGTGAAGAGCAGCAACAGCTGTCAGGGCTGGCACCTTCCTTGTCGGGGAAGGAGCCGGACGTTTGCCTTTTTGGAAAAAAGGCTCTGCCGAGAATGGGTACGATGAGTTCTTGCATCTCTGGGAAAGCACAGATCCCCAGGGCTGTTGTGCCTGTGAATAGGCTGCCAAGGGAAGGTGAAGAGCAGCAACAGCTGTCAGGGCTGGCCCCTTCTGTGTGGGAGAAGGAGCCGGACGTTTGCCTTTTCGGAAAAAAGGCTCTGCCGAGAACAGGCGCCTTGAGATGTTGCATCTCTGGGAAAGCACAGATCCCCAGGGCTGTTGTGCCTGTTAATAGGCTGCCAAGCGAAGGTGAAGAACAGCAACAACTTTCAGGGCTGGCCCCTTCCATGTGGGAGAAGGAGCCGGACGTTTGCCTGTTCGGAAAAAAGGCTCTGCCGAGAATGGGTACGATGAGATGTTGCATCTCTGGGAAAGCACAGATCCCCAGGGCTGTTGTGCCTGTGAATAGGCTGCCAAGGGAAGGTGAAGAGCAGCAACAGCTGTCAGGGCTGGCACCTTCCTTGTCGGGGAAGGAGCCGGACGTTTGCCTTTTTGGGAAAAAGGCTCTGCCGAGAATGGGTACGATGAGATGTTGCATCTCTGGGAAAGCACAGATCCCCAGGGCTGTTGTGCCTGTGAATAGGCTGCCAAGGGAAGGTGAAGAGCAGCAACAACTTTCAGGACTGGCCCCTTCCATGTGGGAGAATGAGCCGGACGTTTGCCATTTCAGAAAGAGGCTCTGCAGAGAACAGGCGCCTTGAGATGTTCCGTCTCTGGGAAAGCACAGATCCCCAGGGCTGTTGTGCCTGTGAATAGGCTGCCAAGGGAAGGTGAAGAGCAGCAACAGCTTTCAGGGCTTGCACCTTCCTTGTGGGAGAAGGAGCCGGACGTTTGCCTTTTCGGAAAAAAGGCTCTGCCGAGAACAGGCGCCTTGAGATGTTGCATCTCTGGGAAAGCACAGATCCCCAGGGCTGTTGTGCCTGTGAATAGGCTGCCAAGGGAAGGTGAAGAGCAGCAACAGCTGTCAGGGCTGGCACCTTCCTTATCGGGGAAGGAGTCGGACGTTTGCCTTTTCAGGAAAAAGGCTCTACCGAGAATGGGTATGATGAGATGTCGCGTCTCTGGGAAAGCACAGATCCCCAGGGCTGTTGTGCCTGTGAATAGGCTGCCAAGGGAAGGCGAAGAGCAGCAACAACTTTCAGGGCTGGCCCCTTCCTTGTGGGAGAAGGAGCCGGACGTTTGCCATTTCAGAAAGAGGCTCTGCCGAAAAAGGCGCCTTGAGATGTTCCGTCTGTGGGAAAGCACAGATCCCCAGGGCTGTTGTGCCTGTGAATAGGCTGCCAAGGGAAGGTGAAGAGCAGCAACAGCTGTCAGGCCTGGCACCTTCGTTGTCGGGGAAGGAGCCGGACGTTTGCCTTTTTGGAAAAAAGGCTCTGCCGAGAATGGGTACGATGAGTTCTTGCATCTCTGGGAAAGCACAGATCCCCAGGGCTGTTGTGCCTGTGAATAGGCTGCCAAGGGAAGGTGAAGAGCAGCAACAGCTGTCAGGGCTGGCCCCTTCTGTGTGGGAGAAGGAGCCGGACGTTGCCTTTTCGGAAAAAAGGCTCTGCCGAGAACAGGCGCCTTGAGATGTTGCATCTCTGGGAAAGCACAGATCCCCAGGGCTGTTGTTCCTGTGAATAGGCTGCCAAGCGAAGGTGAAGAACAGCAACAACTTTCAGGGCTGGCCCCTTCCATGTGGGAGAAGGAGCCGGACGTTTGCCTTTTCAGAAAAAAGTCTCTGCCAAGAATGGGTACGATGAGATGTTGCATCTCTGGGAAAGCACAGATCCCCAGGGCTGTTGTGCCTGTGAATAGGCTGCCAGGGGAAGGTGAAGAGCAGCAAAAGCTGTCAGGCCTGGCCCCTTCCTTGTGGGAGAAGGAGCTGGACCTTTGCCTTTTCGGAAAGAGGCTCTGCCGAGAACAGGCGCCTTGAGATGTTGCATCTCTGGGAAAGCACAGATCCCCAGGGCTGTTGTGCCTGTGAATAGGCTGCCAAGGGAAGGTGAAGAGCAGCAACAGCTGTCAGGGCTGGCACTTTCCTTGTCGGGGAAGGAGCCGGACATTTGCCTTTTTGGAAAAAAGGCTCTGCCGAGAATGGGTACGATGAGATGTTGCATCTCTGGGAAAGCACAGATCCCCAGGGCTGTTGTGCCTGTGAATAGGCTGCCAAGGGAAGGTGAAGAGCAGCAACAGCTTTCAGGGCTGGCACCTTCCATGTGGGAGAAGGAGCCGGACGTTTGCCTGTTCGGAAAAAAGGCTCTGCCGAGAATGGGTACGATGAGATGTTGCATCTCTGGGAAAGCACAGATCCCCAGGGCTGTTGTTCCTGTGAATAGGCTGCCAAGGGAAGGTGAAGAGCAGCAACAACTTTCAGGACTGGCCCCTTCCATGTGGGAGAAGGAGCCGGACGTTTGCCATTTCAGAAAGAGGCTCTGCCGAGAACAGGCGCCTTGAGATGTTCCGTCTCTGGGAAAGCACAGATCCCCAGGGCTGTTGTGCCTGTGAATAGGCTGCCAAGGGAAGGTGAAGAGCAGCAACAGCTGTCAGGGCTGGCCCCTTCTATGTGGGAGAAGGAGCCGGACGTTGCCTTTTCGGAAAAAAGGCTCTGCCGAGAATGGGTACGATGAGTTCTTGCATCTCTGGGAAAGCACAGATCCCCAGGGCTGTTGTGCCTGTGAATAGGCTGCCAAGGGAAGGTGAAGAGCAGCAACAGCTGTCAGGGCTGGCCCCTTCTGTGTGGGAGAAGGAGCCGGACGTTTGCCTTTTCGGAAAAAAGGCTCTGCCGAGAACAGGCGCCTTGAGATGTTGCATCTCTGGGAAAGCACAGATCCCCAGGGCTGTTGTGCCTGTTAATAGGCTGCCAAGCGAAGGTGAAGAACAGCAACAACTTTCAGGGCTGGCCCCTTCCATGTGGGAGAAGGAGCCGGACGTTTGCCTGTTCGGAAAAAAGGCTCTGCCGAGAATGGGTACGATGAGATGTTGCATCTCTGGGAAAGCACAGATCCCCAGGGCTGTTGTGCCTGTGAATAGGCTGCCAAGGGAAGGTGAAGAGCAGCAACACCTTTCAGGGCTGTCCCCTTCCTTGTGGGAGAAGGAGCCGGACGTTTGCATTTTCGGAAAAAAGGCTCTGCCAAGAATGGGTACGATGAGATGTTGCATCTCTGGGAAAGCACAGATCCCCAGGGCTGTTGTGCCTGTGAATAGGCTGCCAAGGGAAGGTGAAGAGCAGCAACAGCTGTCAGGGCTGGCACCTTCCTTGTCGGGGAAGGAGCCGGACGTTTGCCTTTTTGGGAAAAAGGCTCTGCCGAGAATGGGTACGATGAGATGTTGCATCTCTGGGAAAGCACAGATCCCCAGGGCTGTTGTGCCTGTGAATAGGCTGCCAAGGGAAGGTGAAGAGCAGCAACAACTTTCAGGACTGGCCCCTTCCATGTGGGAGAATGAGCCGGACGTTTGCCATTTCAGAAAGAGGCTCTGCAGAGAACAGGCGCCTTGAGATGTTCCGTCTCTGGGAAAGCACAGATCCCCAGGGCTGTTGTGCCTGTGAATAGGCTGCCAAGGGAAGGTGAAGAGCAGCAACAGCTTTCAGGGCTTGCACCTTCCTTGTGGGAGAAGGAGCCGGACGTTTGCCTTTTCGGAAAAAAGGCTCTGCCGAGAACAGGCGCCTTGAGATGTTGCATCTCTGGGAAAGCACAGATCCCCAGGGCTGTTGTGCCTGTGAATAGGCTGCCAAAGGAAGGTGAAGAGCAGCAACAGCTGTCAGGGCTGGCACCTTCCTTATCGGGGAAGGAGTCGGACGTTTGCCTTTTCAGGAAAAAGGCTCTACCGAGAATGGGTATGATGAGATGTCGCGTCTCTGGGAAAGCACAGATCCCCAGGGCTGTTGTGCCTGTGAATAGGCTGCCAAGGGAAGGCGAAGAGCAGCAACAACTTTCAGGGCTGGCCCCTTCCTTGTGGGAGAAGGAGCCGGACGTTTGCCATTTCAGAAAGAGGCTCTGCCGAAAAAGGCGCCTTGAGATGTTCCGTCTGTGGGAAAGCACAGATCCCCAGGGCTGTTGTGCCTGTGAATAGGCTGCCAAGGGAAGGTGAAGAGCAGCAACAGCTGTCAGGCCTGGCACCTTCGTTGTCGGGGAAGGAGCCGGACGTTTGCCTTTTTGGAAAAAAGGCTCTGCCGAGAATGGGTACGATGAGTTCTTGCATCTCTGGGAAAGCACAGATCCCCAGGGCTGTTGTGCCTGTGAATAGGCTGCCAAGGGAAGGTGAAGAGCAGCAACAGCTGTCAGGGCTGGCCCCTTCTCTGTGGGAGAAGGAGCCGGACGTTGCCTTTTCGGAAAAAAGGCTCTGCCGAGAACAGGCGCCTTGAGATGTTGCATCTCTGGGAAAGCACAGATCCCCAGGGCTGTTGTTCCTGTGAATAGGCTGCCAAGCGAAGGTGAAGAACAGCAACAACTTTCAGGGCTGGCCCCTTCCATGTGGGAGAAGGAGCCGGACGTTTGCCTTTTCAGAAAAAAGTCTCTGCCAAGAATGGGTACGATGAGATGTTGCATCTCTGGGAAAGCACAGATCCCCAGGGCTGTTGTGCCTGTGAATAGGCTGCCAGGGGAAGGTGAAGAGCAGCAAAAGCTGTCAGGCCTGGCCCCTTCCTTGTGGGAGAAGGAGCTGGACCTTTGCCTTTTCGGAAAGAGGCTCTGCCGAGAACAGGCGCCTTGAGATGTTGCGTCTCTGGGAAAGCACAGATCCCCAGGGCTGTTGTGCCTGTGAATAGGCTGCCAAGGGAAGGTGAAGAGCAGCAACAGCTGTCAGGGCTGGCACTTTCCTTGTCGGGGAAGGAGCCGGACATTTGCCTTTTTGGAAAAAAGGCTCTGCCGAGAATGGGTACGATGAGATGTTGCATCTCTGGGAAAGCACAGATCCCCAGGGCTGTTGTGCCTGTGAATAGGCTGCCAAGGGAAGGTGAAGAGCAGCAACAGCTTTCAGGGCTGGCACCTTCCATGTGGGAGAAGGAGCCGGACGTTTGCCTGTTCGGAAAAAAGGCTCTGCCGAGAATGGGTACGATGAGATGTTGCATCTCTGGGAAAGCACAGATCCCCAGGGCTGTTGTTCCTGTGAATAGGCTGCCAAGGGAAGGTGAAGAGCAGCAACAACTTTCAGGACTGGCCCCTTCCATGTGGGAGAAGGAGCCGGACGTTTGCCATTTCAGAAAGAGGCTCTGCCGAGAACAGGCGCCTTGAGATGTTCCGTCTCTGGGAAAGCACAGATCCCCAGGGCTGTTGTGCCTGTGAATAGGCTGCCAAGGGAAGGTGAAGAGCAGCAACAGCTGTCAGGGCTGGCCCCTTCTATGTGGGAGAAGGAGCCGGACGTTGCCTTTTCGGAAAAAAGGCTCTGCTGAGAACAGGCGCCTTGAGATGTTGCATCTCTGGGAAAGCACAGATCCCCAGGGCTGTTGTGCCTGTGAATAGGCTGCCAAGGGAAGGTGAAGAGCAGCAACAGCTTTCAGGGCTGGCACCTTCCATGTGGGAGAAGGAGCCGGACGTTTGCCTGTTCGGAAAAAAGGCTCTGCCAAGAATGGGTACGATGAGATGTTGCATCTCTGGGAAAGCACAGATCCCCAGGGCTGTTGTTCCTGTGAATAGGCTGCCAAGGGAAGGTGAAGAGCAGCAACAACTTTCAGGGCTGGCCCCTTCCTTGTGGGAGAAGGAGCCGGAGGTTTGCCATTTCAGAAAGAGGCTCTGCCGAGAACAGGCGCCTTGAGATGTTGCATCTCTGGGAAAGCACAGATCCCCAGGGCTGTTGTGCCTGTGAATAGGCTGCCAAGGGAAGGTGAAGAGCAGCAACAGCTGTCAGGGCTGGCCCCTTCTGTGTGGGAGAAGGAGCCGGACGTTGCCTTTTCGGAAAAAAGGCTCTGCTGAGAACAGGCGCCTTGAGATGTTGCATCTCTGGGAAAGCACAGATCCCCAGGGTTGTTGTGCCTATGAATAGGCTGCCAAGGGAAGGTGAAGAGCAGCAACAGCTGTCAGGGCTGGCACCTTCCTTGTCGGGGAAGGAGCCGGACGTTTGCCTTTTTGGAAAAAAGGCTCTGCCGAGAATGGGTACGATGAGATGTTGCATCTCTGGGAAAGCACAGATCCCCAGGGCTGTTGTGCCTGTTAATAGGCTGCCAAGGGAAGGTGAAGAGCAGCAACAGCTGTCAGGGCTGGCCCCTTCTGTGTGGGAGAAGGAGCCGGACGTTTGCCTTTTCGGAAAAAAGGCTCTGCCGAGAACAGGCGCCTTGAGATGTTGCATCTCTGGGAAAGCACAGATCCCCAGGGCTGTTGTGCCTGTTAATAGGCTGCCAAGCGAAGGTGAAGAACAGCAACAACTTTCAGGGCTGGCCCCTTCCATGTGGGAGAAGGAGCCGGACGTTTGCCTGTTCGGAAAAAAGGCTCTGCCGAGAATGGGTACGATGAGATGTTGCATCTCTGGGAAAGCACAGATCCCCAGGGCTGTTGTTCCTGTGAATAGGCTGCCAAGGGAAGGTGAAGAGCAGCAACAGCTGTCAGGGCTGTCCCCTTCCTTGTGGGAGAAGGAGCCGGACGTTTGCATTTTCGGAAAAAAGGCTCTGCCAAGAATGGGTACGATGAGATGTTGCATCTCTGGGAAAGCACAGATCCCCAGGGCTGTTGTGCCTGTGAATAGGCTGCCAAGGGAAGGTGAAGAGCAGCAACAGCTGTCAGGGCTGGCCCCTTCCATGTGGGAGAAGGAGCCGGACGTTTGCCTGTTCGGAAAAAAGGCTCTGCCGAGAATGGGTACGATGAGTTGTTGCATCTCTGGGAAAGCACAGATCCCCAGGGCTGTTGTGCCTGTGAATAGGCTGCCAAGGGAAGGTGAAGAGCAGCAACAACTTTCAGGACTGGCCCCTTCCATGTGGGAGAATGAGCCGGACGTTTGCCATTTCAGAAAGAGGCTCTGCAGAGAACAGGCGCCTTGAGATGTTCCGTCTCTGGGAAAGCACAGATCCCCAGGGCTGTTGTGCCTGTGAATAGGCTGCCAAGGGAAGGTGAAGAGCAGCAACAGCTTTCAGGGCTGGCACCTTCCTTGTGGGAGAAGGAGCCGGACGTTTGCCTTTTCGGAAAAAAGGCTCTGCCGAGAACAGGCGCCTTGAGATGTTGCATCTCTGGGAAAGCACAGATCCCCAGGGCTGTTGTGCCTGTGAATAGGCTGCCAAGGGAAGGTGAAGAGCAGCAACAGCTGTCAGGGCTGGCACCTTCCTTATCGGGGAAGGAGTCGGACGTTTGCCTTTTCGGGAAAAAGGCTCTACCGAGAATGGGTATGATGAGATGTCGCGTCTCTGGGAAAGCACAGATCCCCAGGGCTGTTGTGCCTGTGAATAGGCTGCCAAGGGAAGGCGAAGAGCAGCAACAACTTTCAGGGCTGGCCCCTTCCTTGTGGGAGAAGGAGCCGGACGTTTGCCATTTCAGAAAGAGGCTCTGCCGAAAAAGGCGCCTTGAGATGTTCCGTCTGTGGGAAAGCACAGATCCCCAGGGCTGTTGTGCCTGTGAATAGGCTGCCAAGGGAAGGTGAAGAGCAGCAACAGCTGTCAGGGCTGGCACCTTCCTTGTCGGGGAAGGAGCCGGACGTTTGCCTTTTTGGAAAAAAGGCTCTGCCGAGAATGGGTACGATGAGTTCTTGCATCTCTGGGAAAGCACAGATCCCCAGGGCTGTTGTGCCTGTGAATAGGCTGCCAAGGGAAGGTGAAGAGCAGCAACAGCTGTCAGGGCTGGCCCCTTCTGTGTGGGAGAAGGAGCCGGACGTTGCCTTTTCGGAAAAAAGGCTCTGCCGAGAACAGGCGCCTTGAGATGTTGCATCTCTGGGAAAGCACAGATCCCCAGGGCTGTTGTTCCTGTGAATAGGCTGCCAAGCGAAGGTGAAGAACAGCAACAACTTTCAGGGCTGGCCCCTTCCATGTGGGAGAAGGAGCCGGACGTTTTCCTTTTCAGAAAAAAGTCTCTGCCAAGAATGGGTACGATGAGATGTTGCATCTCTGGGAAAGCACAGATCCCCAGGGCTGTTGTGCCTGTGAATAGGCTGCCAGGGGAAGGTGAAGAGCAGCAACAGCTGTCAGGCCTGGCCCCTTCCTTGTGGGAGAAGGAGCTGGACCTTTGCCTTTTCGGAAAGAGGCTCTGCCGAGAACAGGCGCCTTGAGATGTTGCGTCTCTGGGAAAGCACAGATCCCCAGGGCTGTTGTGCCTGTGAATAGGCTGCCAAGGGAAGGTGAAGAGCAGCAACAGCTGTCAGGGCTGGCCCTTTCTATGTGGGAGAAGGAGCCGGACGTTGCCTTTTCGGAAAAAAGGCTCTGCTGAGAACAGGCGCCTTGAGATGTTGCATCTGTGGGAAAGCACAGATCCCCAGGGCTGTTGTGCCTGTGAATAGGCTGCCAAGGGAAGGTGAAGAGCAGCAACAGCTTTCAGGGCTGGCACCTTCCATGTGGGAGAAGGAGCCGGACGTTTGCCTGTTCGGAAAAAAGGCTCTGCCGAGAATGGGTACGATGAGATGTTGCATCTCTGGGAAAGCACAGATCCCCAGGGCTGTTGTTCCTGTGAATAGGCTGCCAAGGGAAGGTGAAGAGCAGCAACAACTTTCAGGGCTGGCCCCTTCCTTGTGGGAGAAGGAGCCGGAGGTTTGCCATTTCAGAAAGAGGCTCTGCCGAGAACAGGCGCCTTGAGATGTTGCATGTCTGGGAAAGCACAGATCCCCAGGGCTGTTGTGCCTGTGAATAGGCTGCCAAGGGAAGGTGAAGAGCAGCAACAGCTGTCAGGGCTGGCCCCTTCTGTGTGGGAGAAGGAGCCGGACGTTGCCTTTTCGGAAAAAAGGCTCTGCTGAGAACAGGCGCCTTGAGATGTTGCATCTCTGGGAAAGCACAGATCCCCAGGGCTGTTGTGCCTGTGAATAGGCTGCCAAGGGAAGGTGAAGAACAGCAACAACTTTCAGGGCTGGCCCCTTCCTTGTGGGAGAAGGAGCCGGACGTTTGCCTTTTCAGAAAAAAGGCTCGGCCAAGAATGGGTACGATGAGATGTTGCATCTCTGGGAAAGCACAGATCCCCAGTGCTTTTGTGCCTGTGAATAGTCTGCCAAGGGAAGGTGAAGAGCAGTAACAGCTTTCAGGGCTGACACCTTCCATGTGGGAGAAGGAGCCGGACTTTTGCCTGTTCGGAAAAAAGGCTCTGCCGAGAATGGGTACGATGAGATGTTGCATCTCTGGGAAAGCACAGATCCCCAGGGCTGTTGTGCCTGTGAATAGGCTGCCAAGGGAAGGTGAAGAGCAGCAACAACTTTCAGGGCTGGCCCCTTCCTTGTGGGAGAATGAGCCGGACGTTTGCCATTTCAGAAAGAGGCTCTGCCGAGAACAGGCGCCTTGAGATGTTCCGTCTGTGGGAAAGCACAGATCCCCAGGGCTGTTGTGCCTGTGAATAGGCTGCCAAGGGAAGGTGAAGAGCAGCAACAGCTGTCAGGCCTGGCCCCTTCCTTGCGGGAGAAGGAGCCGGACGTTTGTCTTTTCGAAAAAAGGCTCTGCTGAGAACAGGCGCCTTGAGATGTTGCATCTCTGGGAAAGCACAGATCCCCAGGGCTGTTGTTCCTGTGAATAGGCTGCCAAGGGAAGGTGAAGAGCAGCAACAGCTGTCAGGCCTGGCCCCTTCCTTGTGGGAGAAGGAGCCGGACGTTTGCCATTTCAGAAAGAGGCTCTGCCGAGAACAGGCGCCTTGAGATGTTGCATCTGTGGGAAAGCACAGATCCCCAGGGCTGTTGTGCCTGTGAATAGGCTGCCAAGGGAAGGTGAAGAGCAGCAACAGCTGTCAGGCCTGGCACCTTCCTTGTCGGGGAAGGATCCGGACGTTTGCCTTTTTGGAAAAAAGGCTCTGCCGAGAATGGGTACGATGAGATGTTGCATCTCTGGGAAAGCACAGATCCCCAGGGCTGTTGTGCCTGTTAATAGGCTGCCAAGGGAAGGTGAAGAGCAGCAACAGCTGTCAGGGCTGGCCCCTTCTGTGTGGGAGAAGGAGCCGGACGTTGCCTTTTCGGAAAAAAGGCTCTGCCGAGAACAGGCGCCTTGAGATGTTGCATCTCTGGGAAAGCACAGATCCCCAGGGCTGTTGTGCCTGTTAATAGGCTGCCAAGGGAAGGTGAAGAACAGCAACAACTTTCAGGGCTGGCCCCTTCCATGTGGGAGAAGGATCCGGACGTTTGCCTTTTCGGAAAAAAGGCTCTGCCGAGAATGGGTACGATGAGATGTTGCATCTCTGGGAAAGCACAGATCCCCAGGGCTGTTGTGCCTGTGAATAGGCTGCCAAGGGAAGGTGAAGAGCAGCAACAGCTGTCAGGGCTGTCCCCTTCCTTGTGGGAGAAGGAGCCGGACGTTTGCCTGTTCGGAAAAAAGGCTCTGCCGAGAATGGGTACGATGAGATGTTGCATCTCTGGGAAAGCACAGATCCCCAGGGCTGTTGTTCCTGTGAATAGGCTGCCAAGGGAAGGTGAAGAGCAGCAACACCTTTCAGGGCTGTCCCCTTCCTTGTGGGAGAAGGAGCCGGACGTTTGCATTTTCGGAAAAAAGGCTCTGCCAAGAATGGGTACGATGAGATGTTGCATCTCTGGGAAAGCACAGATCCCCAGGGCTGTTGTGCCTGTGAATAGGCTGCCAAGGGAAGGTGAAGAGCAGCAACAGCTGTCAGGGCTGGCACTTTCCTTGTCGGGGAAGGAGCCGGACGTTTGCCTTTTTGGAAAAAAGGCTCTGCCGAGAATGGGTACGATGAGATGTTGCATCTCTGGGAAAGCACAGATCCCCAGGGCTGTTGTGCCTGTGAATAGGCTGCCAAGGGAAGGTGAAGAGCAGCAACAACTTTCAGGACTGGCCCCTTCCATGTGGGAGAATGAGCCGGACGTTTGCCATTTCAGAAAGAGGCTCTGCAGAGAACAGGCGCCTTGAGATGTTCCGTCTCTGGGAAAGCACAGATCCCCAGGCCTGTTGTGCCTGTGAATAGGCTGCCAAGGGAAGGTGAAGAGCAGCAACAGCTTTCAGGGCTGGCACCTTCCTTGTGGGAGAAGGAGCCGGACGTTTGCCTTTTCGGAAAAAAGGCTCTGCCGAGAACAGGCGCCTTGAGATGTTGCATCTCTGGGAAAGCACAGATCCCCAGGGCTGTTGTGCCTGTTAATAGGCTGCCAAGGGAATGTGAAGAGCAGCAACAGCTGTCAGGCCTGGCCCCTTCCTAGTGGGAGAAGGAGCCGGACGTTTGCCTGTTCGGAAAAAAGGCTCTGCCGAGAATGGGTACGATGAGATGTTGCATCTCTGGGAAAGCACAGATCCCCAGGGCTGTTGTGCCTGTGAATAGGCTGCCAAGGGAAGGTGAAGAGCAGCAACAGCTGTCAGGCCTGGCACCTTCCTTGTGGGAGAAGGAGCCGGACGTTTGCCTTTTCGGAAAAAAGGCTCTGCCGAGAATGGGTACGATGAGATGTTGCATCTCTGGGAAAGCACAGATCCCCAGGGCTGTTGTGCCTGTGAATAGGCTGCCAAGGGAAGGTGAAGAGCAGCAACACCTTTCAGGGCTGTCCCCTTCCTTGTGGGAGAAGGAGCCGGACGTTTGCATTTTCGGAAAAAAGGCTCTGCCAAGAATGGGTACGATGAGATGTTGCATCTCTGGGAAAGCACAGATCCCCAGGGCTGTTGTGCCTGTGAATAGGCTGCCAAGGGAAGGTGAAGAGCAGCAACAGCTGTCAGGGCTGGCACCTTCCTTGTGGGAGAATGAGCCGGACGTTTGCCATTTCAGAAAGAGGCTCTGCCGAGAACAGGCGCCTTGAGATGTTCCGTCTGTGGGAAAGCACAGATCCCCAGGGCTGTTGTGCCTGTGAATAGGCTGCCAAGGGAAGGTGAAGAGCAGCAACAGCTGTCAGGCCTGGCCCCTTCCTTGCGGGAGAAGGAGCCGGACGTTTGTCTTTTCGAAAAAAGGCTCTGCTGAGAACAGGCGCCTTGAGATGTTGCATCTCTGGGAAAGCACAGATCCCCAGGGCTGTTGTTCCTGTGAATAGGCTGCCAAGGGAAGGTGAAGAGCAGCAACAACTTTCAGGGCTGTCCCCTTCCTTGTGGGATAAGGAGCCGGACGTTTGCCATTTCAGAAAGAGGCTCTGCCGAGAACAGGCGCCTTGAGATGTTGCATCTGTGGGAAAGCACAGATCCCCAGGGCTGTTGTGCCTGTGAATAGGCTGCCAAGGGAAGGTGAAGAGCAGCAACAGCTGTCAGGCCTGGCACCTTCCTTGTCGGGGAAGGATCCGGATATTTGCCTTTTTGGAAAAAAGGCTCTGCCGAGAATGGGTACGATGAGATGTTGCATCTCTGGGAAAGCACAGATCCCCAGGGCTGTTGTGCCTGTTAATAGGCTGCCAAGGGAAGGTGAAGAGCAGCAACAGCTGTCAGGGCTGGCCCCTCCTGTGTGGGAGAAGGAGCCGGACGTTGCCTTTTCGGAAAAAAGGCTCTGCCGAGAACAGGCGCCTTGAGATGTTGCATCTCTGGGAAAGCACAGATCCCCAGGGCTGTTGTTCCTGTGAATAGGCTGCCAAGGGAAGGTGAAGAACAGCAACAACTTTCAGGGCTGGCCCCTTCCATGTGGGAGAAGGATCCGGACGTTTGCCTTTTCGGAAAAAAGGCTCTGCCGAGAATGGGTACGATGAGATGTTGCATCTCTGGGAAAGCACAGATCCCCAGGGCTGTTGTGCCTGTGAATAGGCTGCCAAGGGAAGGTGAAGAGCAGCAACAGCTGTCAGGGCTGTCCCCTTCCTTGTGGGAGAAGGAGCCGGACGTTTGCCTGTTCGGAAAAAAGGCTCTGCCGAGAATGGGTACGATGAGATGTTGCATCTCTGGGAAAGCACAGATCCCCAGGGCTGTTGTTCCTGTGAATAGGCTGCCAAGGGAAGGTGAAGAGCAGCAACACCTTTCAGGGCTGTCCCCTTCGTTGTGGGAGAAGGAGCCGGACGTTTGCATTTTCGGAAAAAAGGCTCTGCCAAGAATGGGTACGATGAGATGTTGCATCTCTGGGAAAGCACAGATCCCCAGGGCTGTTGTGCCTGTGAATAGGCTGCCAAGGGAAGGTGAAGAGCAGCAACAGCTGTCAGGGCTGGCACTTTCCTTGTCGGGGAAGGAGCCGGACGTTTGCCTTTTTGGAAAAAAGGCTCTGCCGAGAATGGGTACGATGAGATGTTGCATCTCTGGGAAAGCACAGATCCCCAGGGCTGTTGTGCCTGTGAATAGGCTGCCAAGGGAAGGTGAAGAGCAGCAACAACTTTCAGGACTGGCCCCTTCCATGTGGGAGAATGAGCCGGACGTTTGCCATTTCAGAAAGAGGCTCTGCAGAGAACAGGCGCCTTGAGATGTTCCGTCTCTGGGAAAGCACAGATCCCCAGGGCTGTTGTGCCTGTGAATAGGCTGCCAAGGGAAGGTGAAGAGCAGCAACAGCTTTCAGGGCTGGCACCTTCCTTGTGGGAGAAGGAGCCGGACGTTTGCCTTTTCGGAAAAAAGGCTCTGCCGAGAACAGGCGCCTTGAGATGTTGCATCTCTGGGAAAGCACAGATCCCCAGGGCTGTTGTGCCTGTGCATAGGCTGCCAAGGGAATGTGAAGAGCAGCAACAGCTGTCAGGCCTGGCCCCTTCCTAGTGGGAGAAGGAGCCGGACGTTTGCCTGTTCGGAAAAAAGGCTCTGCCGAGAATGGGTACGATGAGATGTTGCATCTCTGGGAAAGCACAGATCCCCAGGGCTGTTGTGCCTGTGAATAGGCTGCCAAGGGAAGGTGAAGAGCAGCAACAGCTGTCAGGCCTGGCACCTTCCTTGTGGGAGAAGGAGCCGGACGTTTGCCTTTTCGGAAAAAAGGCTCTGCCGAGAATGGGTACGATGAGATGTTGCATCTCTGGGAAAGCACAGATCCCCAGGGCTGTTGTGCCTGTGAATAGGCTGCCAAGGGAAGGTGAAGAGCAGCAACACCTTTCAGGGCTGTCCCCTTCCTTGTGGGAGAAGGAGCCGGACGTTTGCATTTTCGGAAAAAAGGCTCTGCCAAGAATGGGTACGATGAGATGTTGCATCTCTGGGAAAGCACAGATCCCCAGGGCTGTTGTGCCTGTGAATAGGCTGCCAAGGGAAGGTGAAGAGCAGCAACAGCTGTCAGGGCTGGCACCTTCCTTGTGGGAGAATGAGCCGGACGTTTGCCATTTCAGAAAGAGGCTCTGCCGAGAACAGGCGCCTTGAGATGTTCCGTCTGTGGGAAAGCACAGATCCCCAGGGCTGTTGTGCCTGTGAATAGGCTGCCAAGGGAAGGTGAAGAGCAGCAACAGCTGTCAGGCCTGGCCCCTTCCTTGTGGGAGAAGGAGCCGGACGTTTGCCTTTTCAGAAAAAAGGCTCGGCCAAGAATGGGTACGATGAGATGTTGCATCTCTGGGAAAGCACAGATCCCCAGTGCTTTTGTGCCTGTGAATAGGCTGCCAAGGGAAGGTGAAGAGCAGCAACAGCTTTCAGGGCTGACACCTTCCATGTGGGAGAAGGAGCCGGACGTTTGCCTGTTCGGAAAAAAGGCTCTGCCGAGAATGGGTACGATGAGATGTTGCATCTCTGGGAAAGCACAGATCCCCAGGGCTGTTGTGCCTGTGAATAGGCTGCCAAGGGAAGGTGAAGAGCAGCAACAACTTTCAGGGCTGGCCCCTTCCTTGTGGGAGAAGGAGCCGGACGTTTGCCATTTCAGAAAGAGGCTCTGCCGAGAACAGGCGCCTTGAGATGTTCCGTCTGTGGGAAAGCACAGATCCCCAGGGCTGTTGTGCCTGTGAATAAGCTGCCAAGGGAAGGTGAAGAGCAGCAACAGCTGTCAGGCCTGGCCCCTTCCTTGCGGGAGAAGGAGCCGGACGTTTGTCTTTTCGAAAAAAGGCTCTGCTGAGAACAGGCGCCTTGAGATGTTGCATCTCTGGGAAAGCACAGATCCCCAGGGCTGTTGTTCCTGTGAATAGGCTGCCAAGGGAAGGTGAAGAGCAGCAACAACTTTCAGGGCTGTCCCCTTCCTTGTGGGAGAAGGAGCCGGACGTTTGCCATTTCAGAAAGAGGCTCTGCCGAGAACAGGCGCCTTGAGATGTTGCATCTGTGGGAAAGCACAGATCCCCAGGGCTGTTGTGCCTGTGAATAGGCTGCCAAGGGAAGGTGAAGAGCAGCAACAGCTGTCAGGCCTGGCACCTTCCTTGTCGGGGAAGGATCCAGATGTTTGCCTTTTTGGAAAAAAGGCTCTGCCGAGAATGGGTACGATGAGATGTTGCATCTCTGGGAAAGCACAGATCCCCAGGGCTGTTGTGCCTGTGAATAGGCTGCCAAGGGAAGGTGAAGAGCAGCAACAGCTGTCAGGGCTGGACCCTTCTGTGTGGGAGAAGGAGCCGGACGTTGCCTTTTCGGAAAAAAGGCTCTGCCGAGAACAGGCGCCTTGAGATGTTGCATCTCTGGGAAAGCACAGATCCCCAGGGCTGTTGTGCCTGTTAATAGGCTGCCAAGGGAAGGTGAAGAACAGCAACAACTTTCAGGGCTGGCCCCTTCCATGTGGGAGAAGGATCCGGACGTTTGCCTTTTCGGAAAAAAGGCTCTGCCGAGAATGGGTACGATGAGATGTTGCATCTCTGGGAAAGCACAGATCCCCAGGGCTGTTGTGCCTGTGAATAGGCTGCCAAGGGAAGGTGAAGAGCAGCAACAGCTGTCAGGGCTGTCCCCTTCCTTGTGGGAGAAGGAGCCGGACGTTTGCCTGTTCGGAAAAAAGGCTCTGCCGAGAATGGGTACGATGAGATGTTGCATCTCTGGGAAAGCACAGATCCCCAGGGCTGTTGTTCCTGTGAATAGGCTGCCAAGGGAAGGTGAAGAGCAGCAACACCTTTCAGGGCTGTCCCCTTCCTTGTGGGAGAAGGAGCCGGACGTTTGCATTTTCGGAAAAAAGGCTCTGCCAAGAATGGGTACGATGAGATGTTGCATCTCTGGGAAAGCACAGATCCCCAGGGCTGTTGTGCCTGTGAATAGGCTGCCAAGGGAAGGTGAAGAGCAGCAACAGCTGTCAGGGCTGGCACTTTCCTTGTCGGGGAAGGAGCCGGACGTTTGCCTTTTTGGAAAAAAGGCTCTGCCGAGAATGGGTATGATGAGATGTTGCATCTCTGGGAAAGCACAGATCCCCAGGGCTGTTGTGCCTGTGAATAGGCTGCCAAGGGAAGGTGAAGAGCAGCAACAACTTTCAGGACTGGCCCCTTCCATGTGGGAGAATGAGCCGGACGTTTGCCATTTCAGAAAGAGGCTCTGCAGAGAACAGGCGCCTTGAGATGTTCCGTCTCTGGGAAAGCACAGATCCCCAGGGCTGTTGTGCCTGTGAATAGGCTGCCAAGGGAAGGTGAAGAGCAGCAACAGCTTTCAGGGCTGGCACCTTCCTTGTGGGAGAAGGAGCCGGACGTTTGCCTTTTCGGAAAAAAGGCTCTGCCGAGAACAGGCGCCTTGAGATGTTGCATCTCTGGGAAAGCACAGATCCCCAGGGCTGTTGTGCCTGTGCATAGGCTGCCAAGGGAATGTGAAGAGCAGCAACAGCTGTCAGGCCTGGCCCCTTCCTAGTGGGAGAAGGAGCCGGACGTTTGCCTTTTCGGAAAAAAGGCTCTGCCGAGAACAGGCGCCTTGAGATGTTGTGTCTCTGGGAAAGCACAGATCCCCAGGGCTGTTGTGCCTGTGAATAGGCTGCCAAGGGAAGGTGAAGAGCAGCAACAGCTGTCAGGCCTGGCACCTTCCTTGTGGGAGAAGGAGCCGGACGTTTGCCTTTTCGGAAAAAAGGCTCTGCCGAGAATGGGTACGATGAGATGTTGCATCTCTGGGAAAGCACAGATCCCCAGGGCTGTTGTGCCTGTGAATAGGCTGCCAAGGGAAGGTGAAGAGCAGCAACAGCTGTCAGGGCTGTCCCCTTCCTTGTGGGAGAAGGAGCCGGACGTTTGCATTTTCGGAAAAAAGGCTCTGCCGAGAATGGGTACGATGAGATGTTGCATCTCTGGGAAAGCACAGATCCCCAGGGCTGTTGTGCCTGTTAATAGGCTGCCAAGGGAAGGTGAAGAGCAGCAACAGCTGTCAGGGCTGGCCCCTTCTGTGTGGGAGAAGGAGCCGGACGTTTGCCATTTCAGAAAGAGGCTCTGCCGAGAACAGGCGCCTTGAGATGTTCCGTCTGTGGGAAAGCACAGATCCCCAGGGCTGTTGTGCCTGTGAATAGGCTGCCAAGGGAAGGTGAAGAGCAGCAACAGCTGTCAGGCCTGGCCCCTTCCTTGTGGGAGAAGGAGCCGGACGTTTGCCTTTTCAGAAAAAAGGCTCGGCCAAGAATGGGTACGATGAGATGTTGCATCTCTGGGAAAGCACAGATCCCCAGTGCTTTTGTGCCTGTGAATAGGCTGCCAAGGGAAGGTGAAGAGCAGTAACAGCTTTCAGGCCTGGCACCTTCCTTGTGGGAGAAGGAGCCGGACGTTTGCCTGTTCGGAAAAAAGGCTCTGCCGAGAATGGGTACGATGAGATGTTGCATCTCTGGGAAAGCACAGATCCCCAGGGCTGTTGTGCCTGTGAATAGGCTGCCAAGGGAAGGTGAAGAGCAGCAACAGCTGTCAGGCCTGGCACCTTCCTTGCGGGAGAAGGAGCCGGACGTTTGCCTTTTCGAAAAAAGGCTCTGCTGAGAACAGGCGCCTTGAGATGTTGCATCTCTGGGAAAGCACAGATCCCCAGGGCTGTTGTTCCTGTGAATAGGCTGCCAAGGGAAGGTGAAGAGCAGCAACAACTTTCAGGGCTGTCCCCTTCCTTGTGGGAGAAGGAGCCGGACGTTTGCCATTTCAGAAAGAGGCTCTGCCGAGAACAGGCGCCTTGAGATGTTGCATCTGTGGGAAAGCACAGATCCCCAGGGCTGTTGTGCCTGTGAATAGGCTGCCAAGGGAAGGTGAAGAGCAGCAACAGCTGTCAGGCCTGGCACCTTCCTTGTCGGGGAAGGAGCCGGACGTTTGCCTTTTTGGAAAAAAGGCTCTGCCGAGAATGGGTACGATGAGATGTTGCATCTCTGGGAAAGCACAGATCCCCAGGGCTGTTGTGCCTGTTAATAGGCTGCCAAGGGAAGGTGAAGAGCAGCAACAGCTGTCAGGGCTGGCCCCTTCTGTGTGGGAGAAGGAGCCGGACGTTGCCTTGTCGGAAAAAAGGCTCTGCCGAGAACAGGCGCCTTGAGATGTTGCATCTCTGGGAAAGCACAGATCCCCAGGGCTGTTGTGCCTGTTAATAGGCTGCCAAGGGAAGGTGAAGAACAGCAACAACTTTCAGGGCTGGCCCCTTCCATGTGGGAGAAGGATCCGGACGTTTGCCTTTTCGGAAAAAAGGCTCTGCCGAGAATGGGTACGATGAGATGTTGCATCTCTGGGAAAGCACAGATCCCCAGGGCTGTTGTGCCTGTGAATAGGCTGCCAAGGGAAGGTGAAGAGCAGCAACAGCTGTCAGGGCTGTCCCCTTCCTTGTGGGAGAAGGAGCCGGACGTTTGCCTGTTCGGAAAAAAGGCTCTGCCGAGAATGGGTACGATGAGATGTTGCATCTCTGGGAAAGCACAGATCCCCAGGGCTGTTGTTCCTGTGAATAGGCTGCCAAGGGAAGGTGAAGAGCAGCAACACCTTTCAGGGCTGTCCCCTTCCTTGTGGGAGAAGGAGCCGGACGTTTGCATTTTCGGAAAAAAGGCTCTGCCAAGAATGGGTACGATGAGATGTTGCATCTCTGGGAAAGCACAGATCCCCAGGGCTGTTGTGCCTGTGAATAGGCTGCCAAGGGAAGGTGAAGAGCAGCAACAGCTGTCAGGGCTGGCACCTTCCTTGTCGGGGAAGGAGCCGGACGTTTGCCTTTTTGGAAAAAAGGCTCTGCCGAGAATGGGTACGATGAGATGTTGCATCTCTGGGAAAGCACAGATCCCCAGGGCTGTTGTGCCTGTGAATAGGCTGCCAAGGGAAGGTGAAGAGCAGCAATAACTTTCAGGACTGGCCCCTTCCATGTGGGAGAATGAGCCGGACGTTTGCCATTTCAGAAAGAGGCTCTGCAGAGAACAGGCGCCTTGAGATGTTCCGTCTCTGGGAAAGCACAGATCCCCAGGGCTGTTGTGCCTGTGAATAGGCTGCCAAGGGAAGGTGAAGAGCAGCAACAGCTTTCAGGGCTGGCACCTTCCTTGTGGGAGAAGGAGCCGGACGTTTGCCTTTTCGGAAAAAAGGCTCTGCCGAGAACAGGCGCCTTGAGATGTTGCATCTCTGGGAAAGCACAGATCCCCAGGGCTGTTGTGCCTGTGCATAGGCTGCCAAGGGAATGTGAAGAGCAGCAACAGCTGTCAGGCCTGGCCCCTTCCTAGTGGGAGAAGGAGCCGGACGTTTGCCTGTTCGGAAAAAAGGCTCTGCCGAGAATGGGTACGATGAGACGTTGCATCTCTGGGAAAGCACAGATCCCCAGGGCTGTTGTGCCTGTGAATAGGCTGCCAAGGGAAGGTGAAGAGCAGCAACAGCTGTCAGGCCTGGCACCTTCCTTGTGGGAGAAGGAGCCGGACGTTTGCCTTTTCGGAAAAAAGGCTCTGCCGAGAATGGGTACGATGAGATGTTGCATCTCTGGGAAAGCACAGATCCCCAGGGCTGTTGTGCCTGTGAATAGGCTGCCAAGGGAAGGTGAAGAGCAGCAACACCTTTCAGGGCTGTCCCCTTCCTTGTGGGAGAAGGAGCCGGACGTTTGCATTTTCGGAAAAAAGGCTCTGCCAAGAATGGGTACGATGAGATGTTGCATCTCTGGGAAAGCACAGATCCCCAGGGCTGTTGTGCCTGTGAATAGGCTGCCAAGGGAAGGTGAAGAGCAGCAACAGCTGTCAGGGCTGGCACCTTCCTTGTGGGAGAATGAGCCGGACGTTTGCCATTTCAGAAAGAGGCTCTGCCGAGAACAGGCGCCTTGAGATGTTCCGTCTGTGGGAAAGCACAGATCCCCAGGGCTGTTGTGCCTGTGAATAGGCTGCCAAGGGAAGGTGAAGAGCAGCAACAGCTGTCAGGCCTGGCACCTTCCTTGCGGGAGAAGGAGCCGGACGTTTGCCTTTTCGAAAAAAGGCTCTGCTGAGAACAGGCGCCTTGAGATGTTGCATCTCTGGGAAAGCACAGATCCCCAGGGCTGTTGTTCCTGTGAATAGGCTGCCAAGGGAAGGTGAAGAGCAGCAACAACTTTCAGGGCTGTCCCCTTCCTTGTGGGAGAAGGAGCCGGACGTTTGCCATTTCAGAAAGAGGCTCTGCCGAGAACAGGCGCCTTGAGATGTTGCATCTGTGGGAAAGCACAGATCCCCAGGGCTGTTGTGCCTGTGAATAGGCTGCCAAGGGAAGGTGAAGAGCAGCAACAGCTGTCAGGCCTGGCACCTTCCTTGTCTGGGAAGGAGCCGGACGTTTGCCTTTTTGGAAAAAAGGCTCTGCCGAGAATGGGTACGATGAGATGTTGCATCTCTGGGAAAGCACAGATCCCCAGGGCTGTTGTGCCTGTTAATAGGCTGCCAAGGGAAGGTGAAGAGCAGCAACAGCTGTCAGGGCTGGCCCCTTCTGTGTGGGAGAAGGAGCCGGACGTTGCCTTTTCGGAAAAAAGGCTCTGCCGAGAACAGGCGCCTTGAGATGTTGCATCTCTGGGAAAGCACAGATCCCCAGGGCTGTTGTGCCTGTTAATAGGCTGCCAAGGGAAGGTGAAGAACAGCAACAACTTTCAGGGCTGGCCCCTTCCATGTGGGAGAAGGATCCGGACGTTTGCCTTTTCGGAAAAAAGGCTCTGCCGAGAATGGGTACGATGAGATGTTGCATCTCTGGGAAAGCACAGATCCCCAGGGCTGTTGTGCCTGTGAATAGGCTGCCAAGGGAAGGTGAAGAGCAGCAACAGCTGTCAGGGCTGTCCCCTTCCTTGTGGGAGAAGGAGCCGGACGTTTGCCTGTTCGGAAAAAAGGCTCTGCCGAGAATGGGTACGATGAGATGTTGCATCTCTGGGAAAGCACAGATCCCCAGGGCTGTTGTGCCTGTGAATAGGCTGCCAAGGGAAGGTGAAGAGCAGCAACAGCTGTCAGGCCTGGCACCTTCCTTGCGGGAGAAGGAGCCGGACGTTTGCCTTTTCGAAAAAAGGCTCTGCTGAGAACAGGCGCCTTGAGATGTTGCATCTCTGGGAAAGCACAGATCCCCAGGGCTGTTGTTCCTGTGAATAGGCTGCCAAGGGAAGGTGAAGAGCAGCAACAACTTTCAGGGCTGTCCCCTTCCTTGTGGGAGAAGGAGCCGGACGTTTGCCATTTCAGAAAGAGGCTCTGCCGAGAACAGGCGCCTTGAGATGTTGCATCTGTGGGAAAGCACAGATCCCCAGGGCTGTTGTGCCTGTGAATAGGCTGCCAAGGGAAGGTGAAGAGCAGCAACAGCTGTCAGGCCTGGCACCTTCCTTGTCTGGGAAGGAGCCGGACGTTTGCCTTTTTGGAAAAAAGGCTCTGCCGAGAATGGGTACGATGAGATGTTGCATCTCTGGGAAAGCACAGATCCCCAGGGCTGTTGTGCCTGTTAATAGGCTGCCAAGGGAAGGTGAAGAGCAGCAACAGCTGTCAGGGCTGGCCCCTTCTGTGTGGGAGAAGGAGCCGGACGTTGCCTTTTCGGAAAAAAGGCTCTGCCGAGAACAGGCGCCTTGAGATGTTGCATCTCTGGGAAAGCACAGATCCCCAGGGCTGTTGTGCCTGTTAATAGGCTGCCAAGGGAAGGTGAAGAACAGCAACAACTTTCAGGGCTGGCCCCTTCCATGTGGGAGAAGGATCCGGACGTTTGCCTTTTCGGAAAAAAGGCTCTGCCGAGAATGGGTACGATGAGATGTTGCATCTCTGGGAAAGCACAGATCCCCAGGGCTGTTGTGCCTGTGAATAGGCTGCCAAGGGAAGGTGAAGAGCAGCAACAGCTGTCAGGGCTGTCCCCTTCCTTGTGGGAGAAGGAGCCGGACGTTTGCCTGTTCGGAAAAAAGGCTCTGCCGAGAATGGGTACGATGAGATGTTGCATCTCTGGGAAAGCACAGATCCCCAGGGCTGTTGTGCCTGTGAATAGGCTGCCAAGGGAAGGTGAAGAGCAGCAACAGCTGTCAGGCCTGGCACCTTCCTTGCGGGAGAAGGAGCCGGACGTTTGCCTTTTCGAAAAAAGGCTCTGCTGAGAACAGGCGCCTTGAGATGTTGCATCTCTGGGAAAGCACAGATCCCCAGGGCTGTTGTTCCTGTGAATAGGCTGCCAAGGGAAGGTGAAGAGCAGCAACAACTTTCAGGGCTGTCCCCTTCCTTGTGGGAGAAGGAGCCGGACGTTTGCCATTTCAGAAAGAGGCTCTGCCGAGAACAGGCGCCTTGAGATGTTGCATCTGTGGGAAAGCACAGATCCCCAGGGCTGTTGTGCCTGTGAATAGGCTGCCAAGGGAAGGTGAAGAGCAGCAACAGCTGTCAGGCCTGGCACCTTCCTTGTCGGGGAAGGAGCCGGACGTTTGCCTTTTTGGAAAAAAGGCTCTGCCGAGAATGGGTACGATGAGATGTTGCATCTCTGGGAAAGCACAGATCCCCAGGGCTGTTGTGCCTGTTAATAGGCTGCCAAGGGAAGGTGAAGAGCAGCAACAGCTGTCAGGGCTGGCCCCTTCTGTGTGGGAGAAGGAGCCGGACGTTGCCTTGTCGGAAAAAAGGCTCTGCCGAGAACAGGCGCCTTGAGATGTTGCATCTCTGGGAAAGCACAGATCCCCAGGGCTGTTGTGCCTGTGAATAGGCTGCCAAGGGAAGGTGAAGAGCAGCAACAGCTGTCAGGGCTGTCCCCTTCCTTGTGGGAGAAGGAGCCGGACGTTTGCCTGTTCGGAAAAAAGGCTCTGCCGAGAATGGGTACGATGAGATGTTGCATCTCTGGGAAAGCACAGATCCCCAGGGCTGTTGTGCCTGTGAATAGGCTGCCAAGGGAAGGTGAAGAGCAGCAACACCTTTCAGGGCTGTCCCCTTCCTTGTGGGAGAAGGAGCCGGACGTTTGCATTTTCGGAAAAAAGGCTCTGCCAAGAATGGGTACGATGAGATGTTGCATCTCTGGGAAAGCACAGATCCCCAGGGCTGTTGTGCCTGTGAATAGGCTGCCAAGGGAAGGTGAAGAGCAGCAACAGCTGTCAGGCCTGGCACCTTCCTTGTCGGGGAAGGAGCCGGACGTTTGCCTTTTCGGAAAAAAGGCTCTGCCGAGAATGGGTACGATGAGATGTTGCATCTCTGGGAAAGCACAGATCCCCAGGGCTGTTGTGCCTGTGAATAGGCTGCCAAGGGAAGGTGAAGAGCAGCAACAACTTTCAGGACTGGCCCCTTCCATGTGGGAGAAGGAGCCGGACGTTTGCCATTTCAGAAAGAGGCTCTGCAGAGAACAGGCGCCTTGAGATGTTCCGTCTCTGGGAAAGCACAGATCCCCAGGGCTGTTGTGCCTGTGAATAGGCTGCCAAGGGAAGGTGAAGAGCAGCAACAGCTTTCAGGGCTGGCACCTTCCTTGTGGGAGAAGGAGCCGGACGTTTGCCTTTTCGGAAAAAAGGCTCTGCCGAGAACAGGCGCCTTGAGATGTTGCATCTCTGGGAAAGCACAGATCCCCAGGGCTGTTGTGCCTGTGCATAGGCTGCCAAGGGAATGTGAAGAGCAGCAACAGCTGTCAGGCCTGGCCCCTTCCTAGTGGGAGAAGGAGCCGGACGTTTGCCTGTTCGGAAAAAAGGCTCTGCCGAGAATGGGTACGATGAGATGTTGCATCTCTGGGAAAGCACAGATCCCCAGGGCTGTTGTGCCTGTGAATAGGCTGCCAAGGGAAGGTGAAGAGCAGCAACAGCTGTCAGGCCTGGCACCTTCCTTGTGGGAGAAGGAGCCGGACGTTTGCCATTTCAGAAAGAGGCTCTGCCGAGAACAGGCGCCTTGAGATGTTCCGTCTGTGGGAAAGCACAGATCCCCAGGGCTGTTGTGCCTGTGAATAGGCTGCCAAGGGAAGGTGAAGAGCAGCAACAGCTGTCAGGCCTGGCACCTTCCTTGCGGGAGAAGGAGCCGGACGTTTGCCTTTTCGAAAAAAGGCTCTGCTGAGAACAGGCGCCTTGAGATGTTGCATCTCTGGGAAAGCACAGATCCCCAGGGCTGTTGTTCCTGTGAATAGGCTGCCAAGGGAAGGTGAAGAGCAGCAACAACTTTCAGGGCTGTCCCCTTCCTTGTGGGAGAAGGAGCCGGACGTTTGCCATTTCAGAAAGAGGCTCTGCCGAGAACAGGCGCCTTGAGATGTTGCATCTGTGGGAAAGCACAGATCCCCAGGGCTGTTGTGCCTGTGAATAGGCTGCCAAGGGAAGGTGAAGAGCAGCAACAGCTGTCAGGCCTGGCACCTTCCTTGTCTGGGAAGGAGCCGGACGTTTGCCTTTTTGGAAAAAAGGCTCTGCCGAGAATGGGTACGATGAGATGTTGCATCTCTGGGAAAGCACAGATCCCCAGTGCTGTTGTGCCTGTGAATAGGCTGCCAAGGGAAGGTGAAGAGCAGCAACAGCTTTCAGGGCTGGCCCCTTCTGTGTGGGAGAAGGAGCCGGACGTTGCCTTTTCGGAAAAAAGGCTCTGCCGAGAACAGGCGCCTTGAGATGTTGCATCTCTGGGAAAGCACAGATCCCCAGGGCTGTTGTGCCTGTTAATAGGCTGCCAAGGGAAGGTGAAGAACAGCAACAACTTTCAGGGCTGGCCCCTTCCATGTGGGAGAAGGATCCGGACGTTTGCCTTTTCGGAAAAAAGGCTCTGCCGAGAATGGGTACGATGAGATGTTGCATCTCTGGGAAAGCACAGATCCCCAGGGCTGTTGTGCCTGTGAATAGGCTGCCAAGGGAAGGTGAAGAGCAGCAACAGCTGTCAGGGCTGTCCCCTTCCTTGTGGGAGAAGGAGCCGGACGTTTGCCTGTTCGGAAAAAAGGCTCTGCCGAGAATGGGTACGATGAGATGTTGCATCTCTGGGAAAGCACAGATCCCCAGGGCTGTTGTGCCTGTGAATAGGCTGCCAAGGGAAGGTGAAGAGCAGCAACAGCTGTCAGGCCTGGCACCTTCCTTGCGGGAGAAGGAGCCGGACGTTTGCCTTTTCGAAAAAAGGCTCTGCTGAGAACAGGCGCCTTGAGATGTTGCATCTCTGGGAAAGCACAGATCCCCAGGGCTGTTGTTCCTGTGAATAGGCTGCCAAGGGAAGGTGAAGAGCAGCAACAACTTTCAGGGCTGTCCCCTTCCTTGTGGGAGAAGGAGCCGGACGTTTGCCATTTCAGAAAGAGGCTCTGCCGAGAACAGGCGCCTTGAGATGTTGCATCTGTGGGAAAGCACAGATCCCCAGGGCTGTTGTGCCTGTGAATAGGCTGCCAAGGGAAGGTGAAGAGCAGCAACAGCTGTCAGGCCTGGCACCTTCCTTGTCTGGGAAGGAGCCGGACGTTTGCCTTTTTGGAAAAAAGGCTCTGCCGAGAATGGGTACGATGAGATGTTGCATCTCTGGGAAAGCACAGATCCCCAGGGCTGTTGTGCCTGTTAATAGGCTGCCAAGGGAAGGTGAAGAGCAGCAACAGCTGTCAGGGCTGGCCCCTTCTGTGTGGGAGAAGGAGCCGGACGTTGCCTTTTCGGAAAAAAGGCTCTGCCGAGAACAGGCGCCTTGAGATGTTGCATCTCTGGGAAAGCACAGATCCCCAGGGCTGTTGTGCCTGTTAATAGGCTGCCAAGGGAAGGTGAAGAACAGCAACAACTTTCAGGGCTGGCCCCTTCCATGTGGGAGAAGGATCCGGACGTTTGCCTTTTCGGAAAAAAGGCTCTGCCGAGAATGGGTACGATGAGATGTTGCATCTCTGGGAAAGCACAGATCCCCAGGGCTGTTGTGCCTGTGAATAGGCTGCCAAGGGAAGGTGAAGAGCAGCAACAGCTGTCAGGGCTGTCCCCTTCCTTGTGGGAGAAGGAGCCGGACGTTTGCCTGTTCGGAAAAAAGGCTCTGCCGAGAATGGGTACGATGAGATGTTGCATCTCTGGGAAAGCACAGATCCCCAGGGCTGTTGTGCCTGTGAATAGGCTGCCAAGGGAAGGTGAAGAGCAGCAACAGCTGTCAGGCCTGGCACCTTCCTTGCGGGAGAAGGAGCCGGACGTTTGCCTTTTCGAAAAAAGGCTCTGCTGAGAACAGGCGCCTTGAGATGTTGCATCTCTGGGAAAGCACAGATCCCCAGGGCTGTTGTTCCTGTGAATAGGCTGCCAAGGGAAGGTGAAGAGCAGCAACAACTTTCAGGGCTGTCCCCTTCCTTGTGGGAGAAGGAGCCGGACGTTTGCCATTTCAGAAAGAGGCTCTGCCGAGAACAGGCGCCTTGAGATGTTGCATCTGTGGGAAAGCACAGATCCCCAGGGCTGTTGTGCCTGTGAATAGGCTGCCAAGGGAAGGTGAAGAGCAGCAACAGCTGTCAGGCCTGGCACCTTCCTTGTCGGGGAAGGAGCCGGACGTTTGCCTTTTTGGAAAAAAGGCTCTGCCGAGAATGGGTACGATGAGATGTTGCATCTCTGGGAAAGCACAGATCCCCAGGGCTGTTGTGCCTGTTAATAGGCTGCCAAGGGAAGGTGAAGAGCAGCAACAGCTGTCAGGGCTGGCCCCTTCTGTGTGGGAGAAGGAGCCGGACGTTGCCTTGTCGGAAAAAAGGCTCTGCCGAGAACAGGCGCCTTGAGATGTTGCATCTCTGGGAAAGCACAGATCCCCAGGGCTGTTGTGCCTGTGAATAGGCTGCCAAGGGAAGGTGAAGAGCAGCAACAGCTGTCAGGGCTGTCCCCTTCCTTGTGGGAGAAGGAGCCGGACGTTTGCCTGTTCGGAAAAAAGGCTCTGCCGAGAATGGGTACGATGAGATGTTGCATCTCTGGGAAAGCACAGATCCCCAGGGCTGTTGTGCCTGTGAATAGGCTGCCAAGGGAAGGTGAAGAGCAGCAACACCTTTCAGGGCTGTCCCCTTCCTTGTGGGAGAAGGAGCCGGACGTTTGCATTTTCGGAAAAAAGGCTCTGCCAAGAATGGGTACGATGAGATGTTGCATCTCTGGGAAAGCACAGATCCCCAGGGCTGTTGTGCCTGTGAATAGGCTGCCAAGGGAAGGTGAAGAGCAGCAACAGCTGTCAGGGCTGGCACCTTCCTTGTCGGGGAAGGAGCCGGACGTTTGCCTTTTCGGAAAAAAGGCTCTGCCGAGAATGGGTACGATGAGATGTTGCATCTCTGGGAAAGCACAGATCCCCAGGGCTGTTGTGCCTGTGAATAGGCTGCCAAGGGAAGGTGAAGAGCAGCAACAACTTTCAGGACTGGCCCCTTCCATGTGGGAGAAGGAGCCGGACGTTTGCCATTTCAGAAAGAGGCTCTGCAGAGAACAGGCGCCTTGAGATGTTCCGTCTCTGGGAAAGCACAGATCCCCAGGGCTGTTGTGCCTGTGAATAGGCTGCCAAGGGAAGGTGAAGAGCAGCAACAGCTTTCAGGGCTGGCACCTTCCTTGTGGGAGAAGGAGCCGGACGTTTGCCTTTTCGGAAAAAAGGCTCTGCCGAGAACAGGCGCCTTGAGATGTTGCATCTCTGGGAAAGCACAGATCCCCAGGGCTGTTGTGCCTGTGCATAGGCTGCCAAGGGAATGTGAAGAGCAGCAACAGCTGTCAGGCCTGGCCCCTTCCTAGTGGGAGAAGGAGCCGGACGTTTGCCTGTTCGGAAAAAAGGCTCTGCCGAGAATGGGTACGATGAGATGTTGCATCTCTGGGAAAGCACAGATCCCCAGGGCTGTTGTGCCTGTGAATAGGCTGCCAAGGGAAGGTGAAGAGCAGCAACAGCTGTCAGGCCTGGCACCTTCCTTGTGGGAGAAGGAGCCGGACGTTTGCCTTTTCGGAAAAAAGGCTCTGCCGAGAATGGGTACGATGAGATGTTGCATCTCTGGGAAAGCACAGATCCCCAGGGCTGTTGTTCCTGTGAATAGGCTGCCAAGGGAAGGTGAAGAGCAGCAACACCTTTCAGGGCTGTCCCCTTCCTTGTGGGAGAAGGAGCCGGACGTTTGCATTTTCGGAAAAAAGGCTCTGCCAAGAATGGGTACGATGAGATGTTGCATCTCTGGGAAAGCACAGATCCCCAGGGCTGTTGTGCCTGTGAATAGGCTGCCAAGGGAAGGTGAAGAGCAGCAACAGCTGTCAGGGCTGGCACCTTCCTTGTCGGGGAAGGAGCCGGACGTTTGCCTTTTCGGAAAAAAGGCTCTGCCGAGAATGGGTACGATGAGATGTTGCATCTCTGGGAAAGCACAGATCCCCAGGGCTGTTGTGCCTGTGAATAGGCTGCCAAGGGAAGGTGAAGAGCAGCAACAGCTGTCAGGCCTGGCACCTTCCTTGTCGGGGAAATAGCCGGACGTTTGCCATTTCAGAAAGAGGCTCTGCCGAGAACAGGCGCCTTGAGATGTTCCGTCTGTGGGAAAGCACAGATCCCCAGGGCTGTTGTGCCTGTGAATAGGCTGCCAAGGGAAGGTGAAGAGCAGCAACAGCTGTCAGGCCTGGCACCTTCCTTGCGGGAGAAGGAGCCGGACGTTTGCCTTTTCGAAAAAAGGCTCTGCTGAGAACAGGCGCCTTGAGATGTTGCATCTCTGGGAAAGCACAGATCCCCAGGGCTGTTGTTCCTGTGAATAGGCTGCCAAGGGAAGGTGAAGAGCAGCAACACCTTTCAGGGCTGTCCCCTTCCTTGTGGGAGAAGGAGCCGGACGTTTGCATTTTCGGAAAAAAGGCTCTGCCAAGAATGGGTACGATGAGATGTTGCATCTCTGGGAAAGCACAGATCACCAGGGCTGTTGTGCCTGTGAATAGGCTGCCAAGGGAAGGTGAAGAGCAGCAACAGCTGTCAGGGCTGGCACCTTCCTTGTCGGGGAAGGAGCCGGACGTTTGCCTTTTCGGAAAAAAGGCTCTGCCGAGAATGGGTACGATGAGATGTTGCATCTCTGGGAAAGCACAGATCCCCAGGGCTGTTGTGCCTGTGAATAGGCTGCCAAGGGAAGGTGAAGAGCAGCAACAACTTTCAGGACTGGCCCCTTCCATGTGGGAGAAGGAGCCGGACGTTTGCCATTTCAGAAAGAGGCTCTGCAGAGAACAGGCGCCTTGAGATGTTCCGTCTCTGGGAAAGCACAGATCCCCAGGGCTGTTGTGCCTGTGAATAGGCTGCCAAGGGAAGGTGAAGAGCAGCAACAGCTTTCAGGGCTGGCACCTTCCTTGTGGGAGAAGGAGCCGGACGTTTGCCTTTTCGGAAAAAAGGCTCTGCCGAGAACAGGCGCCTTGAGATGTTGCATCTCTGGGAAAGCACAGATCCCCAGGGCTGTTGTGCCTGTGCATAGGCTGCCAAGGGAATGTGAAGAGCAGCAACAGCTGTCAGGCCTGGCCCCTTCCTAGTGGGAGAAGGAGCCGGACGTTTGCCTTTTTGGAAAAAAGGCTCTGCCGAGAATGGGTACGATGAGATGTTGCATCTCTGGGAAAGCACAGATCCCCAGGGCTGTTGTGCCTGTGAATAGGCTGCCAAGGGAAGGTGAAGAGCAGCAACAGCTGTCAGGCCTGGCACCTTCCTTGTGGGAGAAGGAGCCGGACGTTTGCCTTTTCGGAAAAAAGGCTCTGCCGAGAATGGGTACGATGAGATGTTGCATCTCTGGGAAAGCACAGATCCCCAGGGCTGTTGTGCCTGTGAATAGGCTGCCAAGGGAAGGTGAAGAGCAGCAACACCTTTCAGGGCTGTCCCCTTCCTTGTGGGAGAAGGAGCCGGACGTTTGCATTTTCGGAAAAAAGGCTCTGCCAAGAATGGGTACGATGAGATGTTGCATCTCTGGGAAAGCACAGATCCCCAGGGCTGTTGTGCCTGTGAATAGGCTGCCAAGGGAAGGTGAAGAGCAGCAACAGCTGTCAGGGCTGGCACCTTCCTTGTCGGGGAAGGAGCCGGACGTTTGCCTTTTCGGAAAAAAGGCTCTGCCGAGAATGGGTACGATGAGATGTTGCATCTCTGGGAAAGCACAGATCCCCAGGGCTGTTGTGCCTGTGAATAGGCTGCCAAGGGAAGGTGAAGAGCAGCAACAACTTTCAGGGCTGTCCCCTTCCTTGTGGGAGAAGGAGCCGGACGTTTGCCATTTCAGAAGGAGGCTCTGCCGAGAACAGGCGCCTTGAGATGTTGCATCTCTGGGAAAGCACAGATCCCCAGGGCTGTTGTGCCTGTGAATAGGCTGCCAAGGGAAGGTGAAGAGCAGCAACAGCTTTCAGGCCTAGCACCTTCCTTGTCTGGGAAGGAGCCGGACGTTTGCCTTTTTGGAAAAAAGTCTCTGCCGAGAATGGGTACGATGAGATGTTGCATCTCTGGGAAAGCACAGATCCCCAGGGCTGTTGTGCCTGTGAATAGGCTGCCAAGGGAAGGTGAAGAACAGCAACAACTTTCAGGACTGGCCCCTTCCATGTGGGAGAATGAGCCGGACGTTTGCATTTCAGAAAGAGGCTCTGCAGAGAACAGGCGCCTTGAGATGTTCCGTCTGTGGGAAAGCACAGATCCCCAGGGCTGTTGTGCCTGTGAATAGGCTGCCAAGGGAAGGTGAAGAGCAGCAACAGCTTTCAGGGCTGGCACCTTCCTTGCGGGAGAAGGAGCCGGACGTTTGCCTTTTCGGAAAAAAGGTTCTGCCGAGAACAGGCGCCTTGAGATGTTGCATCTCTGGGAAAGCACAGATCCCCAGGGCTGTTGTGCCTGTTAATAGGCTGCCAAGGGAAGGTGAAGAACAGCAACAACTTTCAGGGCTGGCCCCTTCCATGTGGGAGAAGGATCCGGACGTTTGCCTTTTCGGAAAAAAGGCTCTGCCGAGAATGGGTACGATGAGATGTTGCATCTCTGGGAAAGCACAGATCCCCAGGGCTGTTGTGCCTGTGAATAGGCTGCCAAGGGAAGGTGAAGAGCAGCAACAGCTGTCAGGGCTGTCCCCTTCCTTGTGGGAGAAGGAGCCGGACGTTTGCCTGTTCGGAAAAAAGGCTCTGCCGAGAATTTGTATGATGAGATGTTGCATCTCTGGGAAAGCACAGATCCCCAGGGCTGTTGTGCCTGTGAATAGGCTGCCAAGGGAAGGTGAAGAGCAGCAACAGCTGTCAGGCCTGGCACCTTCCTTGCGGGAGAAGGAGCCGGACGTTTGCCTTTTCGAAAAAAGGCTCTGCTGAGAACAGGCGCCTTGAGATGTTGCATCTCTGGGAAAGCACAGATCCCCAGGGCTGTTGTGCCTGTGAATAGGCTGCCAAGGGAAGGTGAAGAGCAGCAACAACTTTCAGGGCTGTCCCCTTCCTTGTGGGAGAAGGAGCCGGACGTTTGCCATTTCAGAAAGAGGCTCTGCCGAGAACAGGCGCCTTGAGATGTTGCATCTGTGGGAAAGCACAGATCCCCAGGGCTGTTGTGCCTGTGAATAGGCTGCCAAGGGAAGGTGAAGAGCAGCAACAGCTGTCAGGCCTGGCACCTTCCTTGTCGGGGAAGGAGCCGGACGTTTGCCTTTTTGGAAAAAAGGCTCTGCCGAGAATGGGTACGATGAGATGTTGCATCTCTGGGAAAGCACAGATCCCCAGGGCTGTTGTGCCTGTTAATAGGCTGCCAAGGGAAGGTGAAGAGCAGCAACAGCTGTCAGGGCTGGCCCCTTCTGTGTGGGAGAAGGAGCCGGACGTTGCCTTGTCGGAAAAAAGGCTCTGCCGAGAACAGGCGCCTTGAGATGTTGCATCTCTGGGAAAGCACAGATCCCCAGGGCTGTTGTGCCTGTGAATAGGCTGCCAAGGGAAGGTGAAGAGCAGCAACAGCTGTCAGGGCTGTCCCCTTCCTTGTGGGAGAAGGAGCCGGACGTTTGCCTGTTCGGAAAAAAGGCTCTGCCGAGAATGGGTACGATGAGATGTTGCATCTCTGGGAAAGCACAGATCCCCAGGGCTGTTGTGCCTGTGAATAGGCTGCCAAGGGAAGGTGAAGAGCAGCAACACCTTTCAGGGCTGTCCCCTTCCTTGTGGGAGAAGGAGCCGGACGTTTGCATTTTCGGAAAAAAGGCTCTGCCAAGAATGGGTACGATGAGATGTTGCATCTCTGGGAAAGCACAGATCCCCAGGGCTGTTGTGCCTGTGAATAGGCTGCCAAGGGAAGGTGAAGAGCAGCAACAGCTGTCAGGGCTGGCACCTTCCTTGTCGGGGAAGGAGCCGGACGTTTGCCTTTTCGGAAAAAAGGCTCTGCCGAGAATGGGTACGATGAGATGTTGCATCTCTGGGAAAGCACAGATCCCCAGGGCTGTTGTGCCTGTGAATAGGCTGCCAAGGGAAGGTGAAGAGCAGCAACAACTTTCAGGACTGGCCCCTTCCATGTGGGAGAAGGAGCCGGACGTTTGCCATTTCAGAAAGAGGCTCTGCAGAGAACAGGCGCCTTGAGATGTTCCGTCTCTGGGAAAGCACAGATCCCCAGGGCTGTTGTGCCTGTGAATAGGCTGCCAAGGGAAGGTGAAGAGCAGCAACAGCTTTCAGGGCTGGCACCTTCCTTGTGGGAGAAGGAGCCGGACGTTTGCCTTTTCGGAAAAAAGGCTCTGCCGAGAACAGGCGCCTTGAGATGTTGCATCTCTGGGAAAGCACAGATCCCCAGGGCTGTTGTGCCTGTGCATAGGCTGCCAAGGGAATGTGAAGAGCAGCAACAGCTGTCAGGCCTGGCCCCTTCCTAGTGGGAGAAGGAGCCGGACGTTTGCCTGTTCGGAAAAAAGGCTCTGCCGAGAATGGGTACGATGAGATGTTGCATCTCTGGGAAAGCACAGATCCCCAGGGCTGTTGTGCCTGTGAATAGGCTGCCAAGGGAAGGTGAAGAGCAGCAACAGCTGTCAGGCCTGGCACCTTCCTTGTGGGAGAAGGAGCCGGACGTTTGCCTTTTCGGAAAAAAGGCTCTGCCGAGAATGGGTACGATGAGATGTTGCATCTCTGGGAAAGCACAGATCCCCAGGGCTGTTGTTCCTGTGAATAGGCTGCCAAGGGAAGGTGAAGAGCAGCAACACCTTTCAGGGCTGTCCCCTTCCTTGTGGGAGAAGGAGCCGGACGTTTGCATTTTCGGAAAAAAGGCTCTGCCAAGAATGGGTACGATGAGATGTTGCATCTCTGGGAAAGCACAGATCCCCAGGGCTGTTGTGCCTGTGAATAGGCTGCCAAGGGAAGGTGAAGAGCAGCAACAGCTGTCAGGGCTGGCACCTTCCTTGTCGGGGAAGGAGCCGGACGTTTGCCTTTTCGGAAAAAAGGCTCTGCCGAGAATGGGTACGATGAGATGTTGCATCTCTGGGAAAGCACAGATCCCCAGGGCTGTTGTGCCTGTGAATAGGCTGCCAAGGGAAGGTGAAGAGCAGCAACAGCTGTCAGGCCTGGCACCTTCCTTGTCGGGGAAATAGCCGGACGTTTGCCATTTCAGAAAGAGGCTCTGCCGAGAACAGGCGCCTTGAGATGTTCCGTCTGTGGGAAAGCACAGATCCCCAGGGCTGTTGTGCCTGTGAATAGGCTGCCAAGGGAAGGTGAAGAGCAGCAACAGCTGTCAGGCCTGGCACCTTCCTTGCGGGAGAAGGAGCCGGACGTTTGCCTTTTCGAAAAAAGGCTCTGCTGAGAACAGGCGCCTTGAGATGTTGCATCTCTGGGAAAGCACAGATCCCCAGGGCTGTTGTTCCTGTGAATAGGCTGCCAAGGGAAGGTGAAGAGCAGCAACACCTTTCAGGGCTGTCCCCTTCCTTGTGGGAGAAGGAGCCGGACGTTTGCATTTTCGGAAAAAAGGCTCTGCCAAGAATGGGTACGATGAGATGTTGCATCTCTGGGAAAGCACAGATCACCAGGGCTGTTGTGCCTGTGAATAGGCTGCCAAGGGAAGGTGAAGAGCAGCAACAGCTGTCAGGGCTGGCACCTTCCTTGTCGGGGAAGGAGCCGGACGTTTGCCTTTTCGGAAAAAAGGCTCTGCCGAGAATGGGTACGATGAGATGTTGCATCTCTGGGAAAGCACAGATCCCCAGGGCTGTTGTGCCTGTGAATAGGCTGCCAAGGGAAGGTGAAGAGCAGCAACAACTTTCAGGACTGGCCCCTTCCATGTGGGAGAAGGAGCCGGACGTTTGCCATTTCAGAAAGAGGCTCTGCAGAGAACAGGCGCCTTGAGATGTTCCGTCTCTGGGAAAGCACAGATCCCCAGGGCTGTTGTGCCTGTGAATAGGCTGCCAAGGGAAGGTGAAGAGCAGCAACAGCTTTCAGGGCTGGCACCTTCCTTGTGGGAGAAGGAGCCGGACGTTTGCCTTTTCGGAAAAAAGGCTCTGCCGAGAACAGGCGCCTTGAGATGTTGCATCTCTGGGAAAGCACAGATCCCCAGGGCTGTTGTGCCTGTGCATAGGCTGCCAAGGGAATGTGAAGAGCAGCAACAGCTGTCAGGCCTGGCCCCTTCCTAGTGGGAGAAGGAGCCGGACGTTTGCCTTTTTGGAAAAAAGGCTCTGCCGAGAATGGGTACGATGAGATGTTGCATCTCTGGGAAAGCACAGATCCCCAGGGCTGTTGTGCCTGTGAATAGGCTGCCAAGGGAAGGTGAAGAGCAGCAACAGCTGTCAGGCCTGGCACCTTCCTTGTGGGAGAAGGAGCCGGACGTTTGCCTTTTCGGAAAAAAGGCTCTGCCGAGAATGGGTACGATGAGATGTTGCATCTCTGGGAAAGCACAGATCCCCAGGGCTGTTGTGCCTGTGAATAGGCTGCCAAGGGAAGGTGAAGAGCAGCAACACCTTTCAGGGCTGTCCCCTTCCTTGTGGGAGAAGGAGCCGGACGTTTGCATTTTCGGAAAAAAGGCTCTGCCAAGAATGGGTACGATGAGATGTTGCATCTCTGGGAAAGCACAGATCCCCAGGGCTGTTGTGCCTGTGAATAGGCTGCCAAGGGAAGGTGAAGAGCAGCAACAGCTGTCAGGGCTGGCACCTTCCTTGTCGGGGAAGGAGCCGGACGTTTGCCTTTTCGGAAAAAAGGCTCTGCCGAGAATGGGTACGATGAGATGTTGCATCTCTGGGAAAGCACAGATCCCCAGGGCTGTTGTGCCTGTGAATAGGCTGCCAAGGGAAGGTGAAGAGCAGCAACAACTTTCAGGGCTGGCCCCTTCCTTGTGGGAGAAGGAGCCGGACGTTTGCCATTTCAGAAGGAGGCTCTGCCGAGAACAGGCGCCTTGAGATGTTGCATCTCTGGGAAAGCACAGATCCCCAGGGCTGTTGTGCCTGTGAATAGGCTGCCAAGGGAAGGTGAAGAGCAGCAACAGCTTTCAGGCCTAGCACCTTCCTTGTCTGGGAAGGAGCCGGACGTTTGCCTTTTTGGAAAAAAGTCTCTGCCGAGAATGGGTACGATGAGATGTTGCATCTCTGGGAAAGCACAGATCCCCAGGGCTGTTGTGCCTGTGAATAGGCTGCCAAGGGAAGGTGAAGAACAGCAACAACTTTCAGGACTGGCCCCTTCCATGTGGGAGAATGAGCCGGACGTTTGCATTTCAGAAAGAGGCTCTGCAGAGAACAGGCGCCTTGAGATGTTCCGTCTGTGGGAAAGCACAGATCCCCAGGGCTGTTGTGCCTGTGAATAGGCTGCCAAGGGAAGGTGAAGAGCAGCAACAGCTTTCAGGGCTGGCACCTTCCTTGCGGGAGAAGGAGCCGGACGTTTGCCTTTTCGGAAAAAAGGTTCTGCCGAGAACAGGCGCCTTGAGATGTTGCATCTCTGGGAAAGCACAGATCCCCAGGGCTGTTGTGCCTGTGAATAGGCTGCCAAGGGAAGGTGAAGAGCAGCAACAGCTGTCAGGCCTGGCCCCTTCCTAGTGGGAGAAGGAGCCGGACGTTTGCCATTTCAGAAACAGGCTCTGCCGAGAACAGGCGCCTTGAGATGTTCCGTCTGTGCGAAAGCACAGATCCCCAGGGCTGTTGTGCCTGTGAATAGGCTGCCAAGGGAAGGTGAAGAGCAGCAACAGCTTTCAGGGCTGGCACCTTCCTTGTCGGGGAAGGAGCCAGACATTTGCCTTTTCGGAAAAAAGGCTCTGCCGAGAATGGGTACGATGAGATGTTGTGTCTCTGCGAAAGCACAGACCCCCAGGGCTGTTGTGCCTGTGAATAGGCTGCCAAGGGAAGGTGAAGAGCAGCAACAGCTGTCAGGGCTGGCCCCTTCTGTGTGGGAGAAGGAGCCAGACGTTGCCTTTTCGGAAAAAAGGCTCTGCCGAGAACAGGCGCCTTGAGATGTTGCATCTGTGGGAAAGCACAGATCCCCAGGGCTGTTGTGCCTGTGAATAGGCTGCCAAGCGAAGGTGAAGAACAGCAACAACTTTCAGGGCTGGCCCCTTCCATGTGGGAGAAGGAGGCGGACGTTTGCCTTTTCGGAAAAAAGGCTCTGCCAAGAATGGGTACGATGAGATGTTGCATCTCTAGGAAAGCACAGATCCCCAGGGCTGTTGTGCCTGTGAATAGGCTGCCAAGGGAAGGTGAAGAGCAGCAACAGCTGTCAGGGCTGGCCCCTTCCTTGTGGGAGAAAGAGCCGGACGTTTGCCATTTCAGAAAGAGGCTCTGCCGAGAACAGGCGCCTTGAGATGTTCCGTCTGTGGGAAAGCACAGATCCCCAGGGCTGTTGTGCCTGTGAATAGGCTGCCAAGGGAAGGTGAAGAGCAGCAACAGCTTTCAGGGCTGGCACCTTCCTTGTCGGGGAAGGAGCCAGACATTTGCCTTTTCGGAAAAAAGGCCCTGCCGAGAATGGGTACGATGAGATGTTGTGTCTCTGCGAAAGCACAGACCCCCAGGGCTGTTGTGCCTGTGAATAGGCTGCCAAGGGAAGGTGAAGAGCAGCAACAACTTTCAGGGCTGGCCTCTTCCATGTGGGAGAAGGAGCCGGACGTTTGCCTTTTCGGAAAAAAGGCTCTGCCGAGAATGGGTACGATGAGATGTTGCATCTCTGGGAAAGCACAGATCCCCAGGGCTGTTGTTCCTGTGAATAGGCTGCCAAGGGAAGGTGAAGAGCAGCAACAACTTTCAGGGCTGGCCCCTTCCTTGTGGGAGAAGGAGCCGGACGTTTGCCATTTCAGAAAGAGGCTCTGCCGAGAACAGGCGCCTTGAGATGTTGCATCTGTGGGAAAGCGCAGATCCCCAGGGCTGTTGTGCCTGTGAATAGGCTGCCAAGGGAAGGTGAAGAGCAGCAACAGCTGTCAGGCCTGGCACCTTCCTTGTCGGGGAAGGAGCCGGACGTTTGCCTTTTTGGAAAAAAGGCTCTGCCGAGAATGGGTACGATGAGATGTTGCGTCTCTGGGAAAGCACAGATCCCCAGGGCTGTTGTGCCTGTGAATAGGCTGCCAAGGGAAGGTGAAGAGCAGCAACAGCTGTCAGGGCTGGCCCCTTCTGTGTGGGACAAGGAGCCGGACGTTGCCTTTTCGGAAAAAAGGCTCTGCCGAGAACAGGCGCCTTGAGATGTTGCATCTCTGGGAAAGCACAGATCCCCAGGGCTGTTGTGCCTGTTAATAGGCTGCCAAGGGAAGGTGAAGAACAGCAACAACTTTCAGGGCTGGCCCCTTCCATGTGGGAGAAGGATCCGGATGTTTGCCTTTTCGGAAAAAAGGCTCTGCCGAGAATGGGTACGATGAGATGTTGCATCTCTGGGAAAGCACAGATCCCCAGGGCTGTTGTGCCTGTGAATAGGCTGCCAAGGGAAGGTGAAGAGCAGCAACAGCTGTCAGGGCTGTCCCCTTCCTTGTGGGAGAAGGAGCCGGACGTTTGCCTGTTCGGAAAAAAGGCTCTGCCGAGAATGGTTACGATGAGATGTTGCATCTCTGGGAAAGTCAGATCCCCAGGGCTGTTGTGCCTGTGAATAGGCTGCCAAGGGAAGGTGAAGAGCAGCAACAACTTTCAGGCCTGGCCCCTTCCTAGTGGGAGAATGAGCCGGACGTTTGCCATTTCTGAAAGAGGCTCTGCAGAGAACAGGCGCCTTGAGATGTTCCGTCTCTGGGAAAGCACAGATCCCCAGGGCTGTTGTGCCTGTGAATAGGCTGCCAAGGGAAGGTGAAGAGCAGCAACAGCTTTCAGGGCTGGCACCTTCCTTGTGGGAGAAGGAGCCGGACGTTTGCCTTTTTGGAAAAAAGGCTCTGCCGAGAATGGGTACGATGAGATGTTGCGTCTCTGGGAAAGCACAGATCCCCAGGGCTGTTGTGCCTGTTAATAGGCTGCCAAGGGAATGTGAAGAGCAGCAACAGCTGTCAGGCCTGGCCCCTTCCTAGTGGGAGAAGGAGCCGGACGTTTCCCTTTTCGGAAAGAGGCTCTGCCGAGAACAGGTGCCTTGAGATGTTGCATCTCTGGGAAAGCACAGATCCCCAGGGCTGTTGTGCCTGTGAATAGGCTGCCAAGGGAAGGTGAAGAGCAGCAACAGCTGTCAGGCCTGGCACCTTCCTTGTCGGGGAAGGAGCCGGACGTTTGCCTTTTCGGAAAAAAGGCTCTGCCGAGAACAGGCGCCTTGAGATGTTGCATCTCTGGGAAAGCACAGATCCCCAGGGCTGTTGTGCCTGTGAATAGGCTGCCAAGGGAAGGTGAAGAGCAGCAACAACTTTCAGGGCTGTCCCCTTCCTTGTGGGAGAAGGAGCCGGACGTTTGCCATTTCAGAAGGAGGCTCTGCCGAGAACAGGTGCCTTGAGATGTTGCATCTGTGGGAAAGCACAGATCCCCAGGGCTGTTGTGCCTGTGAATAGGCTGCCAAGGGAAGGTGAAGAGCAGCAACAGCTTTCAGGCCTGGCACCTTCCTTGTCTGGGAAGGAGCCGGACGTTTGCCTTTTTGGAAAAAAGGCTCTGCCGAGAATGGGTACGATGAGATGTTGTGTCTCTGGGAAAGCACAGATCCCCAGGGCTGTTGTGCCTGTGAACAGGCTGCCAAGGGAAGGTGAAGAGCAGCAACAGCTTTCAGGGCTGGCACCTTCCTTGCGGGAGAAGGAGCCGGACGTTTGCCTTTTCGGAAAAAAGGTTCTGCCGAGAACAGGCGCCTTGAGATGTTGCATCTCTGGGAAAGCATAGATCCCCAGGGCTGTTGTGCCTGTGAATAGGCTGCCAAGGGAAGGTGAAGAGCAGCAACAGCTGTCAGGCCTGGCCCCTTCCTAGTGGGAGAAGGAGCCGGACGTTTGCCATTTCAGAAAGAGGCTCTGCCGAGAACAGGCGCCTTGAGATGTTGCATCTCTGGGAAAGCACAGATCCCCAGTGCTGTTGTGCCTGTGAATAGGCTGCCAAGGGAAGGTGAAGAGCAGCAACAGCTTTCAGGGCTGGCACCTTCCTTGTGGGAGAAGGAGCCGGACGTTTGCCTTTTCGGAAAAAAGGCTCTGCCGAGAACAGGCGCCTTGAGATGTTGCATCTCTGGGAAAGCACAGATCCCCAGGGCTGTTGTGCCTGTGAATAGGCTGCCAAGGGAAGGTGAAGAGCAGCAACAACTTTCAGGGCTGGCCCCTTCCTTGTGGGAGAAGGAGCCGGACGTTTGCCATTTCAGAAGGAGGCTCTGCCGAGAACAGGCGCCTTGAGATGTTGCATCTCTGGGAAAGCACAGATCCCCAGTGCTGTTTTGCCTGTGAATAGGCTGCCAAGGGAAGGTGAAGAGCAGCAACAGCTTTCAGGCCTGGCACCTTCCTTGTCTGGGAAGGAGCCGGACGTTTGCCTTTTTGGAAAAAAGGCTCTGCCGAGAATGGGTACGATGAGATGTTGCATCTGTGGGAAAGCACAGATCCCCAGGGCTGTTGTGCCTGTGAATAGGCTGCCAAGGGAAGGTGAAGAACAGCAACAACTTTCAGGACTGGCCCCTTCTATGTGGGAGAATGAGCCGGACGTTTGCCATTTCAGAAAGAGGCTCTGCAGAGAACAGGCGCCTTGAGATGTTCCGTCTGTGGGAAAGCACAGATCCCCAGGGCTGTTGTGCCTGTGAATAGGCTGCCAAGGGAAGGTGAAGAGCAGCAACAGCTTTCAGGGCTGGCACCTTCCTTGCGGGAGAAGGAGCCGGACGTTTGCCTTTTCGGAAAAAAGGCTCTGCCGAGAACAGGCGCCTTGAGATGTTGCATCTCTGGGAAAGCACAGATCCCCAGGGCTGTTGTGCCTGTGAATAGGCTGCCAAGGGAAGGTGAAGAGCAGCAACAGCTGTCAGGCCTGGCCCCTTCCATGTGGGAGAATGAGCCGGACGTTTGCCATTTCAGAAAGAGGCTCTGCCGAGAACAGGCGCCTTGAGATGTTGCATCTCTGGGAAAGCACAGATCCCCAGGGCTGTTGTGCCTGTGAATAGGCTGCCAAGGGAAGGTGAAGAGCAGCAACACCTTTCAGGGCTGGCACCTTCCTTGCGGGAGAAGGAGCCGGACGTTTGCCTTTTCGGAAAAAAGGCTCTGCCAAGAATGGGTACGATGAGATGTTGCATCTCTGGGAAAGCACAGATCCCCAGGGCTGTTGTGCCTGTGAATAGGCTGCCAAGGGAAGGTGAAGAGCAGCAACAGCTGTCAGGGCTGGCCCCTTCTGTGTTGGAGAAGGAGCCGGACGTTTGCCATTTCAGAAACAGGCTCTGCCGAGAACAGGCGCCTTGAGATGTTCCGTCTGTGGGAAAGCACAGATCCCCAGGGCTGTTGTGCCTGTGAATAGGCTGCCAAGGGAAGGTGAAGAGCAGCAACAGCTTTCAGGGCTGGCACCTTCCTTGTCGGGGAAGGAGCCAGACATTTGCCTTTTCGGAAAAAAGGCTCTGCCGAGAATGGGTACGATGAGATGTTGTGTCTCTGCGAAAGCACAGACCCCCAGGGCTGTTGTGCCTGTGAATAGGCTGCCAAGGGAAGGTGAAGAGCAGCAACAGCTGTCAGGGCTGGCCCCTTCTGTGTGGGAGAAGGAGCCGGACGTTGCCTATTCGGAAAAAAGGCTCTGCCGAGAACAGGCGCCTTGAGATGTTGCATCTGTGGGAAAGCACAGATCCCCAGGGCTGTTGTGCCTGTGAATAGGCTGCCAAGCGAAGGTGAAGAACAGCAACAACTTTCAGGGCTGGCACCTTCCATGTGGGAGAAGGAGGCGGACGTTTGCCTTTTCGTAAAAAAGGCTCTGCCAAGAATGGGTACGATGAGATGTTGCATCTCTGGGAAAGCACAGATCCCCAGGGCTGTTGTTCCTGTGAATAGGCTGCCAAGGGAAGGTGAAGAGCAGCAACAACTTTCAGGGCTGGCCCCTTCCTTGTGGGAGAAGGAGCCGGACGTTTGCCATTTCAGAAAGAGGCTCTGCCGAGAACAGGCGCCTTGAGATGTTGCATCTCTGGGAAAGCGCAGATCCCCAGGGCTGTTGTGCCTGTGAATAGGCTGCCAAGGGAAGGTGAAGAGCAGCAACAGCTGTCAGGCCTGGCACCTTCCTTGTCGGGGAAGGAGCCGGACGTTTGCCTTTTTGGAAAAAAGGCTCTGCCGAGAATGGGTATGATGAGATGTTGCGTCTCTGGGAAAGCACAGATCCCCAGGGCTGTTGTGCCTGTGAATAGGCTGCCAAGGGAAGGTGAAGAGCAGCAACAGCTGTCAGGGCTGGCCCCTTCTGTGTGGGAGAAGGAGCCGGACGTTGCCTTTACGGAAAAAAGGCTCTGCCGAGAACAGGCGCCTTGAGATGTTGCATCTCTGGGAAAGCACAGATCCCCAGGGCTGTTGTGCCTGTGAATAGGCTGCCAAGGGAAGGTGAAGAGCAGCAACAGCTGTCAGGCCTGGCACCTTCCTTGTGGGAGAAGGAGCCGGACGTTTGCCTGTTCGGAAAAAAGGCTCTGCCGAGAATGGGTACGATGAGATGTTGCATCTCTGGGAAAGCACAGATCCCCAGGGCTGTTGTGCCTGTGAATAGGCTGCCAAGGGAAGGTGAAGAGCAGCAACAACTTTCAGGGCTGTCCCCTTCCTTGTGGGAGAAGGAGCCGGACGTTTGCATTTTCGGAAAAAAGGCTCTGCAAAGAATGGTTACGATGAGATGTTGCATCTCTGGGAAAGCACAGATCCCCAGGGCTGTTGTGCCTGTGAATAGGCTGCCAAGGGAAGGTGAAGAGCAGCAACAGCTTTCAGGGCTGTCCCCTTCCTTGTGGGAGAAGGAGCCGGACGTTTGCCTTTTCGGAAAAAAGGCTCTGCCGAGAACAGGTGCCTTGAGATGTTGCATCTCTGGGAAAGCACAGATCCCCAGGGCTGTTGTGCCTGTGCATAGGCTGCCAAGGGAATGTGAAGAGCAGCAACAGCTGTCAGGCCTGGCCCCTTCCTAGTGGGAGAAGGAGCCGGACGTTTCCCTTTTCGGAAAGAGGCTCTGCCGAGAACAGGTGCCTTGAGATGTTGCATCTCTGGGAAAGCACAGATCCCCAGGGCTGTTGTGCCTGTGAATAGGCTGCCAAGGGAAGGTGAAGAGCAGCAACAGCTGTCAGGGCTGGCACCTTCCTTGCGGGAGAAAGAGCCGGACGTTTGCCTTTTCGGAAAAAAGGCTCTGCCGAGAACAGGCGCCTTGAGATGTTGCATCTCTGGGAAAGCACAGATCCCCAGGGCTGTTGTGCCTGTGAATAGGCTGCCAAGGGAAGGTGAAGAGCAGCAACAACTTTCAGGGCTGTCCCCTTCCTTGTGGGAGAAGGAGCCGGACGTTTGCCATTTCAGAAGGAGGCTCTGCCGAGAACAGGCGCCTTGAGATGTTGCATCTCTGGGAAAGCACAGATCCCCAGGGCTGTTGTGCCTGTGAATAGGCTGCCAAGGGAAGGTGAAGAGCAGCAACAGCTTTCAGGCCTGGCACCTTCCTTGTCTGGGAAGGAGCCGGACGTTTGCCTTTTTGGAAAAAAGGCTCTGCCGAGAATGGGTATGATGAGATGTTGCATCTCTGGGAAAGCACAGATCCCCAGGGCTGTTGTGCCTGTGAATAGGCTGCCAAGGGAAGGTGAAGAACAGCAACAACTTTCAGGACTGGCCCCTTCCATGTGGGAGAATGAGCCGGACGTTTGCCATTTCAGAAAGAGGCTCTGCCGAGAACAGGCGCCTTGAGATGTTGCATCTCTGGGAAAGCACAGATCCCCAGGGCTGTTGTGCCTGTGAATAGGCTGCCAAGGGAAGGTGAAGAGCAGCAACAGCTTTCAGGGCTGGCACCTTCCTTGCGGGAGAAGGAGCCGGACGTTTGCCTTTTCGGAAAAAAGGCTCTGCCGAGAACAGGCGCCTTGAGATGTTGCATCTCTGGGAAAGCACAGATCCCCAGGGCTGTTGTGCCTGTGAATAGGCTGCCAAGGGAAGGTGAAGAGCAGCAACAGCTGTCAGGCCTGGCCCCTTCCATGTGGGAGAATGAGCCGGACGTTTGCCATTTCAGAAAGAGGCTCTGCCGAGAACAGGCGCCTTGAGATGTTGCATCTCTGGGAAAGCACAGATCCCCAGGGCTGTTGTGCCTGTGAATAGGCTGCCAAGGGAAGGTGAAGAGCAGCAACAGCTGTCAGGGCTGGCACCTTCCTTGCGGGAGAAGGAGCCGGACGTTTGCCTTTTCGGAAAAAAGGCTCTGCCAAGAATGGGTACGATGAGATGTTGCATCTCTGGGAAAGCACAGATCCCCAGGGCTGTTGTGCCTGTGAATAGGCTGCCAAGGGAAGGTGAAGAGCAGCAACAGCTGTCAGGGCTGGCCCCTTCTGTGTTGGAGAAGGAGCCGGACGTTTGCCATTTCAGAAACAGGCTCTGCCGAGAACAGGCGCCTTGAGATGTTCCGTCTGTGGGAAAGCACAGATCCCCAGGGCTGTTGTGCCTGTGAATAGGCTGCCAAGGGAAGGTGAAGAGCAGCAACAGCTTTCAGGGCTGGCACCTTCCTTGTCGGGGAAGGAGCCAGACATTTGCCTTTTCGGAAAAAAGGCTCTGCCGAGAATGGGTACGATGAGATGTTGTGTCTCTGCGAAAGCACAGACCCCCAGGGCTGTTGTGCCTGTGAATAGGCTGCCAAGGGAAGGTGAAGAGCAGCAACAGCTGTCAGGGCTGTCCCCTTCTGTGTGGGAGAAGGAGCCGGACGTTGCCTATTCGGAAAAAAGGCTCTGCCGAGAACAGGCGCCTTGAGATGTTGCATCTGTGGGAAAGCACAGATCCCCAGGGCTGTTGTGCCTGTGAATAGGCTGCCAAGCGAAGGTGAAGAACAGCAACAACTTTCAGGGCTGGCACCTTCCATGTGGGAGAAGGAGGCGGACGTTTGCCTTTTCGTAAAAAAGGCTCTGCCAAGAATGGGTACGATGAGATGTTGCATCTCTGGGAAAGCACAGATCCCCAGGGCTGTTGTTCCTGTGAATAGGCTGCCAAGGGAAGGTGAAGAGCAGCAACAACTTTCAGGGCTGGCCCCTTCCTTGTGGGAGAAGGAGCCGGACGTTTGCCATTTCGGAAAGAGGCTCTGCCGAGAACAGGCGCCTTGAGATGTTGCATCTCTGGGAAAGCGCAGATCCCCAGGGCTGTTGTGCCTGTGAATAGGCTGCCAAGGGAAGGTGAAGAGCAGCAACAGCTGTCAGGCCTGGCACCTTCCTTGTCGGGGAAGGAGCCGGACGTTTGCCTTTTTGGAAAAAAGGCTCTGCCGAGAATGGGTATGATGAGATGTTGCGTCTCTGGGAAAGCACAGATCCCCAGGGCTGTTGTGCCTGTTAATAGGCTGCCAAGGGAAGGTGAAGAGCAGCAACAGCTGTCAGGGCTGTCCCCTTCTGTGTGGGAGAAGGAGCCGGACGTTGCCTTTTCGGAAAAAAGGCTCTGCCGAGAACAGGCGCCTTGAGATGTTGCATCTCTGGGAAAGCACAGATCCCCAGGGCTGTTGTGCCTGTTAATAGGCTGCCAAGGGAAGGTGAAGAACAGCAACAACTTTCAGGGCTGGCCCCTTCCATGTGGGAGAAGTATCCGGACGTTTGCCTTTTCGGAAAAAAGGCTCTGCCGAGAATGGGTACGATGAGATGTTGCATCTCTGGGAAAGCACAGATCCCCAGGGCTGTTGTGCCTGTGAATAGGCTGCCAAGGGAAGGTGAAGAGCAGCAACAGCTGTCAGGCCTGGCACCTTCCTTGTGGGAGAAGGAGCCGGACGTTTGCCTGTTCGGAAAAAAGGCTCTGCCGAGAATGGGTACGATGAGATGTTGCATCTCTGGGAAAGCACAGATCCCCAGGGCTGTTGTGCCTGTGAATAGGCTGCCAAGGGAAGGTGAAGAGCAGCAACAACTTTCAGGGCTGTCCCCTTCCTTGTGGGAGAAGGAGCCGGACGTTTGCATTTTCGGAAAAAAGGCTCTGCAAAGAATGGTTACGATGAGATGTTGCATCTCTGGGAAAGCACAGATCCCCAGGGCTGTTGTGCCTGTGAATAGGCTGCCAAGGGAAGGTGAAGAGCAGCAACAGCTTTCAGGGCTGTCCCCTTCCTTGTGGGAGAAGGAGCCGGACGTTTGCCTTTTCGGAAAAAAGGCTCTGCCGAGAACAGGTGCCTTGAGATGTTGCATCTCTGGGAAAGCACAGATCCCCAGGGCTGTTGTGCCTGTGCATAGGCTGCCAAGGGAATGTGAAGAGCAGCAACAGCTGTCAGGCCTGGCCCCTTCCTAGTGGGAGAAGGAGCCGGACGTTTCCCTTTTCGGAAAGAGGCTCTGCCGAGAACAGGTGCCTTGAGATGTTGCATCTCTGGGAAAGCACAGATCCCCAGGGCTGTTGTGCCTGTGAATAGGCTGCCAAGGGAAGGTGAAGAGCAGCAACAGCTGTCAGGGCTGGCACCTTCCTTGCGGGAGAAAGAGCCGGACGTTTGCCTTTTCGGAAAAAAGGCTCTGCCGAGAACAGGCGCCTTGAGATGTTGCATCTCTGGGAAAGCACAGATCCCCAGGGCTGTTGTGCCTGTGAATAGGCTGCCAAGGGAAGGTGAAGAGCAGCAACAACTTTCAGGGCTGTCCCCTTCCTTGTGGGAGAAGGAGCCGGACGTTTGCCATTTCAGAAGGAGGCTCTGCCGAGAACAGGCGCCTTGAGATGTTGCATCTCTGGGAAAGCACAGATCCCCAGGGCTGTTGTGCCTGTGAATAGGCTGCCAAGGGAAGGTGAAGAGCAGCAACAGCTTTCAGGCCTGGCACCTTCCTTGTCTGGGAAGGAGCCGGACGTTTGCCTTTTTGGAAAAAAGGCTCTGCCGAGAATGGGTATGATGAGATGTTGCATCTCTGGGAAAGCACAGATCCCCAGGGCTGTTGTGCCTGTGAATAGGCTGCCAAGGGAAGGTGAAGAACAGCAACAACTTTCAGGACTGGCCCCTTCCATGTGGGAGAATGAGCCGGACGTTTGCCATTTCAGAAAGAGGCTCTGCCGAGAACAGGCGCCTTGAGATGTTGCATCTCTGGGAAAGCACAGATCCCCAGGGCTGTTGTGCCTGTGAATAGGCTGCCAAGGGAAGGTGAAGAGCAGCAACAGCTGTCAGGGCTGGCACCTTCCTTGCGGGAGAAGGAGCCGGACGTTTGCCTTTTCGGAAAAAAGTTTCTGCCAAGAACAGGCGCCTTGAGATGTTGCATCTCTGGGAAAGCACAGATCCCCAGGGCTGTTGTGCCTGTGAATAGGCTGCCAAGGGAAGGTGAAGAGCAGCAACAGCTGTCAGGCCTGGCCCCTTCCTAGTGGGAGAAGGAGCCGGACGTTTGCCATTTCAGAAAGAGGCTCTGCCGAGAACACGCGCCTTGAGATGTTGCATCTCTGGGAAAGCACAGATCCCCAGTGCTGTTGTGCCTGTGAATAGGCTGCCAAGGGAAGGTGAAGAGCAGCAACACCTTTCAGGGCTGGCACCTTCCTTGCGGGAGAAGGAGCCGGACGTTTGCCTTTTCGGAAAAAAGGCTCTGCCAAGAATGGATACGATGAGATGTTGCATCTCTGGGAAAGCACAGATCCCCAGTGCTTTTGTGCCTGTGAATAGGCTGCCAAGGGAAGGTGAAGAGCAGCAACAGCTTTCAGGGCTGGCCCCTTCTGTGTGGGAGAAGGAGCCGGACATTTGCCATTTCAGAAAGAGGCTCTGCCGAGAACAGGCGCCTTGAGATGTTCCGTCTGTGGGAAAGCACAGATCCCCAGGGCTGTTGTGCCTGTGAATAGGCTGCCAAGGGAAGGTGAAGAGCAGCAACAGCTTTCAGGGCTGGCACCTTCCTTGTCGGGGAAGGAGCCAGACATTTGCCTTTTCGGAAAAAAGGCTCTGCCGAGAATGGGTACGATGAGATGTTGTGTCTCTGCGAAAGCACAGACCCCCAGGGCTGTTGTGCCTGTGAATAGGCTGCCAAGGGAAGGTGAAGAGCAGCAACAGCTTTCAGGGCTGGCCCCTTCTATGTGGGAGAAGGAGCCGGACGTTGCCTTTTCGGAAAAAAGGCTCTGCCGAGAACAGGCGCCTTGAGATGTTGCATCTCTGGGAAAGCACAGATCCCCAGGGCTGTTGTGCCTGTGAATAGGCTGCCAAGGGAAGGTGAAGAGCAGCAACAGCTGTCAGGGCTGGCCCCTTCCTTGTGGGAGAAGGAGCCGGACGTTTGCCTTTTTGGAAAAAAGGCTCTGCCGAGAATGGGTACGATGAGATGTTCCGTCTCTGGGAAAGCACAGATCCCCAGGGCTGTTGTGCCTGTGAATAGGCTGCCAAGGGAAGGTGAAGAGCAGCAACAGCTGTCAGGCCTGGCACCTTCCATGTGGGAGAAGGAGCCGGACGTTTGCCTTTTTGGAAAAAAGGCTCTGCCGAGAATGGGTACGATGAGATGTTGCATCTCTGGGAAAGCACAGATCCCCAGGGCTGTTGTGTCTGTGAATAGGCTGCCAAGGGAAGGTGAAGAGCAGCAACCGCTGTCAGGGCTGGCCCCTTCCTTGTGGGAGAAGGAGCCGGACGTTTGCCATTTCAGAAAGAGGCTCTGCCGAGAACAGGCGCCTTGAGATGTTCCGTCTGTGCGAAAGCACAGATCCCCAGGGCTGTTGTGCCTGTGAATAGGCTGCCAAGGGAAGGTGAAGAGCAGCAACAGCTGTCAGGCCTGGCACCTTCCTTGCGGGAGAAGGAGCCGGACCTTTGCCTTTTCGGAAAAAAGGCTCTGCCGAGAACAGGCGCCTTGAGATGTTGCATCTCTGGGAAAGCACAGATCCCCAGGGCTGTAGTGCCTGTGAATAGGCTGCCAAGGGAAGGTGAAGAGCAGCAACAACTTTCAGGGCTGGCACCTTCCTTGTCTGGGAAGGAGCCGGACGTTTGCCTTTTTGGAAAAAAGGCTCTGCCGAGAATGGGTACGATGAGATGTTGCATCTCTGGGAAAGCACAGATCCCCAGGGCTGTTGTGCCTGTGAATAGGCTGCCAAGGGAAGGTGAAGAGCAGCAACACCTTTCAGGGCTGGCACCTTCCATGTGGGAGAAGGAGCCGGACGTTTGCCTGTTCGGAAAAAAGGCTCTGCCGAGAATGGGTACGATGAGTTGTTGCATCTCTGGGAAAGCACAGATCCCCAGGGCTGTTGTGCCTGTGAATAGGCTGCCAAGGGAAGGTGAAGAGCAGCAACAGCTTTCAGGGCTGTCACCTACCTCGTCGGGGAAGGAGCCAGATATTTGCCTTTTCGGAAAAAAGGCTCTGCCGAGAATGGGTACGATGAGATGTTGTGTCTCTGGGAAAGCACAGATCCCCAGGCGTGCTGTGCCTGTGAATAGGCTGCCAAGGGAAGGTGAAGAGCAGCAACAGCTGTCAGGCCTGGCACCTTCCTTGCGGGAGAAGGAGCCGGACGTTTGCCTTTTCGGAAAAAAGGCTCTGCGAGAACAGGCGCCTTGAGATGTTGCATCTCTGGGAAAGCACAGATCCCCAGGGCTGTTGTGCCTGTGAATAGGCTGCCAAGGGTAGGTGAAGAGCAGCAACAGCTTTCAGGGCTGGCACCTTCCTTGTCGGGGAAGGAGCCGGACGTTTGCCTTTTCGGAAAAAAACTCTGCCGAGAATGGGTACGATGAGATGTTGCATCTGTGGGAAAGCACAGATCCCCAGGGCTGTTGTGCCTGTGAATAGGCTGCCAAGGGAAGGTGAAGAGCAGCAACAGCTGTCAGGGCTGGCACCTTCCTTGTGGGAGAAGGAGCCGGACGTTTGCCTTTTTGGAAAAAAGGCTCTGCCGAGAATGGGTACGATGAGATGTTGCATCTCTGGGAAAGCACAGATCCCCAGGGCTGTTGTGCCTGTGAATAGGCTGCCAAGGGAAGGTGAAGAGCAGCAACAACTTTCAGGGCTGTCCCCTTCCTTGTGGGAGAAGGAGCCGGACGTTTGCCATTTCAGAAAGAGGCTCTGCCGAGAACAGGCGCCTTGAGATGTTGCATGTCTGGGAAAGCACAGATCCCCAGGGCTGTTGTGCCTGTGAATAAGCTGCCAAGGGAAGGTGAAGAGCAGCAACAGCTGTCAGGCCTGGCACCTTCCTTGTCGGGGAAGGAGCCGGACGTTTGCCTTTTTGGAAAAAAACTCTGCCGAGAATGGGTACGATGAGATGTTGTCTCTCTGGGAAAGCACAGATCCCCAGGGCTGTTGTGCCTGTGAATAGGCTGCCAAGGGAAGGTGAAGAGCAGCAACAACTTTCAGGGCTGTCCCCTTCCTTGTGGGAGAAGGAGCCGGACGTTTGCCATTTCAGAAAGAGGCTCTGCCGAGAACAGGCGCCTTGAGATGTTGCATGTCTGGGAAAGCACAGATCCCCAGGGCTGTTGTGCCTGTGAATAAGCTGCCAAGGGAAGGTGAAGAGCAGCAACAGCTGTCAGGGCTGGCACCTTCCTTGTCGGGGAAGGAGCCGGACGTTTGCCTTTTTGGAAAAAAACTCTGCCGAGAATGGGTACGATGAGATGTTGTCTCTCTGGGAAAGCACAGATCCCCAGGGCTGTTGTGCCTGTGAATAGGCTGCCAAGGGAAGGTGAAGAGCACCAACAACTTTCAGGGCTGGCACCTTCCTTGTCGGGGAAGGAGCCGGACGTTTGCCTTTTCGGAAAAAAACTCTGCCGAGAATGGGTACGATGAGATGTTGCATCTCTGGGAAAGCACAGATCCCCAGGGCTGTTGTGCCTGTGAATAGGCTGCCAAGGGAAGGTGAAGAGCAGCAACAGCTGTCAGGCCTGGCACCTTCCTTGTGGGAGAAGAAGCCGGACGCTTGCCATTTCAGAAAGAGGCTCTGCCGAGAACAGGCGCCTTGAGATGTTGCATCTCTGGGAAAGCACAGATCCCCAGGGCTGTTGTGCCTGTGAATAGGCTGCCAAGGGAAGGTGAAGAGCAGCAACAGCTGTCAGGGCTGGCACCTTCATTGTCGGGGAAGGAGTCGGACTTTTGCCTTTTCGGAAAAAAGGCTCTGCTGAGAATGGGTACGATGAGATGTTGCGTCTCTGGGAAAGCACAGATCCCCAGGGCTGTTGTGCCTGTGAATAGGCTGCCAAGGGAAGGTGAAGAGCAGCAACAGCTGTCAGGGCTGTCCCCTTCCTTGTGGGAGAAGGAGCCGGACGTTGCCTTTTCGGAAAAAAGGCTCTGCCGAGAACAGGCGACTTGAGATGTTGCATCTCTGGGAAAGCACAGATCCCCAGGGCTGTTGTGCCTGTGAATAGGCTGCCAAGGGAAGGTGAAGAGCAGCAACAGCTGTCAGGCCTGGCACCTTCCTTGTCGGGGAAGGAGCCGGACGTTTGCCTTTTCGGAAAAAAACTCTGCCGAGAATGGGTACGATGAGATGTTGCATCTCTGGGAAAGCACAGATCCCCAGGGCTGTTGTGCCTGTGAATAGGCTGCCAAGGGAAGGTGAAGAGCAGCAACAGCTGTCAGGGCTGTCCCCTTCCTTGTGGGAGAAGGAGCCGGACGTTTGCCATTTCAGAAAGAGGCTCTGCCGAGAACAGGCGCCTTGAGATGTTGCATCTCTGGGAAAGCACAGATCCCCAGTGCTGTTGTGCCTGTGAATAGGCTGCCAAGGGAAGGTGAAGAGCAGCAACAGCTTTCAGGCCTGGCACCTACCTTGTCTGGGAAGGAGCCGGACGTTTGCCTTTTAGGAAAAAAGTCTCTGCCGAGAATGGGTACGATGAGATGTTGCATCTCTGGGAAAGCACAGATCCCCAGGGCTGTTGTGCCTGTGAATAGGCTGCCAAGGGAAGTTGAAGAGCAGCAACAACTTTCAGGACTGGCCCCTTCCATGTGGGAGAATGAGCCGGACGTTTGCCATTTCAGAAAGAGGCTCTGCCGAGAACAGGCGCCTTGAGATGTTCCGTCTCTGGGAAAGCACAGATCCCCAGGGCTGTTGTGCCTGTGAATAGGCTGCCAAGGGAAGGTGAAGAGCAGCAACAGCTTTCAGGGCTGGCACCTTCCATGTGGGAGAAGGAGCCGGACGTTTGCCTTTTCGGAAAAAAGGTTCTGCCGAGAACAGGCGCCTTGAGATGTTGCATCTCTGGGAAAGCACAGATCCCCAGGGCTGTTGTGCCTGTTAATAGGCTGCCAAGGGAAGGTGAAGAGCAGCAACAGCTGTCAGGCCTGGCCCCTTCCTAGTGGGAGAAGGAGCCGGACGTTTCCCTTTTCGGAAAGAGGCTCTGCCGAGAACAGGTGCCTTGAGATGTTGCATCTCTGGGAAAGCACAGATCCCCAGGGCTGTTGTGCCTGTGAATAGGCTGCCAAGGGAAGGTGAAGAGCAGCAACATCTTTCAGGGCTGGCACCTTCCTTGCGGGAGAAGGAGCCGTACGTTTGCCTTTTCGGAAAAAAGGCTCTGCTGAGAATGGGTACGATGAGATGTTGCATCTCTGGGAAAGCACAGATCCCCAGTGCTTTTGTGCCTGTGAATAGGCTGCCAAGGGAAGGTGAAGAGCAGCAACAGCTTTCAGGGCTGGCACCTTCCATGTGGGAGAAGGAGCCGGACGTTTGCCTGTTCGGAAAAAAGGCTCTGCCGAGAATGGGTACGATGAGTTGTTGCATCTCTGGGAAAGCACAGATCCCCAGGGCTGTTGTGCCTGTGAATAGGCTGCCAAGGGAAGGTGAAGAGCAGCAACAGCTTTCAGGCCTGGCACCTTCCTTGTCGGGGAAGGAGCCAGATATTTGCCTTTTCGGAAAAAAGGCTCTGCCGAGAATGGGTACGATGAGATGTTGTGTCTCTGGGAAAGCACAGATCCCCAGGCGTGCTGTGCCTGTGAATAGGCTGCCAAGGGAAGGTGAAGAGCAGCAACAGCTGTCAGGCCTGGCACCTTCCTTGCGGGAGAAGGAGCCGGACGTTTGCCTTTTCGGAAAAAAGGCTCTGCGAGAACAGGCGCCTTGAGATGTTGCATCTCTGGGAAAGCACAGATCCCCAGGGCTGTTGTGCCTGTGAATAGGCTGCCAAGGGTAGGTGAAGAGCAGCAACAGCTTTCAGGGCTGGCACCTTCCTTGTCGGGGAAGGAGCCGGACGTTTGCCTTTTCGGAAAAAAACTCTGCCGAGAATGGGTACGATGAGATGTTGCATCTCTGGGAAAGCACAGATCCCCAGGGCTGTTGTGCCTGTGAATAGGCTGCCAAGGGAAGGTGAAGAGCAGCAACAGCTGTCAGGGCTGGCACCTTCCTTGTCGGGGAAGGAGCCGGACGTTTGCCTTTTCGGAAAAAAGGCTCTGCCGAGAATGGGTACGATGAGATGTTGCATCTCTGGGAAAGCACAGATCCCCAGGGCTGTTGTGCCTGTGAATAGGCTGCCAAGGGAAGGTGAAGAGCAGCAACAACTTTCAGGGCTGTCCCCTTCCTTGTGGGAGAAGGAGCCGGACGTTTGCCATTTCAGAAAGAGGCTCTGCCGAGAACAGGCGCCTTGAGATGTTGCATCTCTGGGAAAGCACAGATCCCCAGGGCTGTTGTGCCTGTGAATAGGCTGCCAAGGGAAGGTGAAGAGCAGCAACAGCTGTCAGGGCTGGCACCTTCCTTGTCGGGGAAGGAGTCGGACTTTTGCCTTTTCGGAAAAAAGGCTCTGCGGAGAATGGGTACGATGAGATGTTGCGTCTCTGGGAAAGCACAGATCCCCAGGGCTGTTGTGCCTGTGAATAGGCTGCCAAGGGAAGGTGAAGAGCAGCAACAGCTGTCAGGGCTGTCCCCTTCCTTGTGGGAGAAGGAGCCGGACGTTGCCTTTTCGGAAAAAAGGCTCTGCCGAGAACAGGCGACTTGAGATGTTGCATCTCTGGGAAAGCACAGATCCCCAGGGCTGTTGTGCCTGTGAATAGGCTGCCAAGGGAAGGTGAAGAGCAGCAACATCTGTCAGGGCTGTCCCCTTCCTTGTGGGAGAAGGAGCCGGACGTTTGCCTTTTCGGAAAAAAGGCTCTGCCGAGAACAGGCACCTTGAGATGTTGCATCTCTGGGAAAGCACAGATCCCCAGGGCTGTTGTGCCTGTGAATAGGCTGACAAGGGAAGGTGAAGAGCAGCAACAGCTGTCAGGCCTGGCACCTTCCTTGTCGGGGAAGGAGCCGGACGTTTGCCTTTTCGGAAAAAAACTCTGCCGAGAATGGGTACGATGAGATGTTGCATCTCTGGGAAAGCACAGATCCCCAGGGCTGTTGTTCCTGTGAATAGGCTGCCAAGGGAAGGTGAAGAGCAGCAACAGCTGTCAGGGCTGTCCCCTTCCTTGTGGGAGAAGGAGCCGGACGTTTGCCATTTCAGAAAGAGGCTCTGCCGAGAACAGGCGCCTTGAGATGTTGCATCTCTGGGAAAGCACAGATCCCCAGTGCTGTTGTGCCTGTGAATAGGCTGCCAAGGGAAGGTGAAGAGCAGCAACAGCTTTCAGGCCTGGCACCTACCTTGTCTGGGAAGGAGCCGGACGTTTGCATTTTAGGAAAAAAGTCTCTGCCGAGAATGGGTACGATGAGATGTTGCATCTCTGGGAAAGCACAGATCCCCAGGGCTGTTGTGCCTGTGAATAGGCTGCCAAGGGAAGGTGAAGAACAGCAACAACTTTCAGGACTGGCCCCTTCTGTGTGGGAGAATGAGCCGGACGTTTGCCATTTCAGAAAGAGGCTCTGCCGAGAACAGGCGCCTTGAGATGTTCCGTCTCTGGGAAAGCACAGATCCCCAGGGCTGTTGTGCCTGTGAATAGGCTGCCAAGGGAAGGTGAAGAGCAGCAACAGCTTTCAGGGCTGGCACCTTCCTTGTGGGAGAAGGAGCCGGACGTTTCCCTTTTCGGAAAGAGGCTCTGCCGAGAACAGGTGCCTTGAGATGTTGCATCTCTGGGAAAGCACAGATCCCCAGGGCTGTTGTGCCTGTGAATAGGCTGCCAAGGGAAGGTGAAGAGCAGCAACATCTTTCAGGGCTGGCACCTTCCTTGCGGGAGAAGGAGCCGTACGCTTGCCTTTTCGGAAAAAAGGCTCTGCTGAGAATGGGTACGATGAGATGTTGCATCTCTGGGAAAGCACAGATCCCCAGTGCTTTTGTGCCTGTGAATAGGCTGCCAAGGGAAGGTGAAGAGCAGCAACAGCTTTCAGGGCTGGCACCTTCCATGTGGGAGAAGGAGCCGGACGTTTGCCTTTTCGGAAAAAAGGCTCTGCCGAGAATGGGTACGATGAGTTGTTGCATCTCTGGGAAAGCACAGATCCCCAGGGCTGTTGTGCCTGTGAATAGGCTGCCAAGGGAAGGTGAAGAGCAGCAACAGCTTTCAGGGCTGGCACCTTCCTTGTCGGGGAAGGAGCCAGATATTTGCCTTTTCGGAAAAAAGGCTCTGCGAGAACAGGCGCCTTGAGATGTTGCATCTCTGGGAAAGCACAGATCCCCAGGGCTGTTGTGCCTGTGAATAGGCTGCCAAGGGTAGGTGAAGAGCAGCAACAGCTTTCAGGGCTGGCACCTTCCTTGTCGGGGAAGGAGCCGGACGTTTGCCTTTTCGGAAAAAAACTCTGCCGAGAATGGGTACGATGAGATGTTGCATCTCTGGGAAAGCACAGATCCCCAGGGCTGTTGTGCCTGTGAATAGGCTGCCAAGGGAAGGTGAAGAGCAGCAACAGCTGTCAGGGCTGGCACCTTCCTTGTCGGGGAAGGAGCCGGACGTTTGCCTTTTCGGAACAAAGGCTCTGCCGAGAATGGGTACGATGAGATGTTGCATCTCTGGGAAAGCACAGATCCCCAGGGCTGTTGTGCCTGTGAATAGGCTGCCAAGGGAAGGTGAAGAGCAGCAACAACTTTCAGGGCTGTCCCCTTCCTTGTGGGAGAAGGAGCCGGACGTTTGCCATTTCAGAAAGAGGCTCTGCCGAGAACAGGCGCCTTGAGATGTTGCATGTCTGGGAAAGCACAGATCCCCAGGGCTGTTGTGCCTGTGAATAGGCTGCCAAGGGAAGGTGAAGAGCAGCAACAGCTGTCAGGCCTGGCACCTTCCTTGTCGGGGAAGGAGCCGGACGTTTGCCTTTTTGGAAAAAAACTCTGCCGACAATGGGTACGATGAGATGTTGTCTCTCTGGGAAAGCACAGATCCCCAGGGCTGTTGTGCCTGTGAATAGGCTGCCAAGGGAAGGTGAAGAGCACCAACAACTTTCAGGGCTGGCACCTTCCTTGTCGGGGAAGGAGCCGGACGTTTGCCTTTTCGGAAAAAAACTCTGCCGAGAATGGGTACGATGAGATGTTGCATCTCTGGGAAAGCACAGATCCCCAGGGCTGTTGTGCCTGTGAATAGGCTGCCAAGGGAAGGTGAAGAGCAGCAACAGCTGTCAGGCCTGGCACCTTCCTTGTGGGAGAAGAAGCCGGACGCTTGCCATTTCAGAAAGAGGCTCTGCCGAGAACAGGCGCCTTGAGATGTTGCATCTCTGGGAAAGCACAGATCCCCAGGGCTGTTGTGCCTGTGAATAGGCTGCCAAGGGAAGGTGAAGAGCAGTAACAGCTTTCAGGGCTGGCACCTTCCTTGCGGGAGAAGGAGCCGTACGTTTGCCTTTTCGGAAAAAAGGCTCTGCCAAGAATGGGTACGATGAGATGTTGCATCTCTGGGAAAGCACAGATCCCCAGTGCTTTTGTGCCTGTGAATAGGCTGCCAAGGGAAGGTGAAGAGCAGCAACACCTTTCAGGGCTGGCACCTTCCATGTGGGAGAAGGAGCCGGACGTTTGCCTGTTCGGAAAAAAGGCTCTGCCGAGAATGGGTACGATGAGTTGTTGCATCTCTGGGAAAGCACAGATCCCCAGGGCTGTTGTGCCTGTGAATAGGCTGCCAAGGGAAGGTGAAGAGCAGCAACAGCTTTCAGGGCTGTCACCTACCTCGTCGGGGAAGGAGCCAGATATTTGCCTTTTCGGAAAAAAGGCTCTGCCGAGAATGGGTACGATGAGATGTTGTGTCTCTGGGAAAGCACAGATCCCCAGGCGTGCTGTGCCTGTGAATAGGCTGCCAAGGGAAGGTGAAGAGCAGCAACAGCTGTCAGGCCTGGCACCTTCCTTGCGGGAGAAGGAGCCGGACGTTTGCCTTTTCGGAAAAAAGGCTCTGCGAGAACAGGCGCCTTGAGATGTTGCATCTCTGGGAAAGCACAGATCCCCAGGGCTGTTGTGCCTGTGAATAGGCTGCCAAGGGTAGGTGAAGAGCAGCAACAGCTTTCAGGGCTGGCACCTTCCTTGTCGGGGAAGGAGCCGGACGTTTGCCTTTTCGGAAAAAAACTCTGCCGAGAATGGGTACGATGAGATGTTGCATCTGTGGGAAAGCACAGATCCCCAGGGCTGTTGTGCCTGTGAATAGGCTGCCAAGGGAAGGTGAAGAGCAGCAACAGCTGTCAGGGCTGGCACCTTCCTTGTGGGAGAAGGAGCCGGACGTTTGCCTTTTTGGAAAAAAGGCTCTGCCGAGAATGGGTACGATGAGATGTTGCATCTCTGGGAAAGCACAGATCCCCAGGGCTGTTGTGCCTGTGAATAGGCTGCCAAGGGAAGGTGAAGAGCAGCAACAACTTTCAGGGCTGTCCCCTTCCTTGTGGGAGAAGGAGCCGGACGTTTGCCATTTCAGAAAGAGGCTCTGCCGAGAACAGGCGCCTTGAGATGTTGCATGTCTGGGAAAGCACAGATCCCCAGGGCTGTTGTGCCTGTGAATAAGCTGCCAAGGGAAGGTGAAGAGCAGCAACAGCTGTCAGGCCTGGCACCTTCCTTGTCGGGGAAGGAGCCGGACGTTTGCCTTTTTGGAAAAAAACTCTGCCGAGAATGGGTACGATGAGATGTTGTCTCTCTGGGAAAGCACAGATCCCCAGGGCTGTTGTGCCTGTGAATAGGCTGCCAAGGGAAGGTGAAGAGCACCAACAACTTTCAGGGCTGGCACCTTCCTTGTCGGGGAAGGAGCCGGACGTTTGCCTTTTCGGAAAAAAACTCTGCCGAGAATGGGTACGATGAGATGTTGCATCTCTGGGAAAGCACAGATCCCCAGGGCTGTTGTGCCTGTGAATAGGCTGCCAAGGGAAGGTGAAGAGCAGCAACAGCTTTCAGGGCTGGCCCCTTCCTAGTGGGAGAAGGAGCCGGACGTTTGCCTTTTCGGAAAGAGGCTCTGCCGAGAACAGGCTCCTTGAGATGTTGTGTCTCTGGGAAAGCACAGATCCCCAGGGCTGTTGTGCCTGTGAATAGGCTGCCAAGGGAAGGTGAAGAGCAGCAACACCTTTCAGGGCTGGCACCTTCCATGTGGGAGAAGGAGCCGGACGTTTGCCTGTTCGGAAAAAAGGCTCTGCCGAGAATGGGTACGATGAGTTGTTGCATCTCTGGGAAAGCACAGATCCCCAGGGCTGTTGTGCCTGTGAATAGGCTGCCAAGGGAAGGTGAAGAGCAGCAACAGCTTTCAGGGCTGTCACCTACCTCGTCGGGGAAGGAGCCAGATATTTGCCTTTTCGGAAAAAAGGCTCTGCCGAGAATGGGTACGATGAGATGTTGTGTCTCTGGGAAAGCACAGATCCCCAGGCGTGCTGTGCCTGTGAATAGGCTGCCAAGGGAAGGTGAAGAGCAGCAACAGCTGTCAGGCCTGGCACCTTCCTTGCGGGAGAAGGAGCCGGACGTTTGCCTTTTCGGAAAAAAGGCTCTGCGAGAACAGGCGCCTTGAGATGTTGCATCTCTGGGAAAGCACAGATCCCCAGGGCTGTTGTGCCTGTGAATAGGCTGCCAAGGGTAGGTGAAGAGCAGCAACAGCTTTCAGGGCTGGCACCTTCCTTGTCGGGGAAGGAGCCGGACGTTTGCCTTTTCGGAAAAAAACTCTGCCGAGAATGGGTACGATGAGATGTTGCATCTCTGGGAAAGCACAGATCCCCAGGGCTGTTGTGCCTGTGAATAGGCTGCCAAGGGAAGGTGAAGAGCAGCAACAGCTTTCAGGGCTGTCCCCTTCCTTGTGGGAGAAGGAGCCGGACGTTTGCCTTTTCGGAAAAAAGGCTCTGCCGAGAATGGGTACGATGAGATGTTGCATCTCTGGGAAAGCACAGATCCCCAGGGCTGTTGTGCCTGTGAATAGGCTGCCAAGGGAAGGTGAAGAGCAGCAACAACTTTCAGGGCTGTCCCCTTCCTTGTGGGAGAAGGAGCCGGACGTTTGCCATTTCAGAAAGAGGCTCTGCCGAGAACAGGCGCCTTGAGATGTTGCATGTCTGGGAAAGCACAGATCCCCAGGGCTGTTGTGCCTGTGAATAAGCTGCCAAGGGAAGGTGAAGAGCAGCAACAGCTGTCAGGCCTGGCACCTTCCTTGTCGGGGAAGGAGCCGGACGTTTGCCTTTTTGGAAAAAAACTCTGCCGAGAATGGGTACGATGAGATGTTGTCTCTCTGGGAAAGCACAGATCCCCAGGGCTGTTGTGCCTGTGAATAGGCTGCCAAGGGAAGGTGAAGAGCACCAACAACTTTCAGGGCTGGCACCTTCCTTGTCGGGGAAGGAGCCGGACGTTTGCCTTTTCGGAAAAAAACTCTGCCGAGAATGGGTACGATGAGATGTTGTCTCTCTGGGAAAGCACAGATCCCCAGGGCTGTTGTGCCTGTGAATAGGCTGCCAAGGGAAGGTGAAGAGCAGCAACAACCTTCAGGGCTGGCACCTTCCTTGTCGGGGAAGGAGCCGGACGTTTGCCTTTTTGGAAAAAAACTCTGCCGAGAATGGGTACGATGAGATGTTGTCTCTCTGGGAAAGCACAGATCCCCAGGGCTGTTGTGCCTGTGAATAGGCTGCCAAGGGAAGGTGAAGAGCAGCAACAGCTGTCAGGCCTGGCACCTTCCTTGTGGGAGAAGAAGCCGGACGCTTGCCATTTCAGAAAGAGGCTCTGCCGAGAACAGGCGCCTTGAGATGTTGCATCTCTGGGAAAGCACAGATCCCCAGGGCTGTTGTGCCTGTGAATAGGCTGCCAAGGGAAGGTGAAGAGCAGCAACAGCTGTCAGGGCTGGCACCTTCCTTGTCGGGGAAGGAGTCGGACTTTTGCCTTTTCGGAAAAAAGGCTCTGCTGAGAATGGGTACGATGAGATGTTGCGTCTCTGGGAAAGCACAGATCCCCAGGGCTGTTGTGCCTGTGAATAGGCTGCCAAGGGAAGGTGAAGAGCAGCAACAGCTGTCAGGGCTGTCCCCTTCCTTGTGGGAGAAGGAGCCGGACGTTGCCTTTTCGGAAAAAAGGCTCTGCCGAGAACAGGCGACTTGAGATGTTGCATCTCTGGGAAAGCACAGATCCCCAGGGCTGTTGTGCCTGTGAATAGGCTGCCAAGGGAAGGTGAAGAGCAGCAACAGCTGTCAGGGCTGGCCCCTTCCTAGTGGGAGAAGGAGCCGGACGTTTGCCTTTTCGGAAAGAGGCTCTGCCGAGAACAGGCTCCTTGAGATGTTGTGTCTCTGGGAAAGCACAGATCCCCAGGGCTGTTGTGCCTGTGAATAGGCTGCCAAGGGAAGGTGAAGAGCAGCAACAGCTGTCAGGGCTGGCCCCTTCCTTGTGGGAGAAGGAGCCGGACGTTTGCATTTTCGGAAAAAAGGCTCTGCCAAGAATGGGTACGATCAGATGTTGCATCTCTGGGAAAGCACAGATCCCCAGTGCTTTTGTGCCTGTGAATAGGCTGCCAAGGGAAGGTGAAGAGCAGCAACAGCTTTCAGGGCTGGCACCTTCCATGTGGGAGAAGGAGCCGGACGTTTGTCCTGTTCGGAAAAAAGGCTCTGCCGAGAATGTGTACGATGAGATGTTGCGTCTCTGGGAAAGCACAGATCCCCAGGGCTGTTGTGCCTGTGAATAGGCTGCCAAGGGAAGGTGAAGAGCAGCAACAACTTTCAGGGCTGGCCCCTTCCTTGTGGGAGAAGGAGCCGGACGTTTGCCATTTCAGAAAGAGGCTCTGCCGAGAACAGGCGCCTTGAGATGTTGCATCTCTGGGAAAGCACAGATCCCCAGGGCTGTTGTGCCTGTGAATAGGATGCCAAGGGAAGGTGAAGAGCAGCAACAGCTGTCAGGCCTGGCACCTTCCTTGTGGGAGAAGGAGCCGGACGTTTGCCTTTTCGGAAAAAAGGCTCTGCCGAGAACAGGCGCCTTGAGATGTTGCATCTCTGGGAAAGCACAGATCCCCAGGGCTGTTGTGCCTGTGAATAGGCTGCCAAGGGAAGGTGAAGAGCAGCAACAACTTTCCGGGCTGTCCCCTTCCTTGTGGGAGAAGGACCCGGACGTTTGCCATTTCAGAAAGAGGCTCTGCCGAGAACAGGCGCCTTGAGATGTTGCGTCTCTGGGAAAGCACAGATCCCCAGGGCTGTTGTGCCTGTGAATAGGCTGCCAAGGGAAGGTGAAGAGCAGCAACAGCTGTCAGCGCTGGCCCCTTCTGTGTGGGAGAAGGAGCCGGATGTTGCCTTTTTGGAAAAAAGGCTCTGCCGAGAACAGGCGCCTTGAGATGTTGCATCTCTGGGAAAGCACAGATCCCCAGGGCTGTTGTGCCTGTGAATAGGCTGCCAAGGGAAGGTGAACACCAGCTACAGCTGTCAGGGCTGGCCCCTTCCTTGTGGGAGAAGGAGCCGGACGTTTGCCTTTTCGGAAAGATGCTCTGCCGAGAACAGGCGCCTTGAGATGTTGCGTCTCTGGGAAAGCACAGATCCCCAGGGATGTTGTTCCTGTGAATAGGCTGCCAAGGGAAGGTGAAGAGCAGCAACAGCTGTCAGGGCTGGCCCCTTCCTTGCGGGAGAAGGAGCCGGACGTTTGCCTTTTCGGAAAAAAGGCTCTGCCAAGAATGGGTACGATGAGATGTTGCATCTCTGGGAAAGCACAGATCCCCAGGGCTGTTGTGCCTGTGAATAGGCTGCCAAGGGAAGGTGAAGAGCAGCAACAGCTTTCAGGGCTGGCACCTTCCATGTGGGAGAATGAGCCGGACGTTTGCCTGTTCGGAAAAAAGGCTCTGCCGAGAATGGGTACGATGAGTTGTTGCATCTCTCGGAAAGCACAGATCCCCAGGGCTGTTGTGCCTGTGAATAGGCTGCCAAGGGAAGGTGAAGAGCAGCAACAACTTTCAGGGCTGGCCCCTTCCTTGTGGGAGAAGGAGTCGGACGTTTGCCATTTCAGAAAGAGGCTCTGCCGAGAACAGGCGCCTTGAGATGTTGCATTTCTGGGAAAGCACAGATCCCCAGGGCTGTTGTGCCTGTGAATAGGCTGCCAAGGGAAGGTGAAGAGCAGCAACAGCTGTCAGGGCTGTCCCCTCCCTTGTGGGAGAAGGAGCCGGACGTTTGCCTTTTCGGAAAAAAGGCTCTGCTGAGAACAGGCGCCTTGAGATGTTGCATCTCTGGGAAAGCACAGATCCCCAGGGCTGTTGTGCCTGTGAATAGGCTGCCAAGGGAAGGTGAAGAGCAGCAACAACTTTCAGGGCTGGCCCCTTCCTTGTGGGAGAAGGAGCCGGACGTTTGCCATTTCAGAAAGAGGCTCTGCCGAGAACAGGCGCCTTGAGATGTTGCATCTCTGGGAAAGCACAGATCCCCAGGGCTGTTGTGCCTGTGAATAGGCTGCCAAGGGAAGGTGAAGAGCAGCAACAGCTGTCAGGCCTGGCACCTTCCTTGTCGGGGAAGGAGCCGGACGTTTGCCTTTTTGGAAAAAAACTCTGCCGAGAATGGGTACGATGAGATGTTGTGTCTCTGGGAAAGCACAGATCCCCAGGCCTGCTGTGCCTGTGAATAGGCTGCCAAGGGAAGGTGAAGAGCAGCAACAACTTTCAGGGCTGTCCCCTTCCTTGTGGGAGAAGGAGCCGGACGTTTGCCTTTTCGGAAAAAAGGCTCTGCCAAGAATGGGTACGATGAGATGTTGCATCTCTGGGAAAGCACAGATCCCCAGGGCTGTTCTGCCTGTGAATAGGCTGCCAAGGGAAGGTGAAGAGCAGCAACAGCTGTCAGGCCTGGCACCTTCCTTGTGGGAGAAGAAGCCGGACGCTTGCCATTTCAGAAAGAGGCTCTGCCGAGAACAGGCGCCTTGAGATGTTGCATCTCTGGGAAAGCACAGATCCCCAGGGCTGTTGTGCCTGTGAATAGGTGTGGAAGAATGGCTGGACGAGAGAGGACACGTATACTTAAGCCTGAGCAATCCAGGCTTTAGCAGTAGTAACTTGACCTTGGCAGATAAGACTAGCTAGAAGGAAAACAACTAAAGAGGAATGAATGTCAGCGTTACAGCTTGCCTAAGGTGCGTGCACAAAGGAGAAGCTCCAACCGTATTGTTGCCTAAGGTGCGTGCACAAAGGAGAAGCACCAACCGTATTGTTGCCTAAGGCTCGTGCACAAAGGCCATTATCCAATCAAGTAGCAGCTTCTGCCGCGTGTGACTATATAAACCCTGTAGTGTTTGAATAAAGTAGAGAACGATCATACTCATATTGAGATCGCGTCGTTACTCTGGGTTCGGCTCCCACTCCGACATCTGGTAGCAGAGGACGGTTCGGCTCGACTAGGGAGTAGCGAGACCGACTTCTCCGAGCCTGCGGTAAGCAGCAAGATGAGGGGAGTGGGAAACAACGGCTGAGGGTCGGCAGCCCTGCCCCCAGCAGGGTTTGCACGGGTGGTGTGAGGTCGCTCCTCACCCCTCAGTGGCAGCGATGGAGCTGGAAGCGGCAGCTAAGTTACTCGCCGGGATCCTCTCTAAGAGAGGGATAGAAACCCCGGTGAAACAACTAGTCCGTCTGATCAAGCTGGGGCAAGCGTGGGGACATTTCTCAGACAGCCATATGTTATTTTCGATTACGGAATGGCGGGACTTTGGGGAAACGATGTGGCAAAAGACTATAAAGGGCACGGACAAAGATGAAAAGGAGGTAAAGGCTGTTCGGGCGTTGTGGCATAACGTGCTAGAGACTTTAAAAGAAATGAAAGCAGAGAGGGAGGTTGCCTGCGCGGCGGCACAGATGCTGGGGCCAGAGCGAAAGACAGACCCTCCGAAGCGATCAGGTTTCGGAGCAAGCCTTCGCGGGATATTCCCGGGATTGCTCCCTGTGAGCGGGATCTCTGCCCCGGTTTGTAACAGCCCTCTGGAAGTTGCTCAGCTAGTGTCTCCGAGCCCGACACCGCTCCATGTAAATGCGGAAGTTACCGCCAGTGAGCCTCCGGTACATACTGAGCCAGTTGCGGAAGTACAACCGATGCAGCCTCCAGGGGAGGAGACTGCAACGCCCATTGGGAGTGGCAAAGAGTTAGGTGGAGCCGTTTGCTGTCCTCCACCTCCTGCGCCTCCTCCCGAACCGCCCTCAACTCCGCCTTTGTATCCACCCTTACCAACATCGACTGATATATCCCCTGGCCCTGCGACGCCACCTTCTGAGAAGGAAGAGCAACATGCGAATGACGCTGTGACCAAAATGTTACAAACCGTTTTACAGCGCCTTGATAAATTAGAACTACAAACTGTTACCAAAGAGCAGGATAAACCTCCTTGCTTACAAAACATTATTACTCAACCACAACCCATCCGCTGGAGCGGAATTATTAAGAATGCGATTTTAGAAGGACAGCTTTCACCGCTGAACATGGCGTTTCCAGTCGTACAGTTTCCAGAAGGGCAAAAAGCCACACTCAAAGTGTATGTCTTATCCCTACCGTCAACCTTGGAGGCCTTAATCGGCAGGGATGTCTTAACTCAAATTGGAGCTGTGCTGACTACTACGCCTTTTTAGCTGCGGTCACTGGCGCACAGTCGCCCAACCCACCATTAGTGTGGAATACCAATGACCCTGTGTGGGTTGACCAGTGGCCTTTAACAGAGGAGCGACTGCAAGCAGCCAAACAGTTAGTCGCCGAACAATTAGCTGCAGAACATATCAAACCATCTGTCAGTCCATGGAACACTCCAATATTTGTAATCCCAAAGAAAAATGGAAAATGGCGATTATTACATGATCTGAGAAAAGTGAATGATCAAATGCAAACAATGGGTGCGTTGCAACCCGGAATGCCTTCCCCTAATATGTTACCTCAAGGCTGGCACATCTTAATAGTAGATCTGAAAGACTGTTTTTTTTACTATTCCGCTACACCCGCAGGACACTCAACGATTCGCCTTTTCACTTCCATCAACAAATAAAGCTACTCCAGCAGAACGATATGAATGGGTTGTCTTACCACAAGGCATGAAGAACTCTCCCACGTTGTGTCAGCTTTATGTCGCTTGGGCACTTCAACCACTGCGCAATCAATGGCCGGAAACCATCATTTATCACTATATGGACGACATCCTCTGTTGTCAAGAAAAACCCTTCACTGATGCGTCACTAAAACAGCTAGTCACCACCCTATCGACAAAAGGTCTTGTCATTGCTCCAGAAAAAGTGCAACGTTCAGCCCCATGGAAATATCTAGGATGGACTATCTCGGACTCAAAAATCCGCCCACAAAAAACTGAACTTTCTACTCAAATTCAAACTCTCCACGATATACAGACTATACTTGGAGACATTCAATGGGTTCGCAATTGTGTCGGTATTTCGAATTCCGATATTGCCCCACTGACGTGCCTTTTAAGGGGTTCCAACCCAGCAGATACCGTCTCGTTGAACACAGAGCAGACAAGAACACTGCGACAAATAGGAGAAAAACTGCAACGGTCATGGTCCACACGGCGCCTGTTGGACTTGCCAATCTCTTTATTAATTTGTAATGGTAAAACCTCACCATACGCAGTCATTTGCCAATGGCAAAAGAAGAACGGGGAGATATCTTCCTCTTCTGTAACCTCTAATGCCACTGGCAAATGCGAATTGCAAAATGATGGGTTTGGTGTATTGGAATGGGTGTTTTTGAGTGTACAGCCCAAAACCAGCATTGAAACGCGTACTCAAGCAATAGCCACACTGATACGTAAGGGACGCTCGCGAATAATTGAGATGAGCGGGCATGAACCAGAGGATATTAGCATCCCTACAAATGCTGCTGACATAGACTGGTGGCTCCGTACTTCCTTACCCATACAAAATGCTCTGCTCGGCTATGACGGAAAGATTCATTCCCAACAGCCGTCAGGGAAATTGTGGCAGGTTCTTTCGCGAAACCAGTGGTTAGAAAGGTCCAAAGTGTGTACTACACCTCTGACAGAAGGGGTCACAGTATACACCGATGCGGGTCGACGATCGCATAAAGCAACATGTGTGTGGAGACACGGAACTGAATGGCAACATCATATGATTGATGGCCACCCGAGAGATTCGTTACAGACCTTAGAACTCAGTGCAGTTACCTGGGCATTAAAAAATTGGCTTAGTACTCCTCTAAATGTGGTCACAGACTCCTTGTATGTCGCAGGAGTAGTACCACGTCTCGAGGATGCACTTTTGCGGGAAACGTCGAATCCCAGGTTGGGACAGCTATTTATTCAGTTGCGTTCAATCATGTCCCAACGCACGGCTCAGTGCTGTGTACTACATATCCGCAGTCACCAATTCGAATTAGGTCTTGGTGAGGGAAATCATGTAGCTGATCAGCTAGTGAGTATAGTTACCATGCCCCCCATGGACAAGTTTCAACAGGCAAGACAGAGTCATGAACACTTTCACCAAAATGCCAAAGGGCTAAAACGCCAGTTTGACTTAACAGAAAATGAAGCAAAAGGAATAATACAGGCTTGCCCACAATGTGGAAATCATGGGCCAGGCATAGGCTTGGGGGTTAACCCTAAAGGCTTGCAAGCCCTAGAGTTGTGGCAAATGGATGTCACACACGTTCCAGAATTTGGAAAATTAAAATATGTACATGTAACGATTGATACCTTTTCAAAAATGATATGGGCCACGGCTTTGCCTGGTGAAAAGGCTCAACATGTTTGTAAACATTTACTTGCCTGTTTTGCAATTCTTGGGGTCCCTACGTGCATAAAAACAGACAACGGACCCGCATATACAAGTCAGAAAGTCAGAGCATTCCTAACGCGCTGGGGAGTCAAACATGTGACGGGTATCCCACATTCTCCCACAGGACAGGGCATGATAGAACGTACTCATCAAATACTGAAGGATTATTTACGAAAACAACAGGGTGCTGAGACCGAGGCTCAACAGAGGTTGCATCGGGTGCTATTCACGCTAAACTTTCTCTGTCTCATGGGAGATAGGGAAGAACCACCCGTAATGATCCACCATCAAATGATCAAATTGAATAGTAAAACAACATTACCACAATTTAAGGTTCTGTACAAAGATCCAGTCTCTGGTGAATGGTTAGGTCCTGTGCCAGTTATTTTTAATGGCCGAGGGTATATGTGTGTCTCCACAGATCAAGGACCAGTGTGGGTACCGAGCAAGAGCATCAAACCAGCACTCGCACCCTCACGGTGATTAAAGAAGACGTGCATGCCCACAGTCATCAAAGATTGCACAGTTAATCCTGAAGGAGATCATTCCCGAGTTTTGTCTACGTCACGGGAAATATGCAAACAGACATGATGATTATTATTCTATTCTTATCCGTGGCTGAGGCCATTTGGCCTCCCCCCATCTTACCCAAAACTAACATATGGCTTACGCTTGCTAACCAAACTAATCAATCGACATTATGCTTGGCTATGGCTAGCGCCGACAACCCATTTTCCACGTGTTTGATAGGAGTGCCGCTGGATGACCAAGCTTGGCCCTGCCCTATGAGCTCTATAAGCTTTGAGCTTTGTTCAGGCAGGAACAAGACTGACAATTGGGATGGCATTATTCCTCAATTACCTGGGTCACTAGTCGAGCCACAGGAATTAGAACTCCTTGGTTCACTAAAGATGGATTACTGCGTACTGTTTAATTACAGCAGCAATGCCACGAAAAAGGGGCAAGTTGTCAATGCGACCTTGCCGGTGTATCGCAATGCAAGTGAGTGGTGTAATTATACAAGTACTAACTTGTCTAGGTCCAGCAACGCCCCAATACAACTACCACCCGGGGTATTTTTAATATGTGGCGACCGAGCATGGCCTGGAGTGCCTTCTCGATTGCAAGGTGGACCATGTAGTTTGGGACGCCTGACGATATTCCTCCCAAACAACACCCAAATTTGGCAACATAGGAGGAACCATATCAGGACAAAACGTGAAATCCATGCCTTTGAATCTGATTGTGACTCGAACGTAGAATTCTGGAACCCCGGAGAAATTATAGCCGCCAGTGTCCTGGCGCCAGGAATAGCTACGTCACAAGCATTAACCCAGATGAGAAAAATGAGATGTTGGCTAGCTAAGCAAAGCAACTTAACCTCAATAGCATTGGATGGTTTGCTTACCGATGTAGATAGTATTAGACACGCTACACTACAAAATAGAGCTGCCATAGATTTTTTATTGCTAGCGCATGGTCATGGGTGTGAAGATCTGGATGGAATGTGTTGCATGAATCTGTCAGATCATTCAGAATCGATTCATAAAGCCCTTCAAACCATGAAGGAACAAGTAGGCAAGTTACAAGTTAGTGATGACCTTGGATGGTTAAACAAATTACTTAGTGGATGGGGAATTACTGGCTGGTTACAAACCTTGGTCCTTGAAGGAGGTAGACTCTTGGTAATGATTCTGATTGTAATAATTGTCTTTAGCTGTATGTTTTCGTGTATTAAAACCCTCATAATGCGCATGGTCCATCAAACCTGGATTGCTCAAAAAGAAGAACGGGGAGTTGTGGAAGAATGGCTGGACGAGAGAGGACACGTATACTTAAGCCTGAGCAATCCAGGCTTTAGCAGTAGTAACTTGACCTTGGCAGATAAGACTAGCTAGAAGGAAAACAACTAAAGAGGAATGAATGTCAGCGTTACAGCTTGCCTAAGGTGCGTGCACAAAGGAGAAGCACCAACCGTATTGTTGCCTAAGGTGCGTGCACAAAGGAGAAGCACAAACCGTATTGTTGCCTAAGGCTCGTGCACAAAGGCCATTATCCAATCAAGTAGCAGCTTCTGCCGCGTGTGACTATATAAACCCTGTAGTGTTTGAATAAAGTAGAGAACGATCATACTCATATTGAGATCGCGTCGTTACTCTGGGTTCGGCTCCCACTCCGACAAATAGGCTGCCAAGGGAAGGTGAAGAGCAGCAACAGCTGTCAGGGCTGGCCCCTTCCTTGTGGGAGAAGGAGCCGGACGTTTGCCTTTTCGGAAAGAGGCTCTGCCGAGAACAGGCGCCTTGAGATGTTGCGTCTCTGGGAAAGCACAGATCCCCAGGGCTGTTGCTCCTGTGAATAGGCTGCCAAGGGAAGGTGAAGAGCAGCAACAACTTTCAGGGCTGTCCCCTTCCTTGTGGGAGAAGGAGCCGGACGCTTGCCATTTCAGAAAGAGGCTCTGCCGAGAACAGGCGCCTTGAGATGTTCCGTCTGTGGGAAAGCACAGATCCCCAGGGCTGTTGTGCCTGTGAATAGGCTGCCAAGGGAAGGTGAAGAGCAGCAACAGCTGTCAGGGCTGGCACCTTCCTTGTCGGGGAAGGAGCCGGACGTTTGCCTTTTCGGAAAAAAGGCTCTGCCAAGAATGGGTACGATGAGATGTTGCATCTCTGGGAAAGCACAGATCCCCAGGGCTGTTGTGCCTGTGAATAGGCTGCCAAGGGAAGGTGAAGAGCAGCAACAGCTGTCAGGGCTGGCACCTTCCTTGGGGGTGAAGAAGCCGGACGCTTGCCATTTCAGAGAGAGGCTCTGCCGAGAACAGGAGCCTTGAGATGTTGCATCTCTGGGAAAGCACAGATCCCCAGGGCTGTTGTGCCTGTGAATAGGCTGCCAAGGGAAGGTGAAGAGCAGCAACAGCTGTCAGGCCTGGCACCTTCCTTGTGGGAGAAGGAGCCGGACGTTTGCCTTTTCGGAAAAAAGGCTCTGCTGAGAACAGGCGCCTTGAGATGTTGCATCTCTGGGAAAGCACAGATCCCCAGGGCTGTTGTGCCTGTGAATAGGCTGCCAAGGGAAGGTGAAGAGCAGCAACAACTTTCAGGGCTGTACCCTTCCTTGTGGGAGAAGGAGCCGGACGTTTGCCATTTCAGAAAGAGGCTCTGCCGAGAACAGGCGCCTTGAGATGTTGCATCTCTGGGAAAGCACAGATCCCCAGGGCTGTTGTGCCTGTGAATAGGCTGCCAAGGGAAGGTGAAGAGCAGCAACAGCTGTCAGGGCTGTCCCCTTCCTTGTCGGGGAAGGAGCCGGACGTTTGCCTTTTTGGAAAAAAACTCTGCCGAGAATGGGTACGATGAGATGTGGTGTCTCTGGGAAAGCACAGATCCCCAGGGCTGTTGCTCCTGTGAATAGGCTGCCAAGGGAAGGTGAAGAGCAGCAACAACTTTCAGGGCTGTCCCCTTCCTTGTGGGAGAAGGAGCCGGACGTTTGCCTTTTCGGAAAAAAGGCTCTGCCAAGAATGGGTACGATGAGATGTTGCATCTCTGGGAAAGCACAGATCCCCAGGGCTGTTGTGCCTGTGAATAGGCTGCCAAGGGAAGGTGAAGAGCAGCAACAGCTGTCAGGGCTGGCACCTTCCTTGTCGGGGAAGGAGCCAGACTTTTGCCTTTTTGGAAAAAAGGCTCTGCCGAGAATGGGTACGATGAGATGTTGCGTCTCTGGGAAAGCACAGATCCCCAGGGCTGTTGTGCCTGTGAATAGGCTGCCAAGGGAAGGTGAAGAGCAGCAACAGCTGTCAGGCCTGGCACCTTCTGTGTGGGAGAAGGAGCCGGACGTTGCCTTTTCGGAAAAAAGGCTCTGCCGAGAACAGGCGCCTTGAGATGTTGCATCTCTGGGAAAGCACAGATCCCCAGGGCTGTTGTGCCTGTGAATAGGCTGCCAAGGGAAGGTGAAGAGCAGCAACAGCTGTCAGGGCTGTCCCCTTCCTTGTCGGGGAAGGAGCCGGACGTTTGACTTTTTGGAAAAAAACTCTGCCGAGAATGGGTACGATGAGATGTTGTGTCTCTGGGAAAGCACAGATCCCCAGGCCTGCTGTGCCTGTGAATAGGCTGCCAAGGGAAGGTGAAGAGCAGCAACAACTTTCAGGGCTGTCCCCTTCCTTGTGGGAGAAGGAGCCGGACGTTTGCCTTTTCGGAAAAAAGGCTCTGCCAAGAATGGGTACGATGAGATGTTGCATCTCTGGGAAAGCACAGATCCCCAGGGCTGTTGTGCCTGTGAATAGGCTGCCAAGGGAAGGTGAAGAGCAGCAACAGCTGTCAGGGCTGGCACCTTCCTTGTCGGGGAAGGAGCCAGACTTTTGCCTTTTTGGAAAAAAGGCTCTGCCGAGAATGGGTACGATGAGATGTTGCGTCTCTGGGAAAGCACAGATCCCCAGGGCTGTTGTGCCTGTGAATAGGCTGCCAAGGGAAGGTGAAGAGCAGCAACAGCTTTCAGGGCTGGCCCCTTCCTTGTGGGAGAAGGAGCCGGACGTTTGCCTTTTCGGAAAAAAGGCTCTGCCGAGAACAGGTGCCTTGAGATGTTGCATCTCTGGGAAAGCACAGATCCCCAGGGCTGTTGTGCCTGTGAATAGGCTGCCAAGGGAAGGTGAAGAGCAGCAACAGCTGTCAGGCCTGGCCCCTTCCTTGTGGGAGAAGGAGCCGGACGTTTGCCTTTTCGGAAAGAGGCTCTGCCGAGAACAGGCGCCTTGAGATGTTGCGTCTCTGGGAAAGCACAGATCCCCAGGGCTGTTGTGCCTGTGAATAGGCTGCCAAGGGAAGGTGAAGAGCAGCAACAGCTGTCAGGGCTGTCCCCTTCCTTGTGGGAGAAGGAGCCGGACGTTTGCCTTTTCGGAAAAAAGGCTCTGCTGAGGACAGGCAGCTTGAGATGTTGCATCTCTGGGAAAGCACAGATCCCCAGGGCTGTTGTGCCTGTGAATAGGCTGCCAAGGGAAGGTGAAGAGCAGCAACAGCTTTCAGGGCTGGCACCTTCCATGTGGGAGAAGGAGCCTGACATTTGCCTGTTCGTAAAAAAGGCTCTGCCGAGAATGGGTACGATGAGTTGTTGCATCTCTGGGAAAGCAAAGATCCCCAGGGCTGTTGTGCCTGTGAATAGGCTGCCAAGGGAAGGTGAAGAGCAGCAACAGCTTTCAGGGCTGTCCCCTTCCTTGTGGGAGAAGGAGCCGGACGTTTGCCATTTCAGAAAGAGGCTCTGCCGAGAACAGGCGCCTTGAGATGTTGCATCTCTGGGAAAGCACAGATCCCCAGGGCTGTTGTGCCTGTGAATAGGCTGCCAAGGGAAGGTGAAGAGCAGCAACAGCTGTCAGGGCTGGCACCTTCCTTGTCGGGGAAGGAGCCGGACATTTGCCTTTTTGGAAAAAAACTCTGCCGAGAATGGGTACGATGAGATGTTGTGTCTCTGGGAAAGCACAGATCCCCAGGCCTGCTGTGCCTGTGAATAGGCTGCCAAGGGAAGGTGAAGAGCAGCAACAGCTGTCAGGGCTGGCACCTTCCTTGTCGGGGAAGGAGTCGGACTTTTGCCTTTTCGGAAAAAAGGCTCTGCCGAGAATGGGTACGATGAGATGTTGCGTCTCTGGGAAAGCACAGATCCCCAGGGCTGTTGTGCCTGTGAATAGGCTGCCAAGGGAAGGTGAAGAGCAGCAACAGCTGTCAGGGCTGGCACCTTCTGTGTGGGAGAAGGAGCCGGACGTTGCCTTTTCGGAAAAAAGGCTCTGCCGAGAACAGGCGCCTTGAGATGTTGCATTTCTGGGAAAGCACAGATCCCCAGGGCTGTTGTGCCTGTGAATAGGCTGCCAAGGGAAGGTGAAGAGCAGCAACAGCTGTCAGGGCTGGCACCTTCCTTGCGGGAGAAGGAGCCGGACGTTTGCCTTTTCAGAAAAAAGGCTCTGCCAAGAATGGGTACGATGAGATGTTGCATCTCTGGGAAAGCACAGATCCCCAGTGCTTTTGTGCCTGTGAATAGGCTGCCAAGGGAAGGTGAAGAGCAGCAACAGCTTTCAGGGCTGGCACCTTCCATGTGGGAGAAGGAGCCTGACGTTTGCCTGTTCGTAAAAAAGGCTCTGCCGAGAATGGGTACGATGAGTTGTTGCATCTCTGGGAAAGCAAAGATCCCCAGGGCTGTTGTGCCTGTGAATAGGCTGCCAAGGGAAGGTGAAGAGCAGCAACAGCTGTCAGGCCTGGCCCCTTCCTTGTGGGAGAAGGAGCCGGACGTTTGCCTTTTCGGAAAATAGGCTCTGCCGAGAACAGGCGCCTTGAGATATTGCATCTCTGGGAAAGCACAGATCCCCAGGGCTGTTGTGCCTGTGAATAGGCTGCCAAGGGAAGGTGAAGAGCAGCAACAGCTGTCAGGGCTGGCACCTTCCTTGTCGGGGAAGGAGCCGGACGTTTGCCTTTTTGGAAAAAAGGCTCTGCCGAGAATGGGTACGATGAGATGTTGCATCTCTGGGAAAGCACAGATCCCCAGGGCTGTTGTGCCTGTGAATAGGCTGCCAAGGGAAGGTGAAGAGCAGCAACAGCTGTCAGGGCTGGCACCTTCTGTGTGGGAGAAGGAGCCGGACGTTTGCCTGTTCGGAAAGAGGCTCTGCCGAGAACAGGCGCCTTGAGATGTTGCGTCTCTGGGAAAGCACAGATCCCCAGGGCTGTTGTGCCTGTGAATAGGCTGCCAAGGGAAGGTGAAGAGCAGCAACAGCTGTCAGGGCTGTCCCCTTCCTTGTGGGAGGAGGAGCCGGACGTTTGCCTTTTTGGAAAAAAGGCTCTACCAAGAATGGGTACGATGAGATGTTGCATCTCTGGAAAGCACAGATCCCCAGGGCTGTTGTGCCTGTGAATAGGCTGCCAAGGGAAGGTGAAGAGCAGCAACAGCTGTCAGGGCTGGCACCTTCCTTGTCGGGGAAGGAGCCGGACGTTTGCCTTTTTGGAAAAAAACTCTGCCGAGAATGGGTACGATGAGATGTTGTGTCTCTGGGAAAGCACAGATCCCCAGGCCTGCTGTGCCTGTGAATAGGCTGCCAAGGGAAGGTGAAGAGCAGCAACAACTTTCAGGGCTGTCCCCTTCCTTGTGGGAGAAGGAGCCGGACGTTTGCCTTTTCGGAAAAAAGGCTCTGCTAAGAATGGGTACGATGAGATGTTGCATCTCTGGGAAAGCACAGATCCCCAGGGCTGTTGTGCCTGTGAATAGGCTGCCAAGGGAAGGTGAAGAGCAGCAACAGCTTTCAGGGCTGGCACCTTCCTTGTGGGAGAAGAAGCCGGACGCTTGCCATTTCAGAAAGAGGCTCTGCCGAGAACAGGCGCCTTGAGATGTTGCATCTCTGGGAAAGCACAGATCCCCAGGGCTGTTGTGCCTGTGAATAGGCTGCCAAGGGAAGGTGAAGAGCAGCAACAGCTGTCAGGGCTGGCACCTTCCTTGTGGGAGAAGGAGTCGGACTTTTGCCTTTTCGGAAAAAAGGCTCTGCCGAGAATGGGTACGATGAGATGTTGCGTCTCTGGGAAAGCACAGATCCCCAGGGCTGTTGTGCCTGTGAATAGGCTGCCAAGGGAAGGTGAAGAGCAGCAACAGCTGTCAGGGCTGTCCCCTTTCTTGTGGGAGAAGGAGCCGGACGTTTGCCTTTTCGGAAAAAAGGCTCTGCCGAGAACAGGCGCCTTGAGATGTTGCATCTCTGGGAAAGCACAGATCCCCAGGGCTGTTGTGCCTGTGAATAGGCTGCCAAGGGAAGGTGAAGAGCAGCAACAGCTTTCAGGGCTGGCACCTTCCTTGTCGGGGAAGGAGTCGGACTTTTGCCTTTTCGGAAAAAAGGCTCTGCCGAGAATGGGTACGATGAGATGTTGCGTCTCTGGGAAAGCACAGATCCCCAGGGCTGTTGTGCCTGTGAATAGGCTGCCAAGGGAAGGTGAAGAGCAGCAACAGCTGTCAGGGCTGTCCCCTTTCTTGTGGGAGAAGGAGCCGGACGTTTGCCATTTCAGAAAGAGGCTCTGCCGAGAACAGGCGCCTTGAGATGTTCCGTCTCTGGGAAAGCACAGATCCCCAGGGCTGTTGTGCCTGTGAATAGGCTGCCAAGGGAAGGTGAAGAGCAGCAACAGCTGTCAGGCCTGGCACCTTCCTTGTGGGAGAAGGAGCCGGACGTTTGCCTTTTCGGAAAAAAGGCTCTGCTGAGAACAGGCGCCTTGAGATGTTGCATCTCTGGGAAGGCACAGATCCCCAGGGCTGTTGTTCCTGTGAATAGGCTGCCAAGGGAAGGTGAAGAGCAGCAACAGCTGTCAGGGCTGGCCCCTTCCTTGTGGGAGAAGGAGCCGGACGTTTGCCATTTCAGAAAGAGGCTCTGCCGAGAACAGGCGCCTTGAGATGTTGCATCTCTGAGAAAGCAGAGATCCCCAGGGCTGTTGTGCCTGTGAATAGGCTGCCAAGGGAAGGTGAAGAGCCGCACCAGCTGTCAGGGCTGGCACCTTCCTTGTCGGGGAAGGAGCCAGACGTTTGCCTTTTCGGAAAAAAGGCTCTGCCGAGAATGGGTACGATGAGATGTTGTGTCTCTGGGAAAGCACAGATCCCCAGGGCTGTTGTGCCTGTGAATAGGCTGCCAAGGGAAGGTGAAGAGCAGCAACAGCTGTCAGGGCTGGCACCTTCCTTGTCGGGGAAGGAGTCAGACTTTTGCCTTTTCGGAAAAAAGGCTCTGCCGAGAATGGGTACGATGAGATGTTGCGTCTCTGGGAAAGCACAGATCCCCAGGGCTGTTGTGCCTGTGAATAGGCTGCCAAGGGAAGGTGAAGAGCAGCAACAGCTGTCAGGGCTGTCCCCTTCCTTGTGGGAGAAGGAGCCGGACGTTGCCTTTTCGGAAAAAAGGCTCTGCCGAGAACAGGCGCCTTGAGATGTTGCATTTCTGGGACAGCACAGATCCCCAGGGCTGTTGTGCCTGTGAATAGGCTGCCAAGGGAAGGTGAAGAGCAGCAACAGCTGTCAGGCCTGGCACCTTCCTTGTGGGAGAAGGAGCCGGACGTTTGCCTTTTCGGAAAAAAGGCTCTGCTGGGAACAGGCGCCTTGAGATGTTGCATCTGTGGGAAAGCGCAGATCCCCAGGGCTGTTGTTCCTGTGAATAGGCTGCCAAGGGAAGGTGAAGAGCAGCAACAACTTTCAGGGCTGGCCCCTTCCTTGTGGGAGAAGGAGCCGGACGTTTGCCATTTCAGAAAGAGGCTCTGCCGAGAACAGGCGCCTTGAGATGTTGCATCTCTGGGAAAGCACAGATCCCCAGGGCTGTTGTGCCTGTGAATAGGCTGCCAAGGGAAGGTGAAGAGCAGCAACAGCTGTCAGGGCTGGCACCTTCCTTGTCGGGGAAGGAGCCGGACGTTTGCCTTTTTGGAAAAAAACTCTGCCGAGAATGGGTACGATGAGATGTTGTGTCTCTGGGAAAGCACAGATCCCCAGGCCTGCTGTGCCTGTGAATAGGCTGCCAAGGGAAGGTGAAGAGCAGCAACAACTTTCAGGGCTGTCCCCTTCCTTGTGGGAGAAGGAGCCGGACGTTTGCCTTTTCGGAAAAAAGGCTCTGCTAAGAATGGGTACGATGAGATGTTGCATCTCTGGGAAAGCACAGATCCCCAGGGCTGTTGTGCCTGTGAATAGGCTGCCAAGGGAAGGTGAAGAGCAGCAACAGCTTTCAGGGCTGGCACCTTCCTTGTGGGAGAAGAAGCCGGACGCTTGCCATTTCAGAAAGAGGCTCTGCCGAGAACAGGCGCCTTGAGATGTTGCATCTCTGGGAAAGCACAGATCCCCAGGGCTGTTGTGCCTGTGAATAGGCTGCCAAGGGAAGGTGAAGAGCAGCAACAGCTTTCAGGGCTGGCACCTTCCTTGTCGGGGAAGGAGTCGGACTTTTGCCTTTTCGGAAAAAAGGCTCTGCCGAGAATGGGTACGATGAGATGTTGCGTCTCTGGGAAAGCACAGATCCCCAGGGCTGTTGTGCCTGTGAATAGGCTGCCAAGGGAAGGTGAAGAGCAGCAACAGCTGTCAGGGCTGTCCCCTTTCTTGTGGGAGAAGGAGCCGGACGTTTGCCTTTTCGGAAAAAAGGCTCTGCCGAGAACAGGCGCCTTGAGATGTTGCATCTCTGGGAAAGCACAGATCCCCAGGGCTGTTGTGCCTGTGAATAGGCTGCCAAGGGAAGGTGAAGAGCAGCAACAGCTGTCAGGCCTGGCCCCTTCCTTGCGGGAGAAGGAGCCGGACGTTTGCCTTTTTGGAAAAAAGGCTCTGCCGAAAATGGGTACGATGAGATGTTGCATCTCTGGGAAAGCAGAGATCCCCAGGGCTGTTGTGCCTGTGAATAGGCTGCCAAGGGAAGGTGAAGAGCCGCACCAGCTGTCAGGGCTGGCCCCTTCCTTGTCGGGGAAGGAGCCAGACGTTTGCCTTTTCGGAAAAAAGGCTCTGCCAAGAATGGGTACGATGAGATGTTGCATCTCTGGGAAAGCACAGATCCCCAGTGCTTTTGTGCCTGTGAATAGGCTGCCAAGGGAAGGTGAAGAGCAGCAACAGCTTTCAGGCCTGGCACCTTCCATGTGGGAGAAGGAGCCGGACGTTTGCCTGTTCGTAAAAAAGGCTCTGCCGAGAATGGGTACGATGAGTTGTTGCATCTCTGGGAAAGCACAGATCCCCAGGGCTGTTGTGCCTGTGAATAGGCTGCCAAGGGAAGGTGAAGAGCAGCAACAACTTTCAGGGCTGGCCCCTTCCTTGTGGGAGAAGGAGCCGGACGTTTGCCATTTCAGAAAGAGGCTCTGCCGAGAACAGGCGCCTTGAGATGTTCCGTCTGTGGGAAAGCACAGATCCCCAGGGCTGTTGTGCCTGTGAATAGGCTGCCAAGGGAAGGTGAAGAGCAGCAACAGCTGTCAGGCCTGGCACCTTCCTTGTGGGAGAAGGAGCCGGACGTTTGCCTTTTCGGAAAAAAGGCTCTGCTGAGAACAGGCGCCTTGAGATGTTGCATCTCTGGGAAAGCACAGATCCCCAGGGCTGTTGTGCCTGTGAATAGGCTGCCAAGGGAAGGTGAAGAGCAGCAACAACTTTCAGGGCTGGCCCCTTCCTTGTGGGAGAAGGAGCCGGACGTTTGCCATTTCAGAAAGAGGCTCTGCCGAGAACAGGCGGCTTGAGATGTTGCATCTCTGGGAAAGCACAGATCCCCAGGGCTGTTGTGCCTGTGAATAGGCTGCCAAGGGAAGGTGAAGAGCAGCAACAGCTGTCAGGGCTGGCACCTTCCTTGTCGGGGAAGGAGCCGGACGTTTGCCTTTTTGGAAAAAAGGCTCTGCCGAGAATGGGTACGATGAGATGTTGTGTCTCTGGGAAAGCACAGATCCCCAGGGCTGTTGTGCCTGTGAATAGGCTGCCAAGGGAAGGTGAAGAGCAGCAACAACTTTCAGGGCTGTCCCCTTCCTTGTGGGAGAAGGAGCCGGACGTTTGCCTTTTCGGAAAAAAGGCTCTGCCAAGAATGGGTACGATGAGATGTTGCATCTGTGGGAAAGCACAGATCCCCAGGGCTGTTGTGCCTGTGAATAGGCTGCCAAGGGAAGGTGAAGAGCAGCAGCAACAACTTTCAGGGCTGTCCCCTTCCTTGTGGGAGAAGAAGCCGGACGCTTGCCATTTCAGAAAGAGGCTCTGCCGAGAACAGGCGCCTTGAGATGTTGCATCTCTGGGAAAGCACAGATCCCCAGGGCTGTTGTGCCTGTGAATAGGCTGCCAAGGGAAGGTGAAGAGCAGCAACAGCTTTCAGGGCTGGCACCTTCCTTGTCGGGGAAGGAGTCGGACTTTTGCCTTTTCGGAAAAAAGGCTCTGCCGAGAATGGGTACGATGAGATGTTGCGTCTCTGGGAAAGCACAGATCCCCAGGGCTGTTGTGCCTGTGAATAGGCTGCCAAGGGAAGGTGAAGAGCAGCAACAGCTGTCAGGGCTGTCCCCTTTCTTGTGGGAGAAGGAGCCGGACGTTTGCCTTTTCGGAAAAAAGGCTCTGCCGAGAACAGGCGCCTTGAGATGTTGCATCTCTGGGAAAGCACAGATCCCCAGGGCTGTTGTGCCTGTGAATAGGCTGCCAAGGGAAGGTGAAGAGCAGCAACAGCTGTCAGGCCTGGCCCCTTCCTTGCGGGAGAAGGAGCCGGACGTTTGCCTTTTTGGAAAAAAGGCTCTGCCGAAAATGGGTACGATGAGATGTTGCATCTCTGGGAAAGCAGAGATCCCCAGGGCTGTTGTGCCTGTGAATAGGCTGCCAAGGGAAGGTGAAGAGCCGCACCAGCTGTCAGGGCTGGCCCCTTCCTTGTCGGGGAAGGAGCCAGACGTTTGCCTTTTCGGAAAAAAGGCTCTGCCAAGAATGGGTACGATGAGATGTTGCATCTCTGGGAAAGCACAGATCCCCAGTGCTTTTGTGCCTGTGAATAGGCTGCCAAGGGAAGGTGAAGAGCAGCAACAGCTTTCAGGCCTGGCACCTTCCATGTGGGAGAAGGAGCCGGACGTTTGCCTGTTCGTAAAAAAGGCTCTGCCGAGAATGGGTACGATGAGTTGTTGCATCTCTGGGAAAGCACAGATCCCCAGGGCTGTTGTGCCTGTGAATAGGCTGCCAAGGGAAGGTGAAGAGCAGCAACAACTTTCAGGGCTGGCCCCTTCCTTGTGGGAGAAGGAGCCGGACGTTTGCCATTTCAGAAAGAGGCTCTGCCGAGAACAGGCGCCTTGAGATGTTCCGTCTGTGGGAAAGCACAGATCCCCAGGGCTGTTGTGCCTGTGAATAGGCTGCCAAGGGAAGGTGAAGAGCAGCAACAGCTGTCAGGCCTGGCACCTTCCTTGTGGGAGAAGGAGCCGGACGTTTGCCTTTTCGGAAAAAAGGCTCTGCTGAGAACAGGCGCCTTGAGATGTTGCATCTCTGGGAAAGCACAGATCCCCAGGGCTGTTGTGCCTGTGAATAGGCTGCCAAGGGAAGGTGAAGAGCAGCAACAACTTTCAGGGCTGGCCCCTTCCTTGTGGGAGAAGGAGCCGGACGTTTGCCATTTCAGAAAGAGGCTCTGCCGAGAACAGGCGGCTTGAGATGTTGCATCTCTGGGAAAGCACAGATCCCCAGGGCTGTTGTGCCTGTGAATAGGCTGCCAAGGGAAGGTGAAGAGCAGCAACAGCTGTCAGGGCTGGCACCTTCCTTGTCGGGGAAGGAGCCGGACGTTTGCCTTTTTGGAAAAAAGGCTCTGCCGAGAATGGGTATGATGAGATGTTGTGTCTCTGGGAAAGCACAGATCCCCAGGGCTGTTGTGCCTGTGAATAGGCTGCCAAGGGAAGGTGAAGAGCAGCAACAACTTTCAGGGCTGTCCCCTTCCTTGTGGGAGAAGGAGCCGGACGTTTGCCTTTTCGGAAAAAAGGCTCTGCCAAGAATGGGTACGATGAGATGTTGCATCTGTGGGAAAGCACAGATCCCCAGGGCTGTTGTGCCTGTGAATAGGCTGCCAAGGGAAGGTGAAGAGCAGCAACAGCTGTCAGGGCTGGCACCTTCCTTGTGGGAGAAGAAGCCGGACGCTTGCCATTTCAGAAAGAGGCTCTGCCGAGAACAGGCGCCTTGAGATGTTGCATCTCTGGGAAAGCACAGATCCCCAGGGCTGTTGTGCCTGTGAATAGGCTGCCAAGGGAAGGTGAAGAGCAGCAACAGCTGTCAGGCCTGGCACCTTCCTTGCGGGAGAAGGAGCCGGACGTTTGCCTTTTCGGAAAAAAGGCTCTGCCGAGAACAGGCGCCTTGAGATGTTGCATCTCTGGGAAAGCACAGATCCCCAGGGCTGTTGTGCCTGTGAATAGGCTGCCAAGGGAAGGTGAAGAGCAGCAACAACTTTCAGGGCTGGCCCCTTCCTTGTGGGAGAAGGAGCCGGACGTTTGCCATTTCAGAAAGAGGCTCTGCCGAGAACAGGCGCCTTGAGATGTTGCATCTCTGGGAAAGCACAGATCCCCAGGGCTGTTGTGCCTGTGAATAGGCTGCCAAGGGAAGGTGAAGAGCAGCAACAGCTGTCAGGGCTGGCACCTTCCTTGCGGGAGAAGGAGCCGGACGTTTGCCTTTTTGGAAAAAAGGCTCTGCCGAGAATGGGTACGATGAGATGTTGCATCTCTGGGAAAGCACAGATCCCCAGTGCTTTTGTGCCTGTGAATAGGCTGCCAAGGGAAGGTGAAGAGCAGCAACAGCTTTCAGGGCTGGCCCCTTCCTTGTGGGAGAAGGAGCCGGACATTTGCCTGTTCGGAAAAAAGGCTCTGCCGAGAATGGGTACGATGAGATGTTGCATCTCTGGGAAAGCACAGATCCCCAGGGCTGTTGTGCCTGTTAATAGGCTGCCAAGGGAAGGTGAAGAGCAGCAACAGCTTTCAGGGCTGGCACCTTCCATGTGGGAGAAGGAGCCGGACGTTTGCCTGTTCGGAAAAAAGGCTCTGCCGAGAATGGGTACGATGAGTTGTTGCATCTCTGGGAAAGCACAGATCCCCAGGGCTGTTGTGCCTGTGAATAGGCTGCCAAGGGAAGGTGAAGAGCAGCAATAACTTTCAGGGCTGGCCCCTTCCTTGTGGGAGAAGGAGCCGGACGTTTGCCATTTCAGAAAGAGGCTCTGCCGAGAACAGGCGGCTTGAGATGTTGCATCTCTGGGAAAGCACAGATCCCCAGGGCTGTTGTGCCTGTGAATAGGCTGCCAAGGGAAGGTGAAGAGCAGCAACAGCTGTCAGGGCTGGCACCTTCCTTGTCGGGGAAGGAGCCGGACGTTTGCCTTTTTGGAAAAAAACTATGCCGAGAATGGGTACGATGAGATGTTGTGTCTCTGGGAAAGCACAGATCCCCAGGGCTGCTGTGCCTGTGAATAGGCTGCCAAGGCAAGGTGAAGAGCAGCAACAACTTTCAGGGCTGTCCCCTTCCTTGTGGAGAAGGAGCCGGACGTTTGCCTTTTTGGAAAAAAGGCTCAGCCGAGAATAGGCGACTTGAGATATTGCATCTCTGGGAAAGCACAGATCCCCAGGGCTGTTGTGCCTGTGAATAGGCTGCCAAGGGAAGGTGAAGAGCAGCAACAGCTGTCAGGGCTGGCACCTTCCTTGTGGGAGAAGAAGCTGGACGTTTGCCTTTTCAGAAAGAGGCTCTGCCGAGAACAGGCGCCTTTGAATGTTGCAGCTCTGGGAAAGCACAGATCCCCAGGGCTGTTGTGCCTGTGAATAGGCTGCCAAGGGAAGGTGAAGAGCAGCAACAGCTGTCAGGGCTGGCCCCATCCTTGCGGGAGAAGGAGCCGGACCTTTGCCTTTTCGGAAAAAAGGCTCTGCCGAGAACAGGAGCCTTGAGATGTTGCATCTCTGGGAAAGCACAGATCCCCAGGGCTGTTGTGCCTGTGAATAGGCTGCCAAGGGAAGGTGAAGAGCAGCAACAACTTTCAGGGCTGTCCCCTTCCTTGTGGGAGAAGGAGCCGGACGTTTGCCTTTTCGGAAAAAAGGCTCTGCCAAGAATGGGTACGATGAGATGTTGCATCTCTGGGAAAGCACAGATCGCCAGGGCTGTTGTGCCTGTGAATAGGCTGCCAAGGGAAGGTGAAGAGCAGCAACAGCTTTCAGGGCTGGCACCTTCCTTGCGGGAGAAGAAGCCGGACGCTTGCCTTTTCGGAATGAGGCTCTGCCGAGAACAGGCGCCTTGAGATGTTGCGTCTCTGGGAAAGCACAGATCCCCAGGGCTGTTGTGCCTGTGAATAGGCTGCCAAGGGAAGGTGAAGAGCAGCAACAGCTGTCAGGGCTGTCCCCTTCCTTGTGGGAGAAGGAGCCGGACGTTTGCCTTTTCGGAAAATAGGCTCTGCCGAGAACAGGCGCCTTGAGATATTGCATCTCTGGGAAAGCACAGATCCCCAGGGCTGTTGTTCCTGTGAATAGGCTGCCAAGGGAAGGTGAAGAGCAGCAACAACTTTCAGGGCTGACCCCTTCCTTGTGGGAGAAGGAGCCGGACGTTTGCCTTTTCAGAAAGAGGCTCTGCCGAGAAAAGGCGCCTTGAGATGTTGCATCTCTGGGAAAGCACAGATCCCCAGGGCTGTTGTGCCTGTGAATAGGCTGCCAAGGGAAGGTGAAGAGCAGCAACAGCTGTCAGGGCTGGCACCTTCCTTGTCGGGGAAGTAGCCGGACGTTTGCCTTTTCGGAAAAAAGGCTCTGCCGAGAATGGGTACGATGAGATGTTGCATCTCTGGGAAAGCACAGATCCCCAGTGCTGTTGTGCCTGTGAATAGGCTGCCAAGGGAAGGTGAAGAACAGCAACAACTTTCAGGGCTGGCCCCTTCCTTGTGGAAGAAGGAGCCGGACGTTTGCCATTTCAGAAAGAGGCTCTGCCGAGAACAGGCGCCTTGAGATGTTCCGTCTGTGGGAAAGCACAGATCTGTGGAAGAATGGCTAAACGAAAGAGGACACGTATACTTAAGCCTGAGCAATCCAGGCTTTAGCAGTAGTAACTTGACCTTGGCAGATAAGACTAGCTAGAAGGAAAACAACTAAAGAGGAATGAATGTCAGCGTTACAGCTTGCCTAAGGCGCGTGCACAAAGGCGAAGCACCAACCGTATTGTTGCCTAAGGTGCGTGCACAAAGGAGAAGCACCAACCGTATTGTTGCCTAAGGCTCGTGCACAAAGGCCATTATCCAATCAAGTAGCAGCTTCTGCCGCGTGTGACTATATAAACCCTGTAGTGTTTGAATAAAGTAGAGAACGATCATACTCATATTGAGATCGCGTCGTTACTCTGGGTTCGGCTCCCACTCCGACATCTGGTAGCAGAGGACGGTTCGGCTCGACTAGGGAGTAGCGAGACCGACTTCTCCGAGCCTGCGGTAAGCAGCAAGAGGAGGGGAGTGGGAAACAACGGCTGAGGGTCGGCAGCCCTGCCCCCAGCAGGGTTTGCACGGGTGGTGTGAGGTCGCTCCTCACCGCTCAGTGGCAGCGATGGAGCTGGAAGCGGCAGCTAAGTTACTCGCCGGGATCCTCTCTAAGAGAGGGATAGAAACCCCGGTGAAACAACTAGTCCGTCTGATCAAGCTGGGGCAAGCGTGGGGACATTTCTCAGACAGCCATATGTTATTTTCGATTACGGAATGGCGGGACTTTGGGGAAACGATGTGGCAAAAGACTATAAAGGGCACGGACAAAGACGAAAAGGAGGTAAAGGCTGTTCGGGCGTTGTGGCATAGCGTGCTAGAGACTTTAAAGGAAATGAAAGCAGAGAGGGAGGTTGCCTGCGCGGCGGCACAGATGCTGGGGCCAGAGCGAAAGACAGACCCTCCGAAGCGATCAGGTTTCGGAGCAAGCCTTCGTGGGGTATTCCCGGGATTGCTCCCTGTGAGCGGGATCTCTGCCCCGGTTTGTAACAGCCCTCTGGAAGTTGCTCAGCTAGTGTCTCCGAGCCCGACACCGCTCCATGCGAATGCGGAAGTTACCGCCAGTGAGCCTCCGGTCCATACTGAGCCAGTTGAGGAAGTACAACCGATGCAGCCTCCAGGGGAGGAGACTGCAACGCCCATTGGGAGTGGCAAAGAGTTAGGTGGAACCGTTTGCTGTCCTCCACCTCCTGCGCCTCCTCCCGAACCGCCCTCAACTCCGCCTTTGTATCCACCCTTACCAACATCGACTGATATATCCCCTGGCCCTGCGACGCCACCTTCTGAGAAGGAAGAGCAACATGCGAATGACGCTGTGACCAAAATGTTACAAACCGTTTTACAGCGCCTTGATAAATTGGAACTACAAACTGTTACCAAAGAGCAGGATAAACCTCCTTGCTTACAAAACATTATTACTCAACCACAACCCATCCGCTGGAGCGGAATTATTAAGAATGCGATTTTAGAAGGACAGCTTTCTCCGCTGAACATGGCGTTTCCAGTCGTACAGGAAGCAGGAGGGCAAAAGTGGGAAGCACATGACTGGAAAATCTTACAGCAGGCACGCACTACTGTCTCCACTTACGGACTAAAATCTGAAGCTACGCGCCAAATTGTGAGCTGGATTTTTTCTGCAGATCTGATGTGTCCGTATGACTGTCAAAATCTAATGAGACTTTTGCTAACGCCCACACAATATCTGTTGTGGCAATCAGCGTGGAGTCAAAGAGCTGTGAGTGCAGCTGCCCAAAGACAACGAGTCGGAGGACATTCCATTTCAAAAATCAGTAAACATCTTGTACAATTACACTTTCCAGAAGGGCAAAAAGCCACACTCAAAGTGTATGTCTTATCCCTACCGTCAACCTTGGAGGCCTTAATCGGCAGGGATGTCTTAACTCAAATTGGAGCTGTGCTGACTACTACACCTTTTTAGCTGCGGTCACTGGCGCGCAGTCGCCCAACCCACCATTAGTGTGGAATACCAATGACCCTGTGTGGGTTGACCAGTGGCCTTTAACAGAGGAGCGACTGCAAGCAGCCAAACAGTTAGTCGCCGAACAATTAGCTGCAGAACATATCAAACCATCTGTCAGTCCATGGAACACTCCAATATTTGTAATCCCAAAGAAAAATGGAAAATGGTGATTATTACATGATCTGAGAAAAGTGAATGATCAAATGCAAACAATGGGTGCGTTGCAACCCGGAATGCCTTCCCCTAATATGTTACCTCAAGGCTGGCACATCTTAATAGTAGATCTGAAAGACTGTTTTTTTACTATTCCGCTACACCCGCAGGACACTCAACGATTCGCCTTTTCACTTCCATCAACAAATAAAGCTACTCCAGCAGAACGATATGAATGGGTTGTCTTACCACAAGGCATGAAGAACTCTCCCACGTTGTGTCAGCTTTATGTCGCTTGGGCACTTCAACCACTGCGCAATCAATGGCCGGAAACCATCATTTATCACTATATGGACGACATCCTCTGTTGTCAAGAAAAACCCTTCACTGATGCGTCACTAAAACAGCTAGTCACCACCCTATCGACAAAAGGTCTTGTCATTGCTCCAGAAAAAGTGCAACGTTCAGCCCCGTGGAAATATCTGGGATGGACTATTTCGGACTCAAAAATCCGCCCACAAAAGACTGAACTTTCTACTCAAATTCAAACTCTCCACGATATACAGACTATACTTGGAGACATTCAATGGGTTCGCAATTGTGTCGGTATTTCGAATTCCGATATTGCCCCACTGACGTGCCTGTTAAGGGGTTCCAACCCAGCAGATACCGTCTCGTTGAACACAGAGCAGACAAGAACACTGCGACAAATAGGAGAAAAACTGCAACAATCATGGTCCACACGGCGCCTGTTGGACTTGCCAATCTCTTTATTAATTTGTAATGGTAAAACCTCACCATACGCAGTCATTTGCCAATGGCAAAAGAAGAACGGGGAGATATCTTCCTCTTCTGTAACCTCCAATGCCACTGGCAAATGCGAATTGCAAAATGATGGGTTTGGTGTATTGGAATGGGTGTTTTTGAGTGTACAGCCCAAAACCAGCATTGAAACGCGTACTCAAGCAATAGCCACACTGATACGTAAGGGACGCTCGCGAATAATTGAGATGAGCGGGCATGAACCAGAGGATATTAGCATCCCTACAAATGCTGCTGACATAGACTGGTGGCTCCGTACTTCCTTACCCATACAAAATGCTCTGCTCGGCTATGACGGAAAGATTCATTCCCAACAGCCGTCAGGGAAATTGTGGCAGGTTCTTTCGCGAAACCAGTGGTTAGAAAGGTCCAAAGTGTGTACTACACCTCTGACAGAAGGGGTCACAGTATACACCGATGCGGGTCGACGATCGCATAAAGCAACATGTGTGTGGAGACACGGAACTGAATGGCAACATCATATGATTGATGGCCACCCGAGAGATTCGTTACAGACCTTAGAACTCAGTGCAGTTACCTGGGCACTAAAAAATTGGCTTAGTACTCCTCTAAATGTGGTCACAGACTCCTTGTATGTCGCAGGAGTAGTACCACGTCTCGAGGATGCACTTTTGCGGGAAACATCGAATCACAGATCAAGGACCAGTGTGGGTACCGAGCAAGAGCATCAAACCAGCACTCGCACCCTCACGGTGATTAAAGAAGACGTGCATGCCCACAGTCATCAAAGATTGCACAGTTAATCCTGAAGGAGATCATTCCCGAGTTTTGTCTACGTCACGGGAAATATGCAAACAGACATGATGATTATTATTCTATTTTTATCCGTGGCTGAGGCCATTTGGCCTCCCCCCATCTTACCCAAAACTAACATATAGCTTACGCTTGCTAACCAAACTAATCAATCGACATTATGCTTGGCTATGGCTAGCGCCGACAACCCATTTTCCACGTGTTTGATAGGAGTGCCGCTGGATGACCAAGCTTGGCCCTGCCCTATGAGCTCTATAAGCTTTGAGCTTTGTTCAGGCAGGAACAAGACTGACAATTGGGATGGCATTATTCCTCAATTACCTGGGTCACTAGTCGAGCCACAGGAATTAGAACTCCTTGGTTCACTAAAGATGGATTACTGCGTACTGTTTAATTACAGCAGCAATGCCACGAAAAAGGGGCAAGTTGTCAATGCGACCTTGCCGGTGTATCGCAATGCAAGTGAGTGGTGTAATTATACAAGTACTAACTTGTCTAGGTCCAGCAACGCCCCAATACAACTACCACCCGGGGTATTTTTAATATGTGGCGACCGAGCATGGCCTGGAGTGCCTTCTCGATTGCAAGGTGGACCATGTAGTTTGGGACGCCTGACGATATTCCTCCCAAACAACACCCAAATTTGGCAACATAGGAGGAACCATATCAGGACAAAACGTGAAATCCATGCCTTTGAATCTGATTGTGACTCGAACGTAGAATTCTGGAACCCCGGAGAAATTATAGCCGCCAGTGTCCTGGCGCCAGGAATAGCTACGTCACAAGCATTAACCCAGATGAGAAAAATGAGATGTTGGCTAGCTAAGCAAAGCAACTTAACCTCAATAGCATTGGATGGTTTGCTTACCGATGTAGATAGTATTAGACACGCTACACTACAAAATAGAGCTGCCATAGATTTTTTATTGCTAGCGCATGGTCATGGGTGTGAAGATCTGGATGGAATGTGTTGCATGAATCTGTCAGATCATTCAGAATCGATTCATAAAGCCCTTCAAACCATGAAGGAACAAGTAGGCAAGTTACAAGTTAGTGATGACCTTGGATGGTTAAACAAATTACTTAGTGGATGGGGAATTACTGGCTGGTTACAAACCTTGGTCCTTGAAGGAGGTAGACTCTTGGTAATGATTCTGATTGTAATAATTGTCTTTAGCTGTATGTTTTCGTGTATTAAAACCCTCATAATGCGCATGGTCCATCAAACCTGGATTGCTCAAAAAGAAGAACGGGGAGTTGTGGAAGAATGGCTAAACGAAAGAGGACACGTATACTTAAGCCTGAGCAATCCAGGCTTTAGCAGTAGTAACTTGACCTTGGCAGATAAGACTAGCTAGAAGGAAAACAACTAAAGAGGAATGAATGTCAGCGTTACAGCTTGCCTAAGGCGCGTGCACAAAGGCGAAGCACCAACCGTATTGTTGCCTAAGGTGCGTGCACAAAGGAGAAGCACCAACCGCATTGTTGCCTAAGGCTCGTGCACAAAGGCCATTATCCAATCAAGTAGCAGCTTCTGCCGCGTGTGACTATATAAACCCTGTAGTGTTTGAATAAAGTAGAGAACGATCATACTCATATTGAGATCGCGTCGTTACTCTGGGTTCGGCTCCCACTCCGACACAGCTCCCCAGGGCTGTTGTGCCTGTGAATAGGCTGCCAAGGGAAGGTGAAGAGCAGCAACAGCTGTCAGGGCTGTCCCCTTCCTTGTGGGAGAAGGAGCCGGACGTTTGCCTTTTCGGAAAAAAGGCTCTGCTGAGAACAGGCGCCTTGAGATGTTGCATCTCTGGGAAAGCACAGATCCCCAGGGCTGTTGTGCCTGTGAATAGGCTGCCAAGGGAAGGTGAAGAGCAGCAACAACTTTCAGGGCTGGCCCCTTCCTTGTGGGAGAAGGAGCCGGACGTTTGCCATTTCAGAAAGAGGCTCTGCCGAGAACAGGCGCCTTGAGATGTTGCATCTCTGGGAAAGCACAGATCCCCAGGGCTGTTGTGCCTGTGAATAGGCTGCCAAGGGAAGGTGAAGAGCAGCAACAGCTGTCAGGCCTGGCACCTTCCTTGTCGGGGAAGGAGCCGGACGTTTGCCTTTTCGGAAAAAAACTATGCCGAGAATGGGTACGATGAGATGTTGTGTCTCTGGGAAAGCACAGATCCCCAGGGCTGCTGTGCCTGTGAATAGGCTGCCAAGGGAAGGTTAAGAGCAGCAACAACTTTCAGGGCTGTCCCCTTCCTTGTGGGAGAAGGAGCCAGACGTTTGCCTTTTCGGAAAAAAGGCTCTGCCGAGAATGGGTACGATGAGTTGTTGCATCTCTGGGAAAGCACAGCTCCCCAGGGCTGTTGTGCCTGTGAATAGGCTGCCAAGGGAAGGTGAAGAGCAGCAACAGCTGTCAGGGCTGGCACCTTCCTTGCGGGAGAAGAAGCCGGACGCTTGCCTTTTCGGAATGAGGCTCTGCCGAGAACAGGCGCCTTGAGATGTTGCGTCTCTGGGAAAGCACAGATCCCCAGGGCTGTTGTGCCTGTGAATAGGCTGCCAAGGGAAGGTGAGGAGCAGCAACAGCTGTCAGGGCTGGCACCTTCCTTGTGGGAGAAGGAGCCGGACGTTTGCCTTTTCGGAAAACAGGCTCTGCCGAGAACAGGCGACTTGAGATATTGCATCTCTGGGAAAGCACAGATCCCCAGGGCTGTTGTGCCTGTGAATAGGCTGCCAAGGGAAGGTGAAGAGCAGCAACAGCTGTCAGGGCTGGCACCTTCCTTGTCGGGGAAGTAGCCGGACGTTTGCCTTTTCGGAAAAAAGGCTCTGCCGAGAATGGGTACGATGAGATGTTGCATCTCTGGGAAAGCACAGATCCCCAGTGCTTTTGTGCCTGTGAATAGGCTGCCAAGGGAAGGTGAAGAGCAGCAACAGCTTTCAGGGCTGGCACCTTCCATGTGGGAGAAGGAGCCGGACGTTTGCCTGTTGGTAAAAAAGGCTCTGCCGAGAATGGGTACGATGAGTTGTTGCATCTCTGGGAAAGCACAGATCCCCAGGGCTGTTGTGCCTGTGAATAGGCTGCCAAGGGAAGGTGAAGAGCAGCAACAACTTTCAGGGCTGTCCCCTTCCTTGTGGGAGAAGGAGCCGGACGTTTGCCTTTTCGGAAAATAGGCTCTGCCGAGAACAGGCGCCTTGAGATGTTGCATCTCTGGGAAAGCACAGATCCCCAGGGCTGTTGTGCCTGTGAATAGGCTGCCAAGGGAAGGTGAAGAGCAGCAACACCTTTCAGGGCTGGCCCCTTCCTTGCGGGAGAAGGAGCCGGACGTTTGCCTTTTCGGAAAATAGGCTCTGCCGAGAACAGGCGCCTTGAGATGTTGCATCTCTGGGAAAGCACAGATCCCCAGGGCTGTTGTGCCTGTGAATAGGCTGCCAAGGGAAGGTGAAGAGCAGCAACAGCTGTCAGGGCTGTCCCCTTCCTTGTGGGAGAAGGAGCCGGACGTTTGCCTTTTTGGAAAAAAGGCTCTGCCGAGAACAGGCACCTTGAGATGTTGCATCTCTGGGAAAGCACAGATCCCCAGGGCTGTTGTGCCTGTGAATAGGCTGCCAAGGGAAGGTGAAGAGCAGCAACAGCTCTCAGGCCTGGCACCTTCCTTGTCGGGGAAATAGCCGGACGTTTGCCTTTTCGGAAAAAAGGCTCTGCCGAGAACAGGCGCCTTGAGATGTTGCATCTCTGGGAAAGCACAGATCCCCAGGGCTGTTGTGCCTGTGAATAGGCTGCCAAGGGTAGGTGAAGAGCAGCAACAGCTTTCAGGCCTGGCACCTTCCTTGTCGGGGAAGGAGCCGGACGTTTGCCTTTTCGGAAAAAAACTCTGCCAAGAATGGGTACGATGAGATGTTGCATCTCTGGGAAAGCACAGATCCCCAGGGCTGTTGTGCCTGTGAATAGGCTGCCAAGGGAAGGTGAAGAGCAGCAACACCTTTCAGGGCTGTCCCCTTCCTTGTGGGAGAAGGAGCCGGACGTTTGACTTTTCGGAAAAAAGGCTCTGCCAAGAATGGGTACGATGAGATGTTGCATCTCTGGGAAAGCACAGATCCCCAGTGCTGTTGTTCCTGTGAATACGCTGCCAAGGGAAGGTGAAGAGCAGCAACACCTTTCAGGGCTGGCACCTTCCTTGCGGGAGAAGAAGCCGGACGCTTACCTTTTTGGAAAAAAGGCTCTGCCGAGAATGGGTACGATGAGATGTTGCGTCTCTGGGAAAGCACAGATCCCCAGGGCTGTTGTGCCTGTGAATAGGCTGCCAAGGGAAGGTGAAGAACAGCAACCACTTTCAGGGCTGTCCCCTTCCTTGTGGGAGAAGGAGCCGGACGTTTGCCTTTTCGGAAAGAGGCTCTGCCGAGAACAGGCGCCTTGAGATGTTGCATCTCTGGGAAAGCACAGATCCCCAGGGCTGTTGTGCCTGTGAATAGGCTGCCAAGGGAAGGTGAAGAACAGCAACAGCTGTCAGGGCTGGCCCCATCCTTGTGGGAGAAGGAGCCGGACGTTTGCCTTTTCGGAAAAAAGGCTCTGCCGAGAACAGGCGCCTTGAGATGTTGCATCTCTGGGAAAGCACAAATCCCCAGGCCTGCTGTGCCTGTGAATAGGCTGCCAAGGGAAGGTGAAGAGCAGCAACAGCTTTCAGGGCTGGCACCTTCCATGTGGGAGAAGGAGCTGGACGTTTGCCTTTTCGGAAAAAAGGCTCTGCCGAGAATGGGTACGATGAGTTCTTGCATCTCTGGGAAAGCACAGATCCCCAGGGCTGTAGTGCCTGTGAATAGGCTGCCAAGGGAAGGTGAAGAGCAGCAACAGCTGTCAGGGCTGGCACCTTCCTTGTCAGGGAAGGAGCCGGACGTTTGCCTTTTCTGAAAAAAACTCTGCCGAGTTTGGGTACGATGAGATGTTGTGTCTCTGGGAAAGCACAGATCCCCAGGGCTGTTGTGCCTGTGAATAGGCTGCCAAGGGAAGGTGAAGAGCAGCAACAGCTGTCAGGGCTGTCCCCTTCCTTGTGGGAGAAGGAGCCGGACGTTGCCTTTTCGGAACAAAGGCTCTGCCGAGAATGGGTACGTAGAGATGTTGTGTCTCTGGGAAAGCACAGATCCCCAGGGCTGTTGTGCCTGTGAATAGGCTGCCAAGGGAAGGTGAAGAGCAGCAACAGCTGTCAGGGCTGGCCCCTTCCTTGTGGGAGAAGGAGCCGGACGTTTGCCTTTTCGGAAAATAGGCTCTGCCGAGAACAGGCGCCTTGAGATTTTGCATCTCTGGGAAAGCACAGATCCCCAGGGCTGTTGTGCCTGTGAATAGGCTGCCAAGGGAAGGTGAAGAGCAGCAACACCTTTCAGGGCTGGCCCCTTCCTTGCGGGAGAAGGAGCCGGACGTTTGCCTTTTTGGAAAAAAGGCTCTGCCGAGAACAGGCGCCTTGAGATGTTGCATCTCTGGGAAAGCACAGATCCCCAGGGCTGTTGTGCCTGTGAATAGGCTGCCAAGGGAAGGTGAAGAGCAGCAACACCTTTCAGGGCTGTCCCCTTCCTTGCGGGAGAAGGAGCCGGACGTTTGCCTTTTCGGAAAATAGGCTCTGCCGAGAACAGGCGCCTTGAGATGTTGCATCTCTGGGAAAGCACAGATCCCCAGGGCTGTTGTGCCTGTGAATAGGCTGCCAAGGGAAGGTGAAGAGCAGCAACAGCTGTCTGGGCTGTCCCCTTCCTTGTGGGAGAAGGAGCCGGATGTTTGCCTTTTCGGAAAAAAGGCTCTGCCGAGAACAGGCACCTTGAGATGTTGCATCTCTGGGAAAGCACAGATCCCCAGGGCTGTTGTGCCTGTGAATAGGCTGCCAAGGGAAGGTGAAGAGCAGCAACAGCTGTCAGGCCTGGCACCTTCCTTGTCGGGGAAATAGCCGGACGTTTGCCTTTTCGGAAAAAAGGCTCTGCCGAGAACAGGCGCCTTGAGATGTTGCATCTCTGGGAAAGCACAGATCCCCAGGGCTGTTGTGCCTGTGAATAGGCTGCCAAGGGTAGGTGAAGAGCAGCAACAGCTTTCAGGCCTGGCACCTTCCTTGTCGGGGAAGGAGCCGGACGTTTGCCTTTTCGGAAAAAAACTCTGCCAAGAATGGGTACGATGAGATGTTGCATCTCTGGGAAGGCACAGATCCCCAGGGCTGTTGCGCCTGTGAATAGGCTGCCAAGGGAAGGTGAAGAGCAGCAACCACTTTCAGGGCTGTCCCCTTCCTTGTGGGAGAAGGAGCCAGACGTTTGACTTTTCGGAAAAAAGGCTCTGCCTAGAATGGGTACGATGAGATGTTGCATCTCTGGGAAAGCACAGATCCCCAGGGCTGTTGTTCCTGTGAATACGCTGCCAAGGGAAGGTGAAGAGCAGCAACAGCTTTCAGGGCTGGCACCTTCCTTGCGGGAGAAGAAGCCGGACGCTTGCCTTTTCAGAAAGAGGCTCTGCCGAGAACCGGCGCCTTGAGATGTTGCATCTCTGGGAAAGCACAGATCCCCAGGGCTGTTGTGCCTGTGAATAGGCTGCCAAGGGAACGTGAAGAGCAGCAACAGCTTTCAGGGCTGGCCCCTTCCTTGCGGGAGAAGGAGCCGGACGTTTGCCATTTCAAAAAAGGCTGTGACGAGAACAGGCGCCTTTGAATGTTGCATCTCTGGGAAAGCACAGATCCCCAGGGCTGTTGTGCCTGTGAATAGGCTGCCAAGGGAAGGTGAAGAGCAGCAACAGCTGTCAGGCCTGGCACCTTCCTTGTGGGAGAAGGAGCCGGACGTTTGCCTTTTCGGAAAATAGGCTCTGCCGAGAACAGGCGACTTGAGATATTGCATCTCTGGGAAAGCACAGATCCCCAGGGCTGTTGTGCCTGTGAATAGGCTGCCAAGGGAAGGTGAAGAGCAGCAACAGCTTTCAGGGCTGTCCCCTTCCTTGTGGGAGAAGGAGCCGGACGTTTGCCATTTCAGAAAGAGGCTCTGCTGAGAACAGGCGCCTTGAGATGTTGCATCTCTGGGAAAGCACAGATCCCCAGGGCTGTTGTGCCTGTGAATAGGCTGCCAAGGGAAGGTGAAGAGCAGCAACAGCTGTCAGGGCTGTCCCCTTCCTTGTGGGAGAAGGAGCCGGACGTTTGCCTTTTCGGAAAAAAGGCTCTGCTGAGGACAGGCAGCTTGAGATGTTGCATCTCTGGGAAAGCACAGATCCCCAGGGCTGTTGTGCCTTTGAATAGGCTGCCAAGGGAAGGTGAAGAGCAGCAACAGCTGTCAGGCCTGGCACCTTCCTTGTCGGGGAAATAGCCGGACGTTTGCCTTTTCGGAAAAAAGGCTCTGCCGAGAACAGGCGCCTTGAGATGTTGCATCTCTGGGAAAGCACAGATCCCCAGGGCTGTTGTGCCTGTGAATAGGCTGCCAAGGGTAGGTGAAGAGCAGCAACAGCTTTCAGGCCTGGCACCTTCCTTGTCGGGGAAGGAGCCGGACGTTTGCCTTTCCGGAAAAAAACTCTGCCAAGAATGGGTACGATGAGATGTTGCATCTCTGGGAAGGCACAGATCCCCAGGGCTGTTGTGCCTGTGAATAGGCTGCCAAGGGAAGGTGAAGAGCAGCAACAGCTGTCAGGGCTGGCCCCTTCCTTGTGGGAGAAGGAGCCGGACGTTTGCCTTTTTGGAAAAAAGGCTCTGCCGAGAACAGGCGCCTTGAGATGTTGCATCTCTGGGAAAGCACAGATCCCCAGGGCTGTTGTGCCTGTGAATAGGCTGCCAAGGGTAGGTGAAGAGCAGCAACAGCTGTCAGGGCTGGCACCTTCCTTGTCGGGGAAGGAGCCGGACGTTTGCCTTTTCTGAAAAAAACTCTGCCGAGAATGGGTACGATGAGATGTTGTGTCTCTGGGAAAGCACAGATCCCCAGGGCTGTTGTGCCTGTGAATAGGCTGCCAAGGGAAGGTGAAGAGCAGCAACAGCTGTCAGGGCTGGCACCTTCCTTGTGGGAGAAGGAGCCGGACGTTGCCTTTTCGGAACAAAGGCTCTGCCGAGAATGGGTACGTAGAGATGTTGCATCTCTGGGAAAGCACAGATCCCCAGGGCTGTTGTGCCTGTGAATAGGCTGCCAAGGGAAGGTGAAGAGCAGCAACAGCTGTCAGGGCTGTCCCCTTCCTTGTGGGAGAAGGAGCCGGACGTTTGCCTTTTCGGAAATAAGGCTCTGCCGAGAACAGGCGCCTTGAGATGTTGCATCTCTGGGAAAGCACAGATCCCCAGGGCTGTTGTGCCTGTGAATAGGCTGCCAAGGGAAGGTGAAGAGCAGCAACACCTTTCAGGGCTGGCCCCTTCCTTGCGGGAGAAGGAGCCGGACGTTTGCCTTTTCGGAAAAAAGGCTCTGCCGAGAACAGGCGCCTTGAGATGTTGCATCTCTGGGAAAGCACAGATCCCCAGGGCTGTTGTGCCTGTGAATAGGCTGCCAAGGGAAGGTGAAGAGCAGCAACACCTTTCAGGGCTGGCCCCTTCCTTGCGGGAGAAGGAGCCGGACGTTTGCCTTTTCGGAAAATAGGCTCTGCCGAGAACAGGCCCCTTGAGATGTTGCATCTCTGGGAAAGCACAGATCCCCAGGCCTGTTGTGCCTGTGAATAGGCTGCCAAGGGAAGGTGAAGAGCAGCAACAGCTGTCAGGGCTGTCCCCTTCCTTGTGGGAGAAGGAGCCGGACGTTTGCCTTTTCGGAAAAAAGGCTCTGCCGAGAATGGGTACGATGAGATGTTGTGTCTCTGGGAAAGCACAGATCCCCAGGGCTGTTGTGCCTGTGAATAGGCTGCCAAGGGAAGGTGAAGAGCAGCAACAGCTGTCAGGCCTGGCACCTTCCTTGTCGGGGAAATAGCCGGACGTTTGCCTTTTCGGAAAAAAGGCTCTGCCGAGAACAGGCGCCTTGAGATGTTGCATCTCTGGGAAAGCACAGATCCCCAGGGCTGTTGTGCCTGTGAATAGGCTGCCAAGGGTAGGTGAAGAGCAGCAACAGCTTTCAGGCCTGGCACCTTCCTTGTCGGGGAAGGAGCCGGACGTTTGCCTTTTCGGAAATAAACTCTGCCAAGAATGGGTACGATGAGATGTTGCATCTCTGGGAAGGCACAGATCCCCAGGGCTGTTGTGCCTGTGAATAGGCTGCCAAGGGAAGGTGAAGAGCAGCAACAGCTGTCAGGGCTGTCCCCTTCCTTGTGGGAGAAGGAGCCGGACGTTTGCCTTTTTGGAAAAAAGGCTCTGCCGAGAACAGGCGCCTTGAGATGTTGCATCTCTGGGAAAGCACAGATCCCCAGGGCTGTTGTGCCTGTGAATAGGCTGCCAAGGGAAGGTGAAGAGCAGCAACAGCTGTCAGGGCTGGCACCTTCCTTGTCGGGGAAGGAGCCGGACGTTTGCCTTTTTGGAAAAAAGGCTCTGCCGAGAATGGGTACGATGAGATGTTGCGTCTCTGGGAAAGCACAGATCCCCAGGGCTGTTGTGCCTGTGAATAGGCTGCCAAGGGAAGGTGAAGAACAGCAACAACTTTCAGGGCTGGCCCCTTCCTTGTGGGAGAAGGAGCCGGACGTTTGCCTTTTCGGAAAGAGGCTCTGCCGAGAACAGGCGCCTTGAGATGTTGCATCTCTGGGAAAGCACAGATCCCCAGGGCTGTTGTGCCTGTGAATAGGCTGCCAAGGGAAGGTGAAGAGCAGCAACAGCTGTCAGGCCTGGCACCTTCCTTGTCGGGGAAATAGCCGGACGTTTGCCTTTTCGGAAAAAAGGCTCTGCCGAGAACAGGCGCCTTGAGATGTTGCATCTCTGGGAAAGCACAGATCCCCAGGGCTGTTGTGCCTGTGAATAGGCTGCCAAGGGTAGGTGAAGAGCAGCAACAGCTTTCAGGCCTGGCACCTTCCTTGTCGGGGAAGGAGCCGGACGTTTGCCTTTTCGGAAAAAAACTCTGCCAAGAATGGGTACGATGAGATGTTGCATCTCTGGGAAGGCACAGATCCCCAGGGCTGTTGTGCCTGTGAATAGGCTGCCAAGGGAAGGTGAAGAGCAGCAACCACTTTCAGGGCTGTCCCCTTCCTTGTGGGAGAAGGAGCCGGACGTTTGACTTTTCGGAAAAAAGGCTCTGCCTAGAATGGGTACGATGAGATGTTGCATCTCTGGGAAAGCACAGATCCCCAGTGCTGTTGTTCCTGTGAATACGCTGCCAAGGGAAGGTGAAGAGCAGCAACAGCTTTCAGGGCTGGCACCTTCCTTGTGGGAGAAGAAGCCGGACGCTTGCCTTTTCAGAAAGAGGCTCTGCCGAGAACCGGCGCATTGAGATGTTGCATCTCTGGGAAAGCACAGATCCCCAGGGCTGTTGTGCCTGTGAATAGGCTGCCAAGGGAAGGTGAAGAGCAGCAACAGCTTTCAGGGCTGGCCCCTTCCTTGCGGGAGAAGGAGCCGGACGTTTGCCATTTCAAAAAAGGCTGTGACGAGAACAGGCGCCTTTGAATGTTGCATCTCTGGGAAAGCACAGATCCCCAGGGCTGTTGTGCCTGTGAATAGGCTGCCAAGGGAAGGTGAAGAGCAGCAACAGCTGTCAGGCCTGGCACCTTCCTTGTGGGAGAAGGAGCCGGACGTTTGCCTTTTCGGAAAATAGGCTCTGCCGAGAACAGGCGACTTGAGATATTGCATCTCTGTGAATGCACAGATCCCCAGGGCTGTTGTGCCTGTGAATAGGCTGCCAAGGGAAGGTGAAGAGCAGCAACAGCTTTCAGGGCTGTCCCCTTCCTTGTGGGAGAAGGAGCCGGACGTTTGCCATTTCAGAAAGAGGCTCTGCTGTGAACAGGCGCCTTGAGATGTTGCATCTCTGGGAAAGCACAGATCCCCAGGGCTGTTGTGCCTGTGAATAGGCTGCCAAGGGAAGGTGAAGAGCAGCAACAGCTGTCAGGCCTGGCACCTTCCTTGTCGGGGAAATAGCCGGACGTTTGCCTTTTCGGAAAAAAGGCTCTGCCGAGAACAGGCGCCTTGAGATGTTGCATCTCTGGGAAAGCACAGATCCCCAGGGCTGTTGTGCCTGTGAATAGGCTGCCAAGGGTAGGTGAAGAGCAGCAACAGCTTTCAGGCCTGGCACCTTCCTTGTCGGGGAAGGAGCCGGACGTTTGCCTTTCCGGAAAAAAACTCTGCCAAGAATGGGTACGATGAGATGTTGCATCTCTGGGAAGGCACAGATCCCCAGGGCTGTTGTGCCTGTGAATAGGCTGCCAAGGGAAGGTGAAGAGCAGCAACAGCTGTCAGGGCTGTCCCGTTCCTTGTGGGAGAAGGAGCCGGACGTTTGCCTTTTTGGAAAAAAGGCTCTGCCGAGAACAGGCGCCTTGAGATGTTGCATCTCTGGGAAAGCACAGATCCCCAGGGCTGTTGTGCCTGTGAATAGGCTGCCAAGGGTAGGTGAAGAGCAGCAACAGCTGTCAGGGCTGGCACCTTCCTTGTCGGGGAAGGAGCCGGACGTTTGCCTTTTCTGAAAAAAACTCTGCCAAGAATGGGTACGATGAGATGTTGTGTCTCTGGGAAAGCACAGATCCCCAGGGCTGTTGTGCCTGTGAATAGGCTGCCAAGGGAAGGTGAAGAGCAGCAACAGCTGTCAGGGCTGTCCCCTTCCTTGTGGGAGAAGGAGCCGGACGTTGCCTTTTCGGAACAAAGGCTCTGCCGAGAATGGGTACGTAGAGATGTTGTGTCTCTGGGAAAGCACAGATCCCCAGGGCTGTTGTGCCTGTGAATAGGCTGCCAAGGGAAGGTGAAGAGCAGCAACACCTTTCAGGGCTGGCCCCTTCCTTGTGGGAGAAGGAGCCGGACGTTTGCCTTTTCGGAAATAAGGCTCTGCCGAGAACAGGCGCCTTGAGATGTTGCATCTCTGGGAAAGCACAGATCCCCAGGGCTGTTGTGCCTGTGAATAGGCTGCCAAGGGAAGGTGAAGAGCAGCAACACCTTTCAGGGCTGGCCCCTTCCTTGCGGGAGAAGGAGCCGGACGTTTGCCTTTTCGGAAAATAGGCTCTGCCGAGAACAGGCGCCTTGAGATGTTGCATCTCTGGGAAAGCACAGATCCCCAGGGCTGTTGTGCCTGTGAATAGGCTGCCAAGGGAAGGTGAAGAGCAGCAACACCTTTCAGGGCTGGCCCCTTCCTTGCGGGAGAAGGAGCCGGACGTTTGCCTTTTCGGAAAATAGGCTCTGCCGAGAACAGGCCCCTTGAGATGTTGCATCTCTGGGAAAGCACAGATCCCCAGGGCTGTTGTGCCTGTGAATAGGCTGCCAAGGGAAGGTGAAGAGCAGCAACAGCTGTCAGGGCTGTCCCCTTCCTTGTGGGAGAAGGAGCCGGACGTTTGCCTTTTCGGAAAAAAGGCTCTGCCGAGAACAGGCACCTTGAGATGTTGCATCTCTGGGAAAGCACAGATCCCCAGGGCTGTTGTGCCTGTGAATAGGCTGCCAAGGGAAGGTGAAGAGCAGCAACAGCTGTCAGGCCTGGCACCTTCCTTGTCGGGGAAATAGCCGGACGTTTGCCTTTTCGGAAAAAAGGCTCTGCCGAGAACAGGCGCCTTGAGATGTTGCATCTCTGGGAAAGCACAGATCCCCAGGGCTGTTGTGCCTGTGAATAGGCTGCCAAGGGTAGGTGAAGAGCAGCAACAGCTTTCAGGCCTGGCACCTTCCTTGTGGGAGAAGGAGCCGGACGTTTGCCTTTTCGGAAAAAAACTCTGCCAAGAATGGGTACGATGAGATGTTGCGTCTCTGGGAAAGCACAGATCCCCAGGGCTGTTGTGCCTGTGAATAGGCTGCCAAGGGAAGGTGAAGAGCAGCAACAGCTGTCAGGGCTGGCACCTTCCTTGTGGGAGAAGGAGCCGGACGTTTGCCTTTTTGGAAAAAAGGCTCTGCCGAGAACAGGCGCCTTGAGATGTTGCATCTCTGGGAAAGCACAGATCCCCAGGGCTGTTGTGCCTGTGAATAGGCTGCCAAGGGAAGGTGAAGAGCAGCAACAGCTTTCAGGCCTGGCACCTTCCTTGTGGGAGAAGGAGCCGGACGTTTGCCATTTCAGAAAGAGGCTCTGCCGAGAACAGGCGCCTTGAGATGTTGCATCTCTGGGAAAGCACAGATCCCCAGGGCTGTTGTGCCTGTGAACAGGCTGCCAAGGGAAGGTGAAGAGCAGCAACAGCTGTCAGGCCTGGCACCTTCCTTGTCGGGGAAGGAGCCGGACGTTTGCCTTTTTGGAAAAAAGGCTCTGCCGAGAATGGGTACGATGAGATGTTGCGTCTCTGGGAAAGCACAGATCCCCAGGGCTGTTGTGCCTGTGAATAGGCTGCCAAGGGAAGGTGAAGAACAGCAACAACTTTCAGGGCTGGCCCCTTCCTTGTGGGAGAAGGAGCCGGACGTTTGCCTTTTCGGAAAGAGGCTCTGCCGAGAACAGGCGCCTTGAGATGTTGCATCTCTGGGAAAGCACAGATCCCCAGGGCTGTTGTGCCTGTGAATAGGCTGCCAAGGGAAGGTGAAGAACAGCAACAGCTGTCAGGGCTGGCCCCTTCCTTGTGGGAGAAGGAGCCGGATGTTTGCCATTTCAGAAAGAGGCTCTGCCGAGAACAGGCGCCTTGAAATGTTGCATCTCTGGGAAAGCACAGATCCCCAGGGCTGTTGTGCCTGTGAATAGGCTGCCAAGGGAAGGTGAAGAGCAGCAACAGCTGTCAGGCCTGGCACCTTCCTTGTCGGGGAAGGAGCCGGACGTTTACCTTTTCGGAAAAAAGGCTCTGCCGAGAATGGGTACGATGAGTTCTTGCATCTCTGGGAAAGCACAGCTCCCCAGGGCTGTTGTGCCTGTGAATAGGCTGCCAAGGGAAGGTGAAGAGCAGCAACAGCTGTCAGGGCTGTCCCCTTCCTTGTGGGAGAAGGAGCCGGACGTTTGCCATTTCAGAAAGAGGCTCTGCCGAGAACAGGCGCCTTGAGATGTTCCGTCTGTGGGAAAGCACAGATCCCCAGGGCTGTTGTGCCTGTGAATAGGCTGCCAAGGGAAGGTGAAGAGCAGCAACAGCTTTCAGGGCTGGCAACTTCCTTGTCGGGGAAGGAGCCGGACGTTTGCCTTTTCGCAAAAAAAGGCTCTGCCGAGAATGGGTACGATGAGATGTTGTGTCTCTGGGAAAGCACAGATCCCCAGGCGTGCTGTGACTGTGAATAGGCTGCCAAGGGAAGGTGAAGAGCAGCAACAGCTGTCAGGGCTGTCCCCTTCCTTGTGGGAGAAGGAGCCGGATTTTTGCCTTTTCGGAAAAAAGGCTCTGCCGAGAACAGGCACCTTGAGATGTTGCATCTCTGGGAAAGCACAGATCCCCAGGGCTGTTGTGCCTGTGAATAGGCTGCCAAGGGAAGGTGAAGAGCAGCAACAGCTTTCAGGGCTGGCACCTTCCTTGTGGGAGAAGGAGCCGGACGTTTGCCTTTTCGGAAAAAAGGCTCTGCCAAGAATGGTTACGATGAGATGTTGCATCTCTGGGAAAGCACAGATCCCCAGGGCTGTTGTGCCTGTGAATAGGCTGCCAAGGGAAGGTGAAGAGCAGCAACAGCTGTCAGGCCTGGCACCTTCCTTGTGGGAGAAAGAGCCGGACGTTTGCCTTTTCGGAAAAAAGGCTCTGCCGAGAACAGGCGCCTTGAGATGTTGCATCTCTGGGAAAGCACAGATCCCCAGGGCTGTTGTGCCTGTGAATAGGCTGCCAAGGGTAGGTGAAGAGCAGCAATAGCTTTCAGGCCTGGCACCTTCCTTGTCGGGGAAGGAGCCGGACGTTTGCCTTTTCGGAAAAAAACTCTGCCGAGAATGGGTACGATGAGATGTTGCGTCTCTGGGAAAGCACAGATCCCCAGGGCTGTTGTGCCTGTGAATAGGCTGCCAAGGGAAGTTGAAGAGCAGCAACAACTTTCAGGGCTGGTACCTTCCATGTGGGAGAAGGAGCCGGACGTTTGCCTTTTCGGAAAAAAGGCTCTGCCGAGAACAGGCGCCTTGAGATGTTGCATCTCTGGGAAAGCACAGATCCCCAGGGCTGTTGTGCCTGTGAATAGGCTGCCAAGGGAAGGTGAAGAGCAGCAACAGCTTTCAGGCCTGGCACCTTCCTTGTCGGGGAAGGAGCCGGACGTTTGCCTTTTCGGAAAAAAACTCTGCCAAGAATGGGTACGATGAGATGTTGCATCTCTGGGAAGGCACAGATCCCCAGGGCTGTTGTGCCTGTGAATAGGCTGCCAAGGGAAGGTGAAGAGCAGCAACAGCTGTCAGGCCTGGCACCTTCCTTGTGGGAGAAGGAGCCGGACGTTTGCCTTTTTGGAAAAAAGGCTCTGCCGAGAACAGGCGCCTTGAGATGTTGCATCTCTGGGAAAGCACAGATCCCCAGGGCTGTTGTGCCTGTGAATAGGCTGCCAAGGGAAGGTGAAGAGCAGCAACAGCTGTCAGGCCTGGGACCTTCCTTGTGGGAGAAGGAGCCGGACGTTTGCCATTTCAGAAAGAGGCTCTGCCGAGAACAGGCGCCTTGAGATGTTGCATCTCTGGGAAAGCACAGATCCCCAGGGCTGTTGTGCCTGTGAATAGGCTGCCAAGGGAAGGTGAAGAGCAGCAACAGCTGTCAGGCCTGGCACCTTCCTTGTGGGAGAAAGAGCCGGACGTTTGCCTTTTCTGAAAAAAGGCTCTGCCGAGAACAGGCGCCTTGAGATGTTGCATCTCTGGGAAAGCACAGATCCCCAGGGCTGTTGTGCCTGTGAATAGGCTGCCAAGGGTAGGTGAAGAGCAGCAATAGCTTTCAGGCCTGGCACCTTCCTTGTCGGGGAAGGAGCCGGACGTTTGCCTTTTCGGAAAAAAACTCTGCCGAGAATGGGTACGATGAGATGTTGCGTCTCTGGGAAAGCACAGATCCCCAGGGCTGTTGTGCCTGTGAATAGGCTGCCAAGGGAAGTTGAAGAGCAGCAACAACTTTCAGGGCTGTCCCCTTACTTGTGGGAGAAGGAGCCGGACGTTTCCCTTTTCGGAAAAAAGGCTCTGCCGAGAACAGGCACCTTGAGATGTTGCATCTCTGGGAAAGCACAGATCCCCAGGGCTGTTGTGCCTGTGAATAGGCTGCCAAGGGAAGGTGAAGAGCAGCAACAGCTTTCAGGCCTGGCACCTTCCTTGTCGGGGAAGGAGCCGGACGTTTGCCTTTTCGGAAAAAAACTCTGCCAAGAATGGGTACGATGAGATGTTGCGTCTCTGGGAAGGCACAGATCCCCAGGGCTGTTGTGCCTGTGAATAGGCTGCCAAGGGAAGGTGAAGAGCAGCAACAGCTGTCAGGGCTGTCCCCTTCCTTGTGGGAGAAGGAGCCGGACGTTTGCCTTTTTGGAAAAAAGGCTCTGCCGAGAACAGGCGCCTTGAGATGTTGCATCTCTGGGAAAGCACAGATCCCCAGGGCTGTTGTGCCTGTGAATAGGCTGCCAAGGGAAGGTGAAGAGCAGCAACAGCTGTCAGGCCTGGGACCTTCCTTGTGGGAGAAGGAGCCGGACGTTTGCCATTTCAGAAAGAGGCTCTGCCGAGAACAGGCGCCTTGAGATGTTGCATCTCTGGGAAAGCACAGATCCCCAGGGCTGTTGTGCCTGTGAATAGGCTGCCAAGGGAAGGTGAAGAGCAGCAACAGCTGTCAGGCCTGGCACCTTCCCTGTCGGGGAAGGAGCCGGACGTTTGCCTTTTTGGAAAAAAGGCTCTGCCGAGAATGGGTACGATGAGATGTTGCGTCTCTGGGAAAGCACAGATCCCCAGGGCTGTTGTGCCTGTGAATAGGCTGCCAAGGGAAGGTGAAGAACAGCAACAACTTTCAGGGCTGGCCCCTTCCTTGTGGGAGAAGGAGCCGGACGTTTGCCTTTTCGGAAAGAGGCTCTGCCGAGAACAGGCGCCTTGAGATGTTGCATCTCTGGGAAAGCACAGATCCCCAGGGCTGTTGTGCCTGTGAATAGGCTGCCAAGGGAAGGTGAAGAGCAGCAACAGCTGTCAGGGCTGGCCCCTTCCTTGTGGGAGAAGGAGCCGGATGTTTGCCATTTCAGAAAGAGGCTCTGCCGAGAACAGGCGCCTTGAAATGTTGCATCTCTGGGAAAGCACAGATCCCCAGGGCTGTTGTGCCTGTGAATAGGCTGCCAAGGGAAGGTGAAGAGCAGCAACAGCTGTCAGGCCTGGCACCTTCCTTGTCGGGGAAGGAGCCGGACGTTTGCCTTTTCGGAAAACAGGCTCTGCCGAGAATGGGTACGATGAGTTCTTGCATCTCTGGGAAAGCACAGCTCCCCAGGGCTGTTGTGCCTGTGAATAGGCTGCCAAGGGAAGGTGAAGAGCAGCAACAGCTGTCAGGGCTGTCCCCTTCCTTGTGGGAGAAGGAGCCGGACGTTTGCCATTTCAGAAAGAGGCTCTGCCGAGAACAGGCGCCTTGAGATGTTCCGTCTGTGGGAAAGCACAGATCCCCAGGGCTGTTGTTCCTGTGAATAGGCTGCCAAGGGAAGGTGAAGAGCAGCAACAGCTTTCAGGGCTGGCAACTTCCTTGTCGGGGAAGGAGCCGGACGTTTGCCTTTTCGCAAAAAAAGGCTCTGCCGAGAATGGGTACGATGAGATGTTGTGTCTCTGGGAAAGCACAGATCCCCAGGCGTGCTGTGACTGTGAATAGGCTGCCAAGGGAAGGTGAAGAGCAGCAACAGCTCTCAGGGCTGTCCCCTTCCTTGTGGGAGAAGGAGCCGGACGTTTGCCTTTTCGGAAAAAAGGCTCTGCCGAGAACAGGCACCTTGAGATGTTGCATCTCTGGGAAAGCACAGATCCCCAGGGCTGTTGTGCCTGTGAATAGGCTGCCAAGGGAAGGTGAAGAGCAGCAACAGCTGTCAGGGCTGGCACCTTCCTTGTCGGGGAAGGAGCCGGACGTTTGCCTTTTTGGAAAAAAGGCTCTGCCGAGAATGGGTACGATGAGATGTTGCGTCTCTGGGAAAGCACAGATCCCCAGGGCTGTTGTGCCTGTGAATAGGCTGCCAAGGGAAGGTGAAGAGCAGCAACAGCTGTCAGGGCTGGCCCATTCCTTGTGGGAGAAGGAGCCGGACGTTGCCTTTTCGGAACAAAGGCTCTGCCAAGAATGGGTACGTAGAGATGTTGTGTCTCTGGGAAAGCACAGATCCCCAGGGCTGTTGTGCCTGTGAATAGGCTGCCAAGGGAAGGTGAAGAGCAGCAACAGCTGTCAGGGCTGTCCCCTTCCTTGTGGGAGAAGGAGCCGGACGTTTGCCTTTTCGGAAATAAGGCTCTGCCGAGAACAGGCGCCTTGAGATGTTGCATCTCTGGGAAAGCACAGATCCCCAGGGCTGTTGTGCCTGTGAATAGGCTGCCAAGGGAAGGTGAAGAGCAGCAACACCTTTCAGGGCTGGCCCCTTCCTTGCGGGAGAAGGAGCCGGACGTTTGCCTTTTCGGAAAATAGGCTCTGCCGAGAACAGGCGCCTTGAGATGTTGCATCTCTGGGAAAGCACAGATCCCCAGGGCTGTTGTGCCTGTGAATAGGCTGCCAAGGGAAGGTGAAGAGCAGCAACACCTTTCAGGGCTGGCCCCTTCCTTGCGGGAGAAGGAGCCGGACGTTTGCCTTTTCGGAAAATAGGCTCTGCCGAGAACAGGCCCCTTGAGATGTTGCATCTCTGGGAAAGCACAGATCCCCAGGGCTGTTGTGCCTGTGAATAGGCTGCCAAGGGAAGGTGAAGAGCAGCAACAGCTGTCAGGGCTGTCCCCTTCCTTGTGGGAGAAGGAGCCGGACGTTTGCCTTTTCGGAAAAAAGGCTCTGCCGAGAATGGGTACGTAGAGATGTTGTGTCTCTGGGAAAGCACAGATCCCCAGGGCTGTTGTGCCTGTGAATAGGCTGCCAAGGGAAGGTGAAGAGCAGCAACAGCTGTCAGGCCTGGCACCTTCCTTGTCGGGGAAATAGCCGGACGTTTGCCTTTTCGGAAAAAAGGCTCTGCCGAGAACAGGCGCCTTGAGATGTTGCATCTCTGGGAAAGCACAGATCCCCAGGGCTGTTGTGCCTGTGAATAGGCTGCCAAGGGTAGGTGAAGAGCAGCAACAGCTTTCAGGCCTGGCACCTTCCTTGTCGGGGAAGGAGCCGGACGTTTGCCTTTTCGGAAAAAAACTCTGCCAAGAATGGGTACGATGAGATGTTGCATCTCTGGGAAGGCACAGATCCCCAGGGCTGTTGTGCCTGTGAATAGGCTGCCAAGGGAAGGTGAAGAGCAGCAACAGCTGTCAGGGCTGTCCCCTTTCTTGTGGGAGAAGGAGCTGGACGTTTGCCTTTTTGGAAAAAAGGCTCTGCCGAGAACAGGCGCCTTGAGATGTTGCATCTCTGGGAAAGCACAGATCCCCAGGGCTGTTGTGCCTGTGAATAGGCTGCCAAGGGAAGGTGAAGAGCAGCAACAGCTTTCAGGCCTGGCACCTTCCTTGTGGGAGAAGGAGCCGGACGTTTGCCATTTCAGAAAGAGGCTCTGCCGAGAACAGGCCCCTTGAGATGTTGCATCTCTGGGAAAGCACAGATCCCCAGGGCTGTTGTGCCTGTGAATAGGCTGCCAAGGGAAGGTGAAGAGCAGCAACAGCTGTCAGGGCTGGCACCTTCCTTGTCGGGGAAGTAGCCGGACGTTTGCCTTTTTGGAAAAAAGGCTCTGCCGAGAATGGGTACGATGAGATGTTGCGTCTCTGGAAAAGCACAGATCCCCAGGGCTGTTGTGCCTGTGAATAGGCTGCCAAGGGAAGGTGAAGAACAGCAACAACTTTCAGGGCTGGCCCCTTCCTTGTGGGAGAAGGAGCTGGACGTTTGCCTTTTCGGAAAGAGGCTCTGCCGAGAACAGGCGCCTTGAGATGTTGCATCTCTGGGAAAGCACAGATCCCCAGGGCTGTTGTGCCTGTGAATAGGCTGCCAAGGGAAGGTGAAGAGCAGCAACAGCTCTCAGGCCTGGCACCTTCCTTGTCGGGGAAATAGCCGGACGTTTGCCTTTTCGGAAAAAAGGCTCTGCCGAGAACAGGCGCCTTGAGATGTTGCATCTCTGGGAAAGCACAGATCCCCAGGGCTGTTGTGCCTGTGAATAGGCTGCCAAGGGTAGGTGAAGAGCAGCAACAGCTTTCAGGCCTGGCACCTTCCTTGTCGGGGAAGGAGCCGGACGTTTGCCTTTTCGGAAAAAAACTCTGCCAAGAATGGGTACGATGAGATGTTGCATCTCTGGGAAGGCACAGATCCCCAGGGCTGTTGCGCCTGTGAATAGGCTGCCAAGGGAAGGTGAAGAGCAGCAACCACTTTCAGGGCTGTCCCCTTCCTTGTGGGAGAAGGAGCCGGACGTTTGACTTTTCGGAAAAAAGGCTCTGCCTAGAATGGGTACGTTGAGATGTTGCATCTCTGGGAAAGCACAGATCCCCAGGGCTGTTGTTCCTGTGAATACGCTGCCAAGGGAAGGTGAAGAGCAGCAACAGCTTTCAGGGCTGGCACCTTCCTTGCGGGAGAAGAAGCCGGACGCTTGCCTTTTCAGAAAGAGGCTCTGCCGAGAACCGGCGCCTTGAGATGTTGCATCTCTGGGAAAGCACAGATCCCCAGGGCTGTTGTGCCTGTGAATAGGCTGCCAAGGGAACGTGAAGAGCAGCAACAGCTTTCAGGGCTGGCCCCTTCCTTGCGGGAGAAGGAGCCGGACGTTTGCCATTTCAAAAAAGGCTGTGACGAGAACAGGCGCCTTTGAATGTTGCATCTCTGGGAAAGCACAGATCCCCAGGGCTGTTGTGCCTGTGAATAGGCTGCCAAGGGAAGGTGAAGAGCAGCAACAGCTGTCAGGCCTGGCACCTTCCTTGTGGGAGAAGGAGCCGGACGTTTGCCTTTTCGGAAAAAAGGCTCTGCCGAGAACAGGCGACTTGAGATATTGCATCTCTGGGAAAGCACAGATCCCCAGGGCTGTTGTGCCTGTGAATAGGCTGCCAAGGGAAGGTGAAGAGCAGCAACAGCTTTCAGGGCTGTCCCCTTCCTTGTGGGAGAAGGAGCCGGACCTTTGCCATTTCAGAAAGAGGCTCTGCTGAGAACAGGCGCCTTGAGATGTTGCATCTCTGGGAAAGCACAGATCCCCAGGGCTGTTGTGCCTGTGAATAGGCTGCCAAGGGAAGGTGAAGAGCAGCAACAGCTGTCAGGGCTGTCCCCTTCCTTGTGGGAGAAGGAGCCGGACGTTTGCCTTTTCGGAAAAAAGGCTCTGCCGAGAACAGGCATCTTGAGATGTTGCATCTCTGGGAAAGCACAGATCCCCAGGGCTGTTGTGCCTGTGAATAGGCTGCCAAGGGAAGGTGAAGAGCAGCAACAGCTGTCAGGCCTGGCACCTTCCTTGTCGGGGAAATAGCCGGACGTTTGCCTTTTCGGAAAAAAGGCTCTGCCGAGAACAGGCGCCTTGAGATGTTGCATCTCTGGGAAAGCACAGATCCCCAGGGCTGTTGTTCCTGTGAATAGGCTGCCAAGGGTAGGTGAAGAGCAGCAACAGCTTTCAGGCCTGGCACCTTCCTTGTCGGGGAAGGAGCCGGACGTTTGCCTTTCCGGAAAAAAACTCTGCCAAGAATGGGTACGATGAGATGTTGCATCTCTGGGAAGGCACAGATCCCCAGGGCTGTTGTGCCTGTGAATAGGCTGCCAAGGGAAGGTGAAGAGCAGCAACAGCTGTCAGGGCTGTCCCCTTCCTTGTGGTAGAAGGAGCCGGACGTTTGCCTTTTTGGAAAAAAGGCTCTGCCGAGAACAGGCGCCTTGAGATGTTGCATCTCTGGGAAAGCACAGATCCCCAGGGCTGTTGTGCCTGTGAATAGGCTGCCAAGGGTAGGTGAAGAGCAGCAACAGCTGTCAGGGCTGGCACCTTCCTTGTCGGGGAAGGAGCCGGACGTTTGCCTTTTCTGAAAAAAACTCTGCCGAGAATGGGTACGATGAGATGTTGTGTCTCTGGGAAAGCACAGATCCCCAGGGCTGTTGTGCCTGTGAATAGGCTGCCAAGGGAAGGTGAAGAGCAGCAACAGCTGTCAGGGCTGTCCCCTTCCTTGTGGGAGAAGGAGCCGGACGTTGCCTTTTCGGAACAAAGGCTCTGCCGAGAATGGGTACGTAGAGATGTTGTGTCTCTGGGAAAGCACAGATCCCCAGGGCTGTTGTGCCTGTGAATAGGCTGCCAAGGGAAGGTGAAGAGCAGCAACAGCTGTCAGGGCTGTCCCCTTCCTTGTGGGAGAAGGAGCCGGACGTTTGCCTTTTCGGAAATAAGGCTCTGCCGAGAACAGGCGCCTTGAGATGTTGCATCTCTGGGAAAGCACAGATCCCCAGGGCTGTTGTGCCTGTGAATAGGCTGCCAAGGGAAGGTGAAGAGCAGCAACACCTTTCAGGGCTGGCCCCTTCCTTGCGGGAGAAGGAGCCGGACGTTTGCCTTTTCGGAAAATAGGCTCTGCCGAGAACAGGCGCCTTGAGATGTTGCATCTCTGGGAAAGCACAGATCCCCAGGGCTGTTGTGCCTGTGAATAGGCTGCCAAGGGAAGGTGAAGAGCAGCAACACCTTTCAGGGCTGGCCCCTTCCTTGCGGGAGAAGGAGCCGGACGTTTGCCTTTTCGGAAAATAGGCTCTGCCGAGAACAGGCCCCTTGAGATATTGCATCTCTGGGAAAGCACAGGTCCCCAGGGCTGTTGTGCCTGTGAATAGGCTGCCAAGGGAAGGTGAAGAGCAGCAACAGCTGTCAGGGCTGTCCCCTTCCTTGTGGGAGAAGGAGCCGGACGTTTGCCTTTTCGGAAAAAAGGCTCTGCCGAGAACAGGCACCTTGAGATGTTGCATCTCTGGGAAAGCACAGATCCCCAGGGCTGTTGTGCCTGTGAATAGGCTGCCAAGGGAAGGTGAAGAGCAGCAACAGCTCTCAGGCCTGGCACCTTCCTTGTCGGGGAAATAGCCGGACGTTTGCCTTTTCGGAAAAAAGGCTCTGCCGAGAACAGGCGCCTTGAGATGTTGCATCTCTGGGAAAGCACAGATCCCCAGGGCTGTTGTGCCTGTGAATAGGCTGCCAAGGGTAGGTGAAGAGCAGCAACAGCTTTCAGGCCTGGCACCTTCCTTGTCGGGGAAGGAGCCGGACGTTTGCCTTTTCGGAAAAAAACTCTGCCAAGAATGGGTACGATGAGATGTTGCATCTCTGGGAAAGCACAGATCCCCAGGGCTGTTGTGCCTGTGAATAGGCTGCCAAGGGAAGGTGAAGAGCAGCAACAGCTGTCAGGCCTGGCACCTTCCTTGTGGGAGAAGGAGCCGGACGTTTGCCTTTTCGGAAAGAGGCTCTGCCGAGAACAGGCGCCTTGAGATGTTGCATCTCTGGGAAAGCACAGATCCCCAGGGCTGTTGTGCCTGTGAATAGGCTGCCAAGGGAAGGTGAAGAACAGCAACAGCTGTCAGGGCTGGCCCCTTCCTTGTGGGAGAAGGAGCCGGATGTTTGCCATTTCAGAAAGAGGCTCTGCCGAGAACAGGCGCCTTGAAATGTTGCATCTCTGGGAAAGCACAGATCCCCAGGGCTGTTGTGCCTGTGAATAGGCTGCCAAGGGAAGGTGAAGAGCAGCAACAGCTGTCAGGCCTGGCACCTTCCTTGTCGGGGAAGGAGCCGGACGTTTACCTTTTCGGAAAAAAGGCTCTGCCGAGAATGGGTACGATGAGTTCTTGCATCTCTGGGAAAGCACAGCTCCCCAGGGCTGTTGTGCCTGTGAATAGGCTGCCAAGGGAAGGTGAAGAGCAGCAACAGCTGTCAGGGCTGTCCCCTTCCTTGTGGGAGAAGGAGCCGGACGTTTGCCATTTCAGAAAGAGGCTCTGCCGAGAACAGGCGCCTTGAGATGTTCCGTCTGTGGGAAAGCACAGATCCCCAGGGCTGTTGTTCCTGTGAATAGGCTGCCAAGGGAAGGTGAAGAGCAGCAACAGCTTTCAGGGCTGGCAACTTCCTTGTCGGGGAAGGAGCCGGACGTTTGCATTTTCGCAAAAAAAGGCTCTGCCGAGAATGGGTACGATGAGATGTTGTGTCTCTGGGAAAGCACAGATCCCCAGGCGTGCTGTGACTGTGAATAGGCTGCCAAGGGAAGGTGAAGAGCAGCAACAGCTGTCAGGGCTGTCCCCTTCCTTGTGGGAGAAGGAGCCGGATTTTTGCCTTTTCGGAAAAAAGGCTCTGCCGAGAACAGGCACCTTGAGATGTTGCATCTCTGGGGAAGCACAGATCCCCAGGGCTGTTGTGCCTGTGAATAGGCTGCCAAGGGAAGGTGAAGAGCAGCAACAGCTTTCAGGGCTGGCACCTTCCTTGTGGGAGAAGGAGCCGGACGTTTGCCTTTTCGGAAAAAAGGCTCTGCCAAGAATGGTTACGATGAGATGTTGCATCTCTGGGAAAGCACAGATCCCCAGGGCTGTTGTGCCTGTGAATAGGCTGCCAAGGGAAGGTGAAGAGCAGCAACAACTTTCAGGGCTGGTACCTTCCTTGTGGGAGAAGGAGCCGGACGTTTGCCTTTTCGGAAAAAAGGCTCTGCCGAGAACAGGCGCCTTGAGATGTTGCATCTCTGGGAAAGCACAGATCCCCAGGGCTGTTGTGCCTGTGAATAGGCTGCCAAGGGAAGGTGAAGAGCAGCAACAGCTTTCAGGCCTGGCACCTTCCTTGTCGGGGAAGGAGCCGGACGTTTGCCTTTTCGGAAAAAAACTCTGCCAAGAATGGGTACGATGAGATGTTGCATCTCTGGGAAGGCACAGATCCCCAGGGCTGTTGTGCCTGTGAATAGGCTGCCAAGGGAAGGTGAAGAGCAGCAACAGCTGTCAGGGCTGTCCCCTTCCTTGTGGGAGAAGGAGCCGGACGTTTGCCTTTTTGGAAAAAAGGCTCTGCCGAGAACAGGCGCCTTGAGATGTTGCATCTCTGGGAAAGCACAGATCCCCAGGGCTGTTGTGCCTGTGAATAGGCTGCCAAGGGAAGGTGAAGAGCAGCAACAGCTGTCAGGCCTGGGACCTTCCTTGTGGGAGAAGGAGCCGGACGTTTGCCATTTCAGAAAGAGGCTCTGCCGAGAACAGGCGCCTTGAGATGTTGCATCTCTGGGAAAGCACAGATCCCCAGGGCTGTTGTGCCTGTGAATAGGCTGCCAAGGGAAGGTGAAGAGCAGCAACAGCTGTCAGGCCTGGCACCTTCCTTGTGGGAGAAAGAGCCGGACGTTTGCCTTTTCTGAAAAAAGGCTCTGCCAAGAACAGGCGCCTTGAGATGTTGCATCTCTGGGAAAGCACAGATCCCCAGGGCTGTTGTGCCTGTGAATAGGCTGCCAAGGGTAGGTGAAGAGCAGCAATAGCTTTCAGGCCTGGCACCTTCCTTGTGGGGGAAGGAGCCGGACGTTTGCCTTTTCGGAAAAAAACTCTGCCGAGAATGGGTACGATGAGATATTGCGTCTCTGGGAAAGCACAGATCCCCAGGGCTGTTGTGCCTGTGAATAGGCTGCCAAGGGAAGTTGAAGAGCAGCAACAATTTTCAGGGCTGTCCCCTTCCTTGTGGGAGAAGGAGCCGGACGTTTGCCTTTTCGGAAAAAAGGCTCTGCCGAGAACAGGCACCTTGAGATGTTGCATCTCTGGGAAAGCACAGATCCCCAGGGCTGTTGTGCCTGTGAATAGGCTGCCAAGGGAAGGTGAAGAGCAGCAACAGCTGTCAGGGCTGGCACCTTCCTTGTCGGGGAAGGAGCCGGACGTTTGCCTTTTCGGAAAAAAACTCTGCCAAGAATGGGTACGATGAGATGTTGCGTCTCTGGGAAGGCACAGATCCCCAGGGCTGTTGTGCCTGTGAATAGGCTGCCAAGGGAAGGTGAAGAGCAGCAACAGCTGTCAGGGCTGTCCCCTTCCTTGTGGGAGAAGGAGCCGGACGTTTGCCTTTTTGGAAAAAAGGCTCTGCCGAGAACAGGCGCCTTGAGATGTTGCATCTCTGGGAAAGCACAGATCCCCAGGGCTGTTGTGCCTGTGAATAGGCTGCCAAGGGAAGGTGAAGAGCAGCAACAGCTGTCAGGCCTGGGACCTTCCTTGTGGGAGAAGGAGCCGGACGTTTGCCATTTCAGAAAGAGGCTCTGCCGAGAACAGGCGCCTTGAGATGTTGCATCTCTGGGAAAGCACAGATCCCCAGGGCTGTTGTGCCTGTGAATAGGCTGCCAAGGGAAGGTGAAGAGCAGCAACAGCTGTCAGGGCTGGCACCTTCCCTGTCGGGGAAGGAGCCGGACGTTTGCCTTTTTGGAAAAAAGGCTCTGCCGAGAATGGGTACGATGAGATGTTGCGTCTCTGGGAAAGCACAGATCCCCAGGGCTGTTGTGCCTGTGAATAGGCTGCCAAGGGAAGGTGAAGAACAGCAACAACTTTCAGGGCTGGCCCCTTCCTTGTGGGAGAAGGAGCCGGACGTTTGCCTTTTCGGAAAGAGGCTCTGCCGAGAACAGGCGCCTTGAGATGTTGCATCTCTGGGAAAGCACAGATCCCCAGGGCTGTTGTGCCTGTGAATAGGCTGCCAAGGGAAGGTGAAGAGCAGCAACAGCTGTCAGGGCTGGCCCCTTCCTTGTGGGAGAAGGAGCCGGATGTTTGCCATTTCAGAAAGAGGCTCTGCCGAGAACAGGCGCCTTGTAATGTTGCATCTCTGGGAAAGCACAGATCCCCAGGGCTGTTGTGCCTGTGAATAGGCTGCCAAGGGAAGGTGAAGAGCAGCAACAGCTGTCAGGCCTGGCACCTTCCTTGTCGGGGAAGGAGCCGGACGTTTGCCTTTTCGGAAAAAAGGCTCTGCCGAGAATGGGTACGATGAGTTCTTGCATCTCTGGGAAAGCACAGCTCCCCAGGGCTGTTGTGCCTGTGAATAGGCTGCCAAGGGAAGGTGAAGAGCAGCAACAGCTGTCAGGGCTGTCCCCTTCCTTGTGGGAGAAGGAGCCGGACGTTTGCCATTTCAGAAAGAGGCTCTGCCGAGAACAGGCGCCTTGAGATGTTCCGTCTGTGGGAAAGCACAGATCCCCAGGGCTGTTGTTCCTGTGAATAGGCTGCCAAGGGAAGGTGAAGAGCAGCAACAGCTTTCAGGGCTGGCAACTTCCTTGTCGGGGAAGGAGCCGGATGTTTGCCTTTTCGCAAAAAAAGGCTCTGCCGAGAATGGGTACGATGAGATGTTGTGTCTCTGGGAAAGCACAGATCCCCAGGCGTGCTGTGACTGTGAATAGGCTGCCAAGGGAAGGTGAAGAGCAGCAACAGCTCTCAGGGCTGTCCCCTTCCTTGTGGGAGAAGGAGCCGGACGTTTGCCTTTTCGGAAAAAAGGCTCTGCCGAGAACAGGCACCTTGAGATGTTGCATCTCTGGGAAAGCACAGATCCCCAGGGCTGTTGTGCCTGTGAATAGGCTGCCAAGGGAAGGTGAAGAGCAGCAACAGCTTTCAGGGCTGGCACCTTCCTTGTCGGGGAAGGAGCCGGACGTTTGCCTTTTTGGAAAAAAGGCTCTGCCGAGAATGGGTACGATGAGATGTTGCGTCTCTGGGAAAGCACAGATCCCCAGGGCTGTTGTGCCTGTGAATAGGCTGCCAAGGGAAGGTGAAGAGCAGCAACAGCTGTCAGGGCTGGCCCATTCCTTGTGGGAGAAGGAGCCGGACGTTGCCTTTTCGGAACAAAGGCTCTGCCAAGAATGGGTACGTAGAGATGTTGTGTCTCTGGGAAAGCACAGATCCCCAGGGCTGTTGTGCCTGTGAATAGGCTGCCAAGGGAAGGTGAAGAGCAGCAACAGCTGTCAGGGCTGTCCCCTTCCTTGTGGGAGAAGGAGTCGGACGTTTGCCTTTTCGGAAATAAGGCTCTGCCGAGAACAGGCGCCTTGAGATGTTGCATCTCTGGGAAAGCACAGATCCCCAGGGCTGTTGTGCCTGTGAATAGGCTGCCAAGGGAAGGTGAAGAGCAGCAACACCTTTCAGGGCTGGCCCCTTCCTTGCGGGAGAAGGAGCCGGACGTTTGCCTTTTCGGAAAATAGGCTCTGCCGAGAACAGGCGCCTTGAGATGTTGCATCTCTGGGAAAGCACAGATCCCCAGGGCTGTTGTGCCTGTGAATAGGCTGCCAAGGGAAGGTGAAGAGCAGCAACACCTTTCAGGGCTGGCCCCTTCCTTGCGGGAGAAGGAGCCGGACGTTTGCCTTTTCGGAAAATAGGCTCTGCCGAGAACAGGCCCCTTGAGATGTTGCATCTCTGGGAAAGCACAGATCCCCAGGGCTGTTGTGCCTGTGAATAGGCTGCCAAGGGAAGGTGAAGAGCAGCAACAGCTGTCAGGGCTGTCCCCTTCCTTGTGGGAGAAGGAGCCGGACGTTTGCCTTTTCGGAAAAAAGGCTCTGCCGAGAATGGGTACGTAGAGATGTTGTGTCTCTGGGAAAGCACAGATCCCCAGGGCTGTTGTGCCTGTGAATAGGCTGCCAAGGGAAGGTGAAGAGCAGCAACAGCTGTCAGGCCTGGCACCTTCCTTGTCGGGGAAATAGCCGGACGTTTGCCTTTTCGGAAAAAAGGCTCTGCCGAGAACAGGCGCCTTGAGATGTTGCATCTCTGGGAAAGCACAGATCCCCAGGGCTGTTGTGCCTGTGAATAGGCTGCCAAGGGTAGGTGAAGAGCAGCAACAGCTTTCAGGCCTGGCACCTTCCTTGTCGGGGAAGGAGCCGGACGTTTGCCTTTTCGGAAAAAAACTCTGCCAAGAATGGGTACGATGAGATGTTGCATCTCTGGGAAGGCACAGATCCCCAGGGCTGTTGTGCCTGTGAATAGGCTGCCAAGGGAAGGTGAAGAGCAGCAACAGCTGTCAGGGCTGTCCCCTTTCTTGTGGGAGAAGGAGCCGGACGTTTGCCTTTTTGGAAAAAAGGCTCTGCCGAGAACAGGCGCCTTGAGATGTTGCATCTCTGGGAAAGCACAGATCCCCAGGGCTGTTGTGCCTGTGAATAGGCTGCCAAGGGAAGGTGAAGAGCAGCAACAGCTTTCAGGCCTGGCACCTTCCTTGTGGGAGAAGGAGCCGGACGTTTGCCATTTCAGAAAGAGGCTCTGCCGAGAACAGGCCCCTTGAGATGTTGCATCTCTGGGAAAGCACAGATCCCCAGGGCTGTTGTGCCTGTGAATAGGCTGCCAAGGGAAGGTGAAGAGCAGCAACAGCTGTCAGGGCTGGCACCTTCCTTGTCGGGGAAGTAGCCGGACGTTTGCCTTTTTGGAAAAAAGGCTCTGCCGAGAATGGGTACGATGAGATGTTGCGTCTCTGGGAAAGCACAGATCCCCAGGGCTGTTGTGCCTGTGAATAGGCTGCCAAGGGAAGGTGAAGAACAGCAACAACTTTCAGGGCTGGCCCCTTCCTTGTGGGAGAAGGAGCCGGACGTTTGCCTTTTCGGAAAGAGGCTCTGCCGAGAACAGGCGCCTTGAGATGTTGCATCTCTGGGAAAGCACAGATCCCCAGGGCTGTTGTGCCTGTGAATAGGCTGCCAAGGGAAGGTGAAGAGCAGCAACAGCTGTCAGGCCTGGCACCTTCCTTGTCGGGGAAATAGCCGGACGTTTGCCTTTTCGGAAAAAAGGCTCTGCCGAGAACAGGCGCCTTGAGATGTTGCATCTCTGGGAAAGCACAGATCCCCAGGGCTGTTGTGCCTGTGAATAGGCTGCCAAGGGTAGGTGAAGAGCAGCAACAGCTTTCAGGCCTGGCACCTTCCTTGTCGGGGAAGGAGCCGGACGTTTGCCTTTTCGGAAAAAAACTCTGCCAAGAATGGGTACGATGAGATGTTGCATCTCTGGGAAGGCACAGATCCCCAGGGCTGTTGCGCCTGTGAATAGGCTGCCAAGGGAAGGTGAAGAGCAGCAACCACTTTCAGGGCTGTCCCCTTCCTTGTGGGAGAAGGAGCCGGACGTTTGACTTTTCGGAAAAAAGGCTCTGCCTAGAATGGGTACGTTGAGATGTTGCATCTCTGGGAAAGCACAGATCCCCAGGGCTGTTGTTCCTGTGAATACGCTGCCAAGGGAAGGTGAAGAGCAGCAACAGCTTTCAGGGCTGGCACCTTCCTTGCGGGAGAAGAAGCCGGACGCTTGCCTTTTCAGAAAGAGGCTCTGCCGAGAACCGGCGCCTTGAGATGTTGCATCTCTGGGAAAGCACAGATCCCCAGGGCTGTTGTGCCTGTGAATAGGCTGCCAAGGGAACGTGAAGAGCAGCAACAGCTTTCAGGGCGGGCCCCTTCCTTGCGGGAGAAGGAGCCGGACGTTTGCCATTTCAAAAAAGGCTGTGACGAGAACAGGCGCCTTTGAATGTTGCATCTCTGGGAAAGCACAGATCCCCAGGGCTGTTGTGCCTGTGAATAGGCTGCCAAGGGAAGGTGAAGAGCAGCAACAGCTGTCAGGCCTGGCACCTTCCTTGTGGGAGAAGGAGCCGGACGTTTCCCTTTTCGGAAAATAGGCTCTGCCGAGAACAGGCGACTTGAGATATTGCATCTCTGGGAAAGCACAGATCCCCAGGGCTGTTGTGCCTGTGAATAGGCTGCCAAGGGAAGGTGAAGAGCAGCAACAGCTTTCAGGGCTGTCCCCTTCCTTGTGGGAGAAGGAGCCGGACCTTTGCCATTTCAGAAAGAGGCTCTGCTGAGAACAGGCGCCTTGAGATGTTGCATCTCTGGGAAAGCACAGATCCCCAGGGCTGTTGTGCCTGTGAATAGGCTGCCAAGGGAAGGTGAAGAGCAGCAACAGCTGTCAGGGCTGTCCCCTTCCTTGTGGGAGAAGGAGCCGGACGTTTGCCTTTTCAGAAAAAAGGCTCTGCCGAGAACAGGCAGCTTGAGATGTTGCATCTCTGGGAAAGCACAGATCCCCAGGGCTGTTGTGCCTGTGAATAGGCTGCCAAGGGAAGGTGAAGAGCAGCAACAGCTGTCAGGCCTGGCACCTTCCTTGTCGGGGAAATAGCCGGACGTTTGCCTTTTCGGAAAAAAGGCTCTGCCGAGAACAGGCGCCTTGAGATGTTGCATCTCTGGGAAAGCACAGATCCCCAGGGCTGTTGTTCCTGTGAATAGGCTGCCAAGGGTAGGTGAAGAGCAGCAACAGCTTTCAGGCCTGGCACCTTCCTTGTCGGGGAAGGAGCCGGACGTTTGCCTTTCCGGAAAAAAACTCTGCCAAGAATGGGTACGATGAGATGTTTCATCTCTGGGAAGGCACAGATCCCCAGGGCTGTTGTGCCTGTGAATAGGCTGCCAAGGGAAGGTGAAGAGCAGCAACAGCTGTCAGGGCTGTCCCCTTCCTTGTGGGAGAAGGAGCCGGACGTTTGCCTTTTTGGAAAAAAGGCTCTGCCGAGAACAGGCGCCTTGAGATGTTGCATCTCTGGGAAAGCACAGATCCCCAGGGCTGTTGTGCCTGTGAATAGGCTGCCAAGGGTAGGTGAAGAGCAGCAACAGCTGTCAGGGCTGGCACCTTCCTTGTCGGGGAAGGAGCCGGACGTTTGCCTTTTCTGAAAAAAACTCTGCCGAGAATGGGTACGATGAGATGTTGTGTCTCTGGGAAAGCACAGATCCCCAGGGCTGTTGTGCCTGTGAATAGGCTGCCAAGGGAAGGTGAAGAGCAGCAACAGCTGTCAGGGCTGTCCCCTTCCTTGTGGGAGAAGGAGCCGGACGTTGCCTTTTCGGAACAAAGGCTCTGCCGAGAATGGGTACGTAGAGATGTTGTGTCTCTGGGAAAGCACAGATCCCCAGGGCTGTTGTGCCTGTGAATAGGCTGCCAAGGGAAGGTGAAGAGCAGCAACAGCTGTCAGGGCTGTCCCCTTCCTTGTGGGAGAAGGAGCCGGACGTTTGCCTTTTCGGAAATAAGGCTCTGCCGAGAACAGGCGCCTTGAGATGTTGCATCTCTGGGAAAGCACAGATCCCCAGGGCTGTTGTGCCTGTGAATAGGCTGCCAAGGGAAGGTGAAGAGCAGCAACACCTTTCAGGGCTGGCCCCTTCCTTGCGGGAGAAGGAGCTGGACGTTTGCCTTTTCGGAAAATAGGCTCTGCCGAGAACAGGCGCCTTGAGATGTTGCATCTCTGGGAAAGCACAGATCCCCAGGGCTGTTGTGCCTGTGAATAGGCTGCCAAGGGAAGGTGAAGAGCAGCAACACCTTTCAGGGCTGGCCCCTTCCATGTGGGAGAAGGAGCCGGACGTTTGCCTTTTAGGAAAAAAGGCTCTGCCGAGAACAGGCGCCTTGAGATGTTGCATCTCTGGGAAAGCACAGATCCCCAGGGCTGTTGTGCCTGTGAATAGGCTGCCAAGGGAAGGTGAAGAGCAGCAACAGCTTTCAGGCCTGGCACCTTCCTTGTCGGGGAAGGAGCCGGACGTTTGCCTTTTCGGAAAAAAACTCTGCCAAGAATGGGTACGATGAGATGTTGCATCTCTGGGAAGGCACAGATCCCCAGGGCTGTTGTGCCTGTGAATAGGCTGCCAAGGGAAGGTGAAGAGCAGCAACAGCTGTCAGGGCTGTCCCCTTCCTTGTGGGAGAAGGAGCCGGACGTTTGCCTTTTTGGAAAAAAGGCTCTGCCGAGAACAGGCGCCTTGAGATGTTGCATCTCTGGGAAAGCACAGATCCCCAGGGCTGTTGTGCCTGTGAATAGGCTGCCAAGGGAAGGTGAAGAGCAGCAACAGCTGTCAGGGCTGGCCCCTTCCTTGTGGGAGAAGGAGCCGGACGTTTGCCATTTCAGAAAGAGGCTCTGCCGAGAACAGGCGCCTTGAGATGTTGCATCTCTGGGAAAGCACAGATCCCCAGGGCTGTTGTGCCTGTGAATAGGCTGCCAAGGGAAGGTGAAGAGCAGCAACAGCTGTCAGGCCTGGCACCTTCCTTGTGGGAGAAAGAGCCGGACGTTTGCCTTTTCGGAAAAAAGGCTCTGCCGAGAACAGGCGCCTTGAGATGTTGCATCTCTGGGAAAGCACAGATCCCCAGGGCTGTTGTGCCTGTGAATAGGCTGCCAAGGGTAGGTGAAGAGCAGCAATAGCTTTCAGGCCTGGCACCTTCCTTGTCGGGGAAGGAGCCGGACGTTTCCCTTTTCGGAAAAAAACTCTGCCGAGAATGGGTACGATGAGATGTTGCGTCTCTGGGAAAGCACAGATCCCCAGGGCTGTTGTGCCTGTGAATAGGCTGCCAAGGGAAGTTGAAGAGCAGCAACAACTTTCAGGGCTGTCCCCTTCCTTGTGGGAGAAGGAGCCGGACGTTTGCCTTTTCGGAAAAAAGGCTCTGCCGAGAACAGGCACCTTGAGATGTTGCATCTCTGGGAAAGCACAGATCCCCAGGGCTGTTGTGCCTGTGAATAGGCTGCCAAGGGAAGGTGAAGAGCAGCAACAGCTGTCAGGCCTGGCACCTTCCTTGTCGGGGAAGGAGCCGGACGTTTGCCTTTTCGGAAAAAAGGCTCTGCCGAGAATGGGTACGATGAGTTCTTGCATCTCTGGGAAAGCACAGATCCCCAGGGCTGTTGTGCCTGTGAATAGGCTGCCAAGGGAAGGTGAAGAGCAGCAACAGCTGTCAGGGCTGTCCCCTTCCTTGTGGGAGAAGGAGCCGGACGTTTGCCATTTCAGAAAGAGGCTCTGCCGAGAACAGGCGCCTTGAGATGTTCCGTCTGTGGGAAAGCACAGATCCCCAGGGCTGTTGTTCCTGTGAATAGGCTGCCAAGGGAAGGTGAAGAGCAGCAACAGCTTTCAGGGCTGGCAACTTCCTTGTCGGGGAAGGAGCCGGACGTTTGCCTTTTCGCAAAAAAAGGCTCTGCCGAGAATGGGTACGATGAGATGTTGTGTCTCTGGGAAAGCACAGATCCCCAGGCGTGCTGTGACTGTGAATAGGCTGCCAAGGGAAGGTGAAGAGCAGCAACAGCTCTCAGGGCTGTCCCCTTCCTTGTGGGAGAAGGAGCCGGACGTTTGCCTTTTCGGAAAAAAGGCTCTGCCGAGAACAGGCACCTTGAGATGTTGCATCTCTGGGAAAGCACAGATCCCCAGGGCTGTTGTGCCTGTGAATAGGCTGCCAAGGGAAGGTGAAGAGCAGCAACAGCTGTCAGGCCTGGCACCTTCCTTGTCGGGGAAGGAGCCGGACGTTTGCCTTTTCGGAAAAAAGGCTCTGCCGAGAACAGGCGCCTTGAGATGTTGCATCTCTGGGAAAGCACAGATCCCCAGGGCTGTTGTGCCTGTGAATAGGCTGCCAAGGGTAGGTGAAGAGCAGCAACAGCTTTCAGGCCTGGCACCTTCCTTGTGGGGGAAGGAGCCGGACGTTTGCCTTTTCGGAAAAAAACTCTGCCGAGAATGGGTACGATGAGATGTTGCGTCTCTGGGAAAGCACAGATCCCCAGGGCTGTTGTGCCTGTGAATAGGCTGCCAAGGGAAGGTGAAGAGCAGCAACAGCTGTCAGGGCTGGCACCTTCCTTGTCGGGGAAGGAGCCGGACGTTTGCCTTTTTGGAAAAAAGGCTCTGCCGAGAATGGGTACGATGAGATGTTGCGTCTCTGGGAAAGCACAGATCCCCAGGGCTGTTGTGCCTGTGAATAGGCTGCCAAGGGAAGGTGAAGAGCAGCAACAACTTTCAGGGCTGTCCCCTTCCTTGTGGGAGAAGGAGCCGGACGTTTGCCATTTCAGAAAGAGGCTCTGCCGAGAACAGGCGCCTTGAGATGTTGCATCGCTGGGAAAGCACAGATCCCCAGTGCTGTTGTGCCTGTGAATAGGCTGCCAAGGGAAGGTGAAGAGCAGCAACCACTTTCAGGGCTGTCCCCTTCCTTGTGGGAGAAGGAGCCGGACGTTTGCCATTTCAGAAAGAGGCTCTGCCGAGAACAGGCACCTTGAGATGTTCCGTCTGTAGGAAAGCACAGATCCCCAGGGCTGTTGTGCCTGTGAATAGGCTGCCAAGGGAAGGTGAAGAGCAGCAACAGCTTTCAGGGCTGGCACCTTCCTTGTCGGGGAAGGAGCCGGACGTTTGCCATTTCGCAAAAAAAGGCTCTGCCGAGAATGGGTACGATGAGATGTTGTGTCTCTGGGAAAGCACAGATCCCCAGGCGTGCTGTGACTGTGAATAGGCTGCCAAGGGAAGGTGAAGAGCAGCAACAGCTTTCAGGGCTGGCCCCTTCCTTGCGGGAGAAGGAGCCGGACGTTTCCTTTTTGGAACAAAGGCTCTGCCGAGAATGGGTACGTAGAGATGTTGCATCTCTGGGAAAGCACAGATCCCCAGGGCTGTTGTGCCTGTGAATAGGCTGCCAAGGGAAGGTGAAGAGCAGCAACAGCTGTCAGGGCTGGCCCCTTCCTTGCGGGAGAAGGAGCCGGACGTTTGCCTTTTCGGAAAATAGGCTCTGCCAAGAATGGGTACGATGAGATGTTGCATCTCTGGGAAAGCACAGATCCCCAGTGCTGTTGTGCCTGTGAACAGGCTGCCAAGGGAAGGTGAAGAGCAGCAACAGCTGTCAGGCCTGTCCCCTTCCTTGTGGGAGAAGGAGCCGGACGTTTGCCATTTCAGAAAGAGGCTCTGCTGAGAACAGGCGCCTTGAGATGTTGCATCTCTGGGAAAGCACAGATCCCCAGGGCTGTTGTGCCTGTGAATAGGCTGCCAAGGGAAGGTGAAGAGCAGCAACAGCTGTCAGGCCTGGCACCTTCCTTGCGGGAGAAAGAGCCGGCTGTTTCCCTTTTCAGAAAAAAGGCTCTGACGAGAACAGGCGCCTTTGAATGTTGCATCTCTGGGAAAGCACAGATCCCCAGGGCTGTTGTGCCTGTGAATAGGCTGCCAAGGGAAGGTGAAGAACAGCAACAACTTTCAGGGCTGGCCCCTTCCTTGTGGGAGAAGGAGCCGGACGTTTGCCATTTCAGAAAGAGGCTCTGCCGAGAACAGGCGCCTTTGAATGTTGCATCTCTGGGAAAGCACAGATCCCCAGGGCTGTTGTTCCTGTGAATAGGCTGCCAAGGGAAGGTGAAGAGCAGCAACAGCTGTCAGGGCTGGCACCTTCCTTGTGGGAGAAGGAGCCGGACGTTTTCATTTTCAGAAATAAGGCTCTGCCGAGAACAGGCGCCTTGAGATGTTGCATCTCTGGGAAAGCACAGATCCCCAGGGCTGTTGTGCCTGTGAATAGGCTGCCAATGGAAGGTGAAGAGCAGCAACACCTTTCAGGGCTGGCACATTCCTTGCGGGAGAAGGAGCCGGACGTTTGCCTTTTCGGAAAAAAGGCTCTGCCAAGAATGGGTACGATGAGATGTTCTGTCTCTGGGAAAGCACAGATCCCCAGGGCTGTAGTGCCTGTGAATAGGCTGCCAAGGGAAGGTGAAGAGCAGCAACAGCTGTCAGGGCTGGCACCTTCCTTGTGGGAGAAGAAGCCGGACGCTTGCCTTTTCGGAATGAGGCTCTGCCGAGAACAGGCGCCTTGAGATGTTGCGTCTCTGGGAAAGCACAGATCCCCAGGGCTGTTGTGCCTGTGAATAGGCTGCCAAGGGAAGGTGAAGAGCAGCAACAGCTGTCAGGCCTGGCACCTTCCTTGTGGGAGAAAGAGCCGGACGTTTGCCTTTTCGGAAAATAGGCTCTGCCGAGAACAGGCGCCTTGAGATATTGCATCTCTGGGAAAGCACAGATCCCCAGGGCTGTTGTGCCTGTGAATAGGCTGCCAAGGGAAGGTGAAGAGCAGCAACCACTTTCAGGGCTGTCCCCTTCCTTGTGGGAGAAGGAGCCGGACGTTTGCCGTTTCAGAAAGAGGCTCTGCTGAGAACAGGCGCCTTGAGATGTTGCATCTCTGGGAAAGCACAGATCCCCAGGGCTGTTGTGCCTGTGAATAGGCTGCCAAGGGAAGGTGAAGAGCAGCAACAGCTGTCAGGGCTGGCACCTTCCTTGTGGGAGAAGGAGCCGGACGTTTTCATTTTTGGAAATAAGCCTCTGCCGAGAACAGGCGCCTTGAGATGTTGCATCTCTGGGAAAGCACAGATCCCCAGGGCTGTTGTGCCTGTGAATAGGCTGCCAAGGGAAGGTGAAGAGCAGCAACAGCTGTCAGGCCTGGCACCTTCCTTGCGGGAGAAGGAGCCGGACGTTTGCCTTTTCGGAAAAAAGGCTCTGCCAAGAATGGGTACGATGAGATGTTGCATCTCTGGGAAAGCACAGATCCCCAGGGCTGTTGTGCCTGTGAATAGGCTGCCAAGGGAAGGTGAAGAGCAGCAACAGCTGTCAGGCCTGGCACCTTCCTTGTGGGAGAAGAAGCCGGACGCTTTCCTTTTCGGAATGAGGCTCTGCCGAGAACAGGCGCCTTGAGATGTTGCGTCTCTGGGAAAGCACAGATCCCCAGGGCTGTTGTGCCTGTGAATAGGCTGCCAAGGGAAGGTGAAGAGCAGCAACAGCTGTCAGGCCTGGCACCTTCCTTGTGGGAGAAAGAGCCGGACGTTTGCCTTTTCGGAAAATAGGCTCTGCCTAGAACAGGCGCCTTGAGATATTGCATCTCTGGGAAAGCACAGATCCCCAGGGCTGTTGTGCCTGTGAATAGGCTGCCAAGGGAAGGTGAAGAGCAGCAACCACTTTCAGGGCTGTCCCCTTCCTTGTGGGAGAAGGAGCCGGATGTTTGCCATTTCAGAAAGAGGCTCTGCTGAGAACAGGCGCCTTGAGATGTTGCATCTCTGGGAAAGCACAGATCCCCAGGGCTGTTGTGCCTGTGAATAGGCTGCCAAGGGAAGGTGAAGAGCAGCAACAGCTGTCAGGGCTGTCCCCTTCCTTGTCGGGGAAGGAGCCGGACGTTTGCCTTTTTGGAAAAAAGGCTCTGCCGAGAATGGGTACGAAGAGATGTTGAGTCTCTGGGAAAGCACAGACCCCCAGGGCTGTTGTGCCTGTGAATAGGCTGCCAAGGGAAGGTGAAGAGCAGCAACAGCTGTCAGGCGTGGCACCTTCCTTGTGGGAGAAGGAGCCGGACGTTTGCCTTTTCGGAAAAAAGGCTCTGCCAAGAATGGGTACGATGAGTTGTTGCATCTCTGGGAAAGCACAGATCCCCAGGGCTGTTGTGCCTGTGAATAGGCTGCCAAGGGAAGGTGAAGAGCAGCAACAGCTGTCAGGGCTGGCCCCTTCCTTGCGGGAGAAGGAGCCGGACGTTTGCCTTTTCGGAAAAAAGGCTCTGCCGAGAACAGGCGCCTTGAGATGTTGCATCTCTGGGAAAGCACAGATCCCCAGGGCTGTTGTGCCTGTGAATAGGCTGCCAAGGGAAGGTGAAGAGCAGCAACAACTTTCAGGGCTGTCCCCTTCTGTGTGGGAGAAGGAGCCGGACGTTCGCCATTTCAGAAAGAGGCTCTGCCGAGAACAGGCGCCTTGAGATGTTGCATCTCTGGGAAAGCACAGATCCCCAGGGCTGTTGTGCCTGTGAATAGGCTGCCAAGGGAAGGTGAAGAGCAGCAACAGCTGTCAGGGCTGGCACCTTCCTTGTCGGGGAAGGAGCCGGACGTTTGCCTTTTTGGAAAAAAGGCTCTGCCGAGAATGGGTACGATGAGATGTTGCGTCTCTGGGAAAGCACAGATCCCCAGGGCTGTTGTGCCTGTGAATAGGCTGCCAAGGGAAGGTGAAGAGCAGCAACCACTTTCAGGGCTGTCCCCTTCCTTGTGGGAGAAGGAGCCGGACGTTTGCCGTTTCAGAAAGAGGCTCTGCCGAGAACAGGCGCCTTGAGATGTTGCATCTCTGGGAAAGCACAGATCCCCAGGGCTGTTGTGCCTGTGAATAGGCTGCCAAGGGAAGGTGAAGAGCAGCAACAGCTGTCAGGGCTGTCCCCTTCCTTGTGGGAGAAGGAGCCGGACGTTTGCCATTTCAGAAAGAGGCTCTGCTGAGAACAGGCGCCTTGAGATGTTGCATCTCTGGGAAAGCACAGATCCCCAGGGCTGTTGTGCCTGTGAATAGGCTGCCAAGGGAAGGTGAAGAGCAGCAACAGCTGTCAGGGCTGGCACCTTCCTTGTCGGGGAAGGAGCCGGACGTTTGCCTTTTTGGAAAAAAGGCTCTGCCGAGAATGGGTACGAAGAGATGTTGAGTCTCTGGGAAAGCACAGACCCCCAGGGCTGTTGTGCCTGTGAATAGGCTGCCAAGGGAAGGTGAAGAGCAGCAACAGCTGTCAGGGCTGGCCCCTTCCTTGCGGGAGAAGGAGCCGAACGTTTGCCTTTTCGGAAAAAAGGCTCTGCCGAGAACAGGCGCCTTGAGATGTTGCATCTCTGGGAAAGCACAGATCCCCAGGGCTGCTGTGCCTGTGAATAGGCTGCCAAGGGAAGGTGAAGAGCAGCAACAGCTGTCAGGGCTGGCACCTTCCTTGTCGGGGAAGGAGCCGGACGTTTGCCTTTTCGGAAAAAAGGCTCTGCCAAGAATGGGTACGATGAGATGTTGCGTCTCTGGGAAAGCACAGATCCCCAGGGCTGTTGTGCCTGTGAATAGGCTGCCAAGGGAAGGTGAAGAGCAGCAACAGCTGTCAGGGCTGGCACCTTCCTTGCGGGAGAAGGAGCCGGATGTTTGCCTTTTCGGAAAAAAGGCTCTGACGAGAACAGGCGCCTTTGAATGTTGCATCTCTGGGAAAGCACAGATCCCCAGGGCTGTTGTGCCTGTGAATAGGCTGCCAAGGGAAGGTGAAGAGCAGCAACAGCTGTCAGGGCTGGCCCCTTCCTTGAGGGAGAAGGAGCCGGACATTTTACCTTTTCGGAAAATAGGCTCTGCCGAGAACATGCGCCTTGAGATGTTGCATCTCTGGGAAAGCACAGATCCCCAGGGCTGTTGTGCCTGTGAATAGGCTGCCAAGGGAAGGTGAAGAGCAGCAACAACTTTCAGGGCTGTCCCCTTCCTTGTGGGAGAAGGAGCCGGATGTTTGCCATTTCAGAAAGAGGCTCTGCCGAGAACAGGCGCCTTGAGATGTTGCATCTCTGGGAAAGCACAGATCCCCAGGGCTGTTGTGCCTGTGAATAGGCTGCCAAGGGAAGGTGAAGAGCAGCAACACCTTTCAGGGCTGGCACCTTCCTTGCGGGAGAAGGAGCCGGACGTTTGCCTTTTTGGAAAAAAGGCTCTGCCGAGAATGGGTACGATGAGATGTTGCGTCTCTGGGAAAGCACAGATCCCCAGGGCTGTTGTGCCTGTGAATAGGCTGCCAAGGGAAGGTGAAGAACAGCAACAACTTTCAGGGCTGTCCCCTTCCTTGTGGGAGAAGGAGCCGGACGTTTGCCATTTCAGAAAGAGGCTCTGCCGAGAACAGGCGCCTTGAGATGTTGCATCTCTGGGAAAGCACAGATCCCCAGGGCTGTTGTGCCTGTGAATAGGCTGCCAAGGGAAGGTGAAGAGCAGCAACAGCTGTCAGGGCTGGCACCTTCCTTGTGGGAGAAGGAGCCGGACGTTTTCATTTTCGGAAAATAGGCTCTGCCGAGAACAGGCGCCTTGAGATGTTGCATCTCTGGGAAAGCACAGATCCCCAGGGCTGTTGTGTCTGTGAATAGGCTGCCAAGGGAAGGTGAAGAGCAGCAACACCTTTCAGGGCTGTCCCCTTCCTTGTGGGAGAAGGAGCCGGACGTTTGCCATTTCAGAAAGAGGCTCTGCTGAGAACAGGCGCCTTGAGATGTTGCATCTCTGGGAAAGCACAGATCCCCAGGGCTGTTGTGCCTGTGAATAGGCTGCCAAGGGAAGGTGAAGAGCAGCAACAGCTGTCAGGGCTGGCACCTTCCTTGTCGGGGAAGGAGCCGGACGTTTGCCTTTTTGGAAAAAAGGCTCTGCCGAGAATGGGTACGATGAGATGTTGCGTCTCTGGGAAAGCACAGACCCCCAGGGCTGTTGTGCCTGTGAATAGGCTGCCAAGGGAAGGTGAAGAGCAGCAACACCTTTCAGGCCTGGCACCTTCCTTGTGGGAGAAGGAGCCGGACGTTTGCCTTTTCGGAAAAAAGGCTCTGCCAAGAATGGGTACGATGAGTTGTTGCATCTCTGGGAAAGCACAGATCCCCAGGGCTGTTGTGCCTGTGAATAGGCTGCCAAGGGAAGGTGAAGAGCAGCAACAGCTGTCAGGGCTGGCCCCTTCCTTGAGGGAGAAGGAGCCGGACCTTTGCCTTTTCGGAAAATAGGCTCTGCCGAGAACAGGCGCCTTGAGATGTTGCATCTCTGGGAAAGCACAGATCCCCAGGGCTGTTGTGCCTGTGAATAGGCTGCCAAGGGAAGGTGAAGAGCAGCAACAACTTTCAGGGCTGTCCCCTTCTGTGTGGGAGAAGGAGGCGGACGTTTGCCATTTCAGAAAGAGGCTCTGCCGACAACAGGCGCCTTGAGATGTTGCATCTCTGGGAAAGCACAGATCCCCAGGGCTGTTGTGCCTGTGAATAGGCTGCCAAGGGAAGGTGAAGAGCAGCAACAGCTGTCAGGGCTGGCACCTTCCTTGTCGGGGAAGGAGCCGGACGTTTGCCTTTTCGGAAAAAAGGCTCTGCCGAGAATGGGTAAAATGAGATGTTGCATCTCTGGGAAAGCACAGATCCCCAGGGCTGTTGTGCCTGTGAATAGGCTGCCAAGGGAAGGTGAAGAACAGCAACAACTTTCAGGGCTGGCCCCTTCCTTGTGGGAGAAGGAGCCGGACGTTTGCCATTTCAGAAAGAGGCTCTGCCGAGAACAGGCGCCTTGAGATGTTGCATCTCTGGGAAAGCACAGATCCCCAGGGCTGTTTTTCCTGTGAATAGGCTGCCAAGGGAAGTTGAAGAGCAGCAACAACTTTCAGGGCTGTCCCCTTACTTGTGGGAGAAGGAGCCGGACGTTTGCCTTTTTGGAAAAAAGGCTCTGCCAAGAATGGGTACGATGAGATGTTGCATCTCTGGGAAAGCACAGATCCCCAGGGCTGTTGTGCCTGTGAATAGGCTGCCAAGGGAAGGTGAAGAGCAGCAACAGCTGTCAGGCCTGGCACCTTCCTTGCGGGAGAAGGAGCCGGACGTTTGCCTTTTCGGAAAAAAGGCTCTGCCAAGAATGGGTACGATGAGATGTTGCATCTCTGGGAAAGCACAGATCCCCAGGGCTGTTGTGCCTGTGAATACGCTGCCAAGGGAAGGTGAAGAGCAGCAACCACTTTCAGGGCTGTCCCCTTCCTTGTGGGAGAAGGAGCCGGATGTTTGCCATTTCAGAAAGAGGCTCTGCTGAGAACAGGCGCCTTGAGATGTTGCATCTCTGGGAAAGCACAGATCCCCAGGGCTGTTGTGCCTGTGAATAGGCTGCCAAGGGAAGGTGAAGAGCAGCAACAGCTGTCAGGGCTGTCCCCTTCCTTGTCGGGGAAGGAGCCGGACGTTTGCCTTTTTGGAAAAAAGGCTCTGCCGAGAATGGGTACGAAGAGATGTTGAGTCTCTGGGAAAGCACAGATCCCCAGGGCTGTTGTGCCTGTGAATAGGCTGCCAAGGGAAGGTGAAGAGCAGCAACAGCTGTCAGGCGTGGCACCTTCCTTGTGGGAGAAGGAGCCGGACGTTTGCCTTTTCGGAAAAAAGGCTCTGCCAAGAATGGGTACGATGAGTTGTTGCATCTCTGGGAAAGCACAGATCCCCAGGGCTGTTGTGCCTGTGAATAGGCTGCCAAGGGAAGGTGAAGAGCAGCAACAGCTGTCAGGGCTGGCCCCTTCCTTGCGGGAGAAGGAGCCGGACGTTTGCCTTTTCGGAAAAAAGGCTCTGCCGAGAACAGGCGCCTTGAGATGTTGCATCTCTGGGAAAGCACAGATCCCCAGGGCTGTTGTGCCTGTGAATAGGCTGCCAAGGGAAGGTGAAGAGCAGCAACAGCTGTCAGGGCTGGCACCTTCCTTGTCGGGGAAGGAGCCGGACGTTTGCCTTTTTGGAAAAAAGGCTCTGCCGAGAATGGGTACGATGAGATGTTGCGTCTCTGGGAAATCACAGATCCCCAGGGCTGTTGTGCCTGTGAATAGGCTGCCAAGGGAAGGTGAAGAGCAGCAACCACTTTCAGGGCTGTCCCCTTCCTTGTGGGAGAAGGAGCCGGACGTTTGCCGTTTCAGAAAGAGGCTCTGCCGAGAACAGGCGCCTTGAGATGTTGCATCTCTGGGAAAGCACAGATCCCCAGGGCTGTTGTGCCTGTGAATAGGCTGCCAAGGGAAGGTGAAGAGCAGCAACAGCTGTCAGGGCTGGCACCTTCCTTGTGGGAGAAGGAGCCGGACGTTTTCATTTTTGGAAATAAGCCTCTGCCGAGAACAGGCGCCTTGAGATGTTGCATCTCTGGGAAAGCACAGATCCCCAGGGCTGTTGTGCCTGTGAATAGGCTGCCAAGGGAAGGTGAAGAGCAGCAACAGCTGTCAGGGCTGGCACCTTCCTTGTCGGGGAAGGAGCCGGACGTTTGCCTTTTTGGAAAAAAGGCTCTGCCGAGAATGGGTACGAAGAGATGTTGAGTCTCTGGGAAAGCACAGACCCCCAGGGCTGTTGTGCCTGTGAATAGGCTGCCAAGGGAAGGTGAAGAGCAGCAACAGCTGTCAGGGCTGGCCCCTTCCTTGCGGGAGAAGGAGCCGAACGTTTGCCTTTTCGGAAAAAAGGCTCTGCCGAGAACAGGCGCCTTGAGATGTTGCATCTCTGGGAAAGCACAGATCCCCAGGGCTGCTGTGCCTGTGAATAGGCTGCCAAGGGAAGGTGAAGAGCAGCAACAGCTGTCAGGGCTGTCCCCTTCCTTGTCGGGGAAGGAGCCGGACGTTTGCCTTTTCGGAAAAAAGGCTCTGCCAAGAATGGGTACGATGAGATGTTGCGTCTCTGGGAAAGCACAGATCCCCAGGGCTGTTGTGCCTGTGAATAGGCTGCCAAGGGAAGGTGAAGAGCAGCAACAGCTGTCAGGGCTGGCACCTTCCTTGCGGGAGAAGGAGCCGGATGTTTGCCTTTTCGGAAAAAAGGCTCTGACGAGAACAGGCGCCTTTGAATGTTGCATCTCTGGGAAAGCACAGATCCCCAGGGCTGTTGTGCCTGTGAATAGGCTGCCAAGGGAAGGTGAAGAGCAGCAACAGCTGTCAGGGCTGGCCCCTTCCTTGAGGGAGAAGGAGCCGGACATTTTACCTTTTCGGAAAATAGGCTCTGCCGAGAACATGCGCCTTGAGATGTTGCATCTCTGGGAAAGCACAGATCCCCAGGGCTGTTGTGCCTGTGAATAGGCTGCCAAGGGAAGGTGAAGAGCAGCAACAACTTTCAGGGCTGTCCCCTTCCTTGTGGGAGAAGGAGCCGGATGTTTGCCATTTCAGAAAGAGGCTCTGCTGAGAACAGGCGCCTTGAGATGTTGCATCTCTGGGAAAGCACAGATCCCCAGGGCTGTTGTGCCTGTGAATAGGCTGCCAAGGGAAGGTGAAGAGCAGCAACACCTTTCAGGGCTGGCACCTTCCTTGCGGGAGAAGGAGCCGGACGTTTGCCTTTTTGGAAAAAAGGCTCTGCCGAGAATGGGTACGATGAGATGTTGCGTCTCTGGGAAAGCACAGATCCCCAGGGCTGTTGTGCCTGTGAATAGGCTGCCAAGGGAAGGTGAAGAACAGCAACAACTTTCAGGGCTGTCCCCTTCCTTGTGGGAGAAGGAGCCGGACGTTTGCCATTTCAGAAAGAGGCTCTGCCGAGAACAGGCGCCTTGAGATGTTGCATCTCTGGGAAAGCACAGATCCCCAGGGCTGTTGTGCCTGTGAATAGGCTGCCAAGGGAAGGTGAAGAGCAGCAACAGCTGTCAGGGCTGGCACCTTCCTTGTGGGAGAAGGAGCCGGACGTTTTCATTTTCGGAAAATAGGCTCTGCCGAGAACAGGCGCCTTGAGATGTTGCATCTCTGGGAAAGCACAGATCCCCAGGGCTGTTGTGCCTGTGAATAGGCTGCCAAGGGAAGGTGAAGAGCAGCAACACCTTTCAGGGCTGTCCCCTTCCTTGTGGGAGAAGGAGCCGGACGTTTGCCATTTCAGAAAGAGGCTCTGCTGAGAACAGGCGCCTTGAGATGTTGCATCTCTGGGAAAGCACAGATCCCCAGGGCTGTTGTGCCTGTGAATAGGCTGCCAAGGGAAGGTGAAGAGCAGCAACAGCTGTCAGGGCTGGCACCTTCCTTGTCGGGGAAGGAGCCGGACGTTTGCCTTTTTGGAAAAAAGGCTCTGCCGAGAATGGGTACGATGAGATGTTGCGTCTCTGGGAAAGCACAGACCCCCAGGGCTGTTGTGCCTGTGAATAGGCTGCCAAGGGAAGGTGAAGAGCAGCAACACCTTTCAGGCCTGGCACCTTCCTTGTGGGAGAAGGAGCCGGACGTTTGCCTTTTCGGAAAAAAGGCTCTGCCAAGAATGGGTACGATGAGTTGTTGCATCTCTGGGAAAGCACAGATCCCCAGGGCTGTTGTGCCTGTGAATAGGCTGCCAAGGGAAGGTGAAGAGCAGCAACAGCTGTCAGGGCTGGCCCCTTCCTTGAGGGAGAAGGAGCCGGACCTTTGCCTTTTCGGAAAATAGGCTCTGCCGAGAACAGGCGCCTTGAGATGTTGCATCTCTGGGAAAGCACAGATCCCCAGGGCTGTTGTGCCTGTGAATAGGCTGCCAAGGGAAGGTGAAGAGCAGCAACAACTTTCAGGGCTGTCCCCTTCTGTGTGGGAGAAGGAGGCGGACGTTTGCCATTTCAGAAAGAGGCTCTGCCGACAACAGGCGCCTTGAGATGTTGCATCTCTGGGAAAGCACAGATCCCCAGGGCTGTTGTGCCTGTGAATAGGCTGCCAAGGGAAGGTGAAGAGCAGCAACAGCTGTCAGGGCTGGCACCTTCCTTGTGGGAGAAGGAGCCGGACGTTTGCCTTTTCGGAAAAAAGGCTCTGCCGAGAATGGGTAAAATGAGATGTTGCATCTCTGGGAAAGCACAGATCCCCAGGGCTGTTGTGCCTGTGAATAGGCTGCCAAGGGAAGGTGAAGAACAGCAACAACTTTCAGGGCTGGCCCCTTCCTTGTGGGAGAAGGAGCCGGACGTTTGCCATTTCAGAAAGAGGCTCTGCCGAGAACAGGCGCCTTGAGATGTTGCATCTCTGGGAAAGCACAGATCCCCAGGGCTGTTTTTCCTGTGAATAGGCTGCCAAGGGAAGTTGAAGAGCAGCAACAACTTTCAGGGCTGTCCCCTTACTTGTGGGAGAAGGAGCCGGACGTTTGCCTTTTTGGAAAAAAGGCTCTGCCAAGAATGGGTACGATGAGATGTTGCATCTCTGGGAAAGCACAGATCCCCAGGGCTGTTGTGCCTGTGAATAGGCTGCCAAGGGAAGGTGAAGAGCAGCAACAGCTGTCAGGCCTGGCACCTTCCTTGCGGGAGAAGGAGCCGGACGTTTGCCTTTTCGGAAAAAAGGCTCTGCCAAGAATGGGTACGATGAGATGTTGCATCTCTGGGAAAGCACAGATCCCCAGGGCTGTTGTGCCTGTGAATAGGCTGCCAAGGGAAGGTGAAGAGCAGCAACAGCTGTCAGGCCTGGCACCTTCCTTGTGGGAGAAGAAGCCGGACGCTTTCCTTTTCGGAATGAGGCTCTGCCGAGAACAGGCGCCTTGAGATGTTGCGTCTCTGGGAAAGCACAGATCCCCAGGGCTGTTGTGCCTGTGAATAGGCTGCCAAGGGAAGGTGAAGAGCAGGAACAGCTGTCAGGCCTGGCACCTTCCTTGTGGGAGAAAGAGCCGGACGTTTGCCTTTTCGGAAAATAGGCTCTGCCTAGAACAGGCGCCTTGAGATATTGCATCTCTGGGAAAGCACAGATCCCCAGGGCTGTTGTGCCTGTGAATAGGCTGCCAAGGGAAGGTGAAGAGCAGCAACCACTTTCAGGGCTGTCCCCTTCCTTGTGGGAGAAGGAGCCGGATGTTTGCCATTTCAGAAAGAGGCTCTGCTGAGAACAGGCGCCTTGAGATGTTGCATCTCTGGGAAAGCACAGATCCCCAGGGCTGTTGTGCCTGTGAATAGGCTGCCAAGGGAAGGTGAAGAGCAGCAACAGCTGTCAGGGCTGTCCCCTTCCTTGTCGGGGAAGGAGCCGGACGTTTGCCTTTTTGGAAAAAAGGCTCTGCCGAGAATGGGTACGAAGAGATGTTGAGTCTCTGGGAAAGCACAGATCCCCAGGGCTGTTGTGCCTGTGAATAGGCTGCCAAGGGAAGGTGAAGAGCAGCAACAGCTGTCAGGCGTGGCACATTCCTTGTGGGAGAAGGAGCCGGACGTTTGCCTTTTCGGAAAAAAGGCTCTGCCAAGAATGGGTACGATGAGTTGTTGCATCTCTGGGAAAGCACAGATCCCCAGGGCTGTTGTGCCTGTGAATAGGCTGCCAAGGGAAGGTGAAGAGCAGCAACAGCTGTCAGGGCTGGCCCCTTCCTTGCGGGAGAAGGAGCCGGACGTTTGCCTTTTCGGAAAAAAGGCTCTGCCGAGAACAGGCGCCTTGAGATGTTGCATCTCTGGGAAAGCACAGATCCCCAGGGCTGTTGTGCCTGTGAATAGGCTGCCAAGGGAAGGTGAAGAGCAGCAACAGCTGTCAGGGCTGGCACCTTCCTTGTCGGGGAAGGAGCCGGACGTTTGCCTTTTTGGAAAAAAGGCTCTGCCGAGAATGGGTACGATGAGATGTTGCGTCTCTGGGAAATCACAGATCCCCAGGGCTGTTGTGCCTGTGAATAGGCTGCCAAGGGAAGGTGAAGAGCAGCAACCACTTTCAGGGCTGTCCCCTTCCTTGTGGGAGAAGGAGCCGGACGTTTGCCGTTTCAGAAAGAGGCTCTGCCGAGAACAGGCGCCTTGAGATGTTGCATCTCTGGGAAAGCACAGATCCCCAGGGCTGTTGTGCCTGTGAATAGGCTGCCAAGGGAAGGTGAAGAGCAGCAACAGCTGTCAGGGCTGGCACCTTCCTTGTGGGAGAAGGAGCCGGACGTTTTCATTTTTGGAAATAAGCCTCTGCCGAGAACAGGCGCCTTGAGATGTTGCATCTCTGGGAAAGCACAGATCCCCAGGGCTGTTGTGCCTGTGAATAGGCTGCCAAGGGAAGGTGAAGAGCAGCAACAGCTGTCAGGGCTGGCCCCTTCCTTGAGGGAGAAGGAGCCGGACGTTTTACCTTTTCGGAAAATAGGCTCTGCCGAGAACAGGCGCCTTGAGATGTTGCATCTCTGGGAAAGCACAGATCCCCAGGGCTGTTGTGCCTGTGAATAGGCTGCCAAGGGAAGGTGAAGAGCAGCAACAGCTGTCAGGCCTGGCACCTTCCTTGTGGGAGAAGAAGCCGGACGCTTGCCTTTTCGGAATGAGGCTCTGCCGAGATCCGGCGCCTTGAGATGTTGCGTCTCTGGGAAAGCACAGATCCCCAGGGCTGTTGTGCCTGTGAATAGGCTGCCAAGGGAAGGTGAAGAGCAGCAACAGCTTTCAGGCCTGGCACCTTCCTTGTGGGAGAAAGAGCCGGACGTTTGCCTTTTCGGAAAATAGGCTCTGCCGAGAACAGGCGCCTTGAGATATTGCATCTCTGGGAAAGCACAGATCCCCAGGGCTGTTGTGCCTGTGAATAGGCTGCCAAGGGAAGGTGAAGAGCAGCAACCACTTTCAGGGCTGTCCCCTTCTTTGTGGGAGAAGGAGCCGGACGTTTGCCATTTCAGAAAGAGGCTCTGCCGAGAACAGGCGCCTTGAGATGTTGCATCTCTGGGAAAGCACAGATCCCCAGGGCTGTTGTGCCTGTGAATAGGCTGCCAAGGGAAGGTGAAGAGCAGCAACACCTTTCAGGGCTGGCACCTTCCTTGCGGGAGAAGGAGCCGGACGTTTGCCTTTTTGGAAAAAAGGCTCTGCCGAGAATGGGTACGATGAGATGTTGCGTCTCTGGGAAAGCACAGATGCCCAGGGCTGTTGTGCCTGTGAATAGGCTGCCAAGGGAAGGTGAAGAGCAGCAACAGCTGTCAGGGCTGGCACCTTCCTTGTGGGAGAAGGAGCCGGACGTTTCCTTTTTGGAACAAAGGCTCTGCCGAGAATGGGTACGTAGAGATGTTGCATCTCTGGGAAAGCACAGATCCCCAGGGCTGTTGTGCCTGTGAATAGGCTGCCAAGGGAAGGTGAAGAGCAGCAACAGCTGTCAGGGCTGGCCCCTTCCTTGTGGGAGAAGGAGCCGGACGTTTGCCTTTTCGGAAAATAGGCTCTGCCAAGAATGGGTACGATGAGATGTTGCATCTCTGGGAAAGCACAGATCCCCAGTGCTGTTGTGCCTGTGAACAGGCTGCCAAGGGAAGGTGAAGAGCAGCAACAACTTTCAGGGCTGTCCCCTTCCTTGTGGGAGAAGGAGCCGGACGTTTGCCATTTCAGAAAGAGGCTCTGCTGAGAACAGGCGCCTTGAGATGTTGCATCTCTGGGAAAGCACAGATCCCCAGTGCTGTTGTGCCTGTGAATAGGCTGCCAAGGGAAGGTGAAGAGCAGCAACAGCTGTCAGGCCTGGCACCTTCCTTGTGGGAGAAAGAGCCGGACGTTTGCCTTTTCGGAAAATAGGCTCTGCCGAGAACAGGCGCCTTGAGATATTGCATCTCTGGGAAAGCACAGATCCCCAGGGCTGTTGTGCCTGTGAATAGGCTGCCAAGGGAAGGTGAAGAGCAGCAACAGCTGTCAGGGCTGGCACCTTCCTTGTCGGGGAAGGAGCCGGACGTTTGCCTTTTTGGAAAAAAGGCTCTGCCGAGAATGGGTACGATGAGATGTTGCGTCTCTGGGAAAGCACAGATCCCCAGGGCTGTTGTGCCTGTGAATAGGCTGCCAAGGGAAGGTGAAGAACAGCAACAACTTTCAGGGCTGGCCCCTTCCATGTGGGAGAAGGAGCCGGACGTTTGCCATTTCAGAAAGAGGCTCTGCCGAGAACAGGCGCCTTTGAATGTTGCATCTCTGGGAAAGCACAGATCCCCAGGGCTGTTGTTCCTGTGAATAGGCTGCCAAGGGAAGGTGAAGAGCAGCAACAGCTGTCAGGGCTGGCACCTTCCTTGTGGGAGAAGGAGCCGGACGTTTTCATTTTCAGAAATAAGGCTCTGCCGAGAACAGGCGCCTTGAGATGTTGCATCTCTGGGAAAGCACAGATCCCCAGGGCTGTTGTGCCTGTGAATAGGCTGCCAATGGAAGGTGAAGAGCAGCAACACCTTTCAGGGCTGGCACATTCCTTGCGGGAGAAGGAGCCGGACGTTTGCCTTTTCGGAAAAAAGGCTCTGCCAAGAATGGGTACGATGAGATGTTCTGTCTCTGGGAAAGCACAGATCCCCAGGGCTGTAGTGCCTGTGAATAGGCTGCCAAGGGAAGGTGAAGAGCAGCAACAGCTGTCAGGGCTGGCACCTTCCTTGTGGGAGAAGAAGCCGGACGCTTGCCTTTTCGGAATGAGGCTCTGCCGAGAACAGGCGCCTTGAGATGTTGCGTCTCTGGGAAAGCACAGATCCCCAGGGCTGTTGTGCCTGTGAATAGGCTGCCAAGGGAAGGTGAAGAGCAGCAACAGCTGTCAGGCCTGGCACCTTCCTTGTGGGAGAAAGAGCCGGACGTTTGCCTTTTCGGAAAATAGGCTCTGCCGAGAACAGGCGCCTTGAGATATTGCATCTCTGGGAAAGCACAGATCCCCAGGGCTGTTGTGCCTGTGAATAGGCTGCCAAGGGAAGGTGAAGAGCAGCAACCACTTTCAGGGCTGTCCCCTTCCTTGTGGGAGAAGGAGCCGGACGTTTGCCATTTCAGAAAGAGGCTCTGCTGAGAACAGGCGCCTTGAGATGTTGCATCTCTGGGAAAGCACAGATCCCCAGGGCTGTTGTGCCTGTGAATAGGCTGCCAAGGGAAGGTGAAGAGCAGCAACAGCTGTCAGGGCTGGCACCTTCCTTGTGGGAGAAGGAGCCGGACGTTTTCATTTTTGGAAATAAGCCTCTGCCGAGAACAGGCGCCTTGAGATGTTGCATCTCTGGGAAAGCACAGATCCCCAGGGCTGTTGTGCCTGTGAATAGGCTGCCAAGGGAAGGTGAAGAGCAGCAACAGCTGTCAGGCCTGGCACCTTCCTTGCGGGAGAAGGAGCCGGACGTTTGCCTTTTCGGAAAAAAGGCTCTGCCAAGAATGGGTACGATGAGATGTTGCATCTCTGGGAAAGCACAGATCCCCAGGGCTGTTGTGCCTGTGAATAGGCTGCCAAGGGAAGGTGAAGAGCAGCAACAGCTGTCAGGCCTGGCACCTTCCTTGTGGGAGAAGAAGCCGGACGCTTTCCTTTTCGGAATGAGGCTCTGCCGAGAACAGGCGCCTTGAGATGTTGCGTCTCTGGGAAAGCACAGATCCCCAGGGCTGTTGTGCCTGTGAATAGGCTGCCAAGGGAAGGTGAAGAGCAGCAACAGCTGTCAGGCCTGGCACCTTCCTTGTGGGAGAAAGAGCCGGACGTTTGCCTTTTCGGAAAATAGGCTCTGCCTAGAACAGGCGCCTTGAGATATTGCATCTCTGGGAAAGCACAGATCCCCAGGGCTGTTGTGCCTGTGAATAGGCTGCCAAGGGAAGGTGAAGAGCAGCAACCACTTTCAGGGCTGTCCCCTTCCTTGTGGGAGAAGGAGCCGGATGTTTGCCATTTCAGAAAGAGGCTCTGCTGAGAACAGGCGCCTTGAGATGTTGCATCTCTGGGAAAGCACAGATCCCCAGGGCTGTTGTGCCTGTGAATAGGCTGCCAAGGGAAGGTGAAGAGCAGCAACAGCTGTCAGGGCTGTCCCCTTCCTTGTCGGGGAAGGAGCCGGACGTTTGCCTTTTTGGAAAAAAGGCTCTGCCGAGAATGGGTACGATGAGATGTTGAGTCTCTGGGAAAGCACAGACCCCCAGGGCTGTTGTGCCTGTGAATAGGCTGCCAAGGGAAGGTGAAGAGCAGCAACAGCTGTCAGGCGTGGCACCTTCCTTGTGGGAGAAGGAGCCGGACGTTTGCCTTTTCGGAAAAAAGGCTCTGCCAAGAATGGGTACGATGAGTTGTTGCATCTCTGGGAAAGCACAGATCCCCAGGGCTGTTGTGCCTGTGAATAGGCTGCCAAGGGAAGGTGAAGAGCAGCAACAGCTGTCAGGGCTGGCCCCTTCCTTGCGGGAGAAGGAGCCGGACGTTTGCCTTTTCGGAAAAAAGGCTCTGCCGAGAACAGGCGCCTTGAGATGTTGCATCTCTGGGAAAGCACAGATCCCCAGGGCTGTTGTGCCTGTGAATAGGCTGCCAAGGGAAGGTGAAGAGCAGCAACAGCTGTCAGGGCTGGCCCCTTCCTTGAGGGAGAAGGAGCCGGACGTTTTACCTTTTCGGAAAATAGGCTCTGCCGAGAACATGCGCCTTGAGATGTTGCATCTCTGGGAAAGCACAGATCCCCAGGGCTGTTGTGCCTGTGAATAGGCTGCCAAGGGAAGGTGAAGAGCAGCAACAACTTTCAGGGCTGTCCCCTTCCTTGTGGGAGAAGGAGCCGGATGTTTGCCATTTCAGAAAGAGGCTCTGCCGAGAACAGGCGCCTTGAGATGTTGCATCTCTGGGAAAGCACAGATCCCCAGGGCTGTTGTGCCTGTGAATAGGCTGCCAAGGGAAGGTGAAGAGCAGCAACACCTTTCAGGGCTGGCACCTTCCTTGCGGGAGAAGGAGCCGGACGTTTGCCTTTTTGGAAAAAAGGCTCTGCCGAGAATGGGTACGATGAGATGTTGCGTCTCTGGGAAAGCACAGATCCCCAGGGCTGTTGTGCCTGTGAATAGGCTGCCAAGGGAAGGTGAAGAACAGCAACAACTTTCAGGGCTGTCCCCTTCCTTGTGGGAGAAGGAGCCGGACGTTTGCCATTTCAGAAAGAGGCTCTGCCGAGAACAGGCGCCTTGAGATGTTGCATCTCTGGGAAAGCACAGATCCCCAGGGCTGTTGTGCCTGTGAATAGGCTGCCAAGGGAAGGTGAAGAGCAGCAACAGCTGTCAGGGCTGGCACCTTCCTTGTGGGAGAAGGAGCCGGACGTTTGCCTTTTCGGAAAAAAGGCTCTGCCAAGAATGGGTACGATGAGATGTTGCATCTCTGGGAAAGCACAGATCCCCAGGGCTGTTGTGCCTGTGAATAGGCTGCCAAGGGAAGGTGAAGAGCAGCAACACCTTTCAGGGCTGTCCCCTTCCTTGTGGGAGAAGGAGCCGGACGTTTGCCATTTCAGAAAGAGGCTCTGCTGAGAACAGTCGCCTTGAGATGTTGCATCTCTGGGAAAGCACAGATCCCCAGGGCTGTTGTGCCTGTGAATAGGCTGCCAAGGGAAGGTGAAGAGCAGCAACAGCTGTCAGGGCTGGCACCTTCCTTGTCGGGGAAGGAGCCGGACGTTTGCCTTTTTGGAAAAAAGGCTCTGCCGAGAATGGGTACGATGAGATGTTGCGTCTCTGGGAAAGCACAGACCCCCAGGGCTGTTGTGCCTGTGAATAGGCTGCCAAGGGAAGGTGAAGAGCAGCAACACCTTTCAGGGCTGTCCCCTTCCTTGTGGGAGAAGGAGCCGGACGTTTGCCTTTTCGGAAAAAAGGCTCTGCCAAGAATGGGTACGATGAGTTGTTGCATCTCTGGGAAAGCACAGATCCCCAGGGCTGTTGTGCCTGTGAATAGGCTGCCAAGGGAAGGTGAAGAGCAGCAACAGCTGTCAGGGCTGGCCCCTTCCTTGAGGGAGAAGGAGCCGGACCTTTGCCTTTTCGGAAAATAGGCTCTGCCGAGAACAGGCGCCTTGAGATGTTGCGTCTCTGGGAAAGCACAGATCCCCAGGGCTGTTGTGCCTGTGAATAGGCTGCCAAGGGAAGGTGAAGAGCAGCAACAACTTTCAGGGCTGTCCCCTTCTGTGTGGGAGAAGGAGGCGGACGTTTGCCATTTCAGAAAGAGGCTCTGCCGACAACAGGCGCCTTGAGATGTTGCATCTCTGGGAAAGCACAGATCCCCAGGGCTGTTGTGCCTGTGAATAGGCTGCCAAGGGAAGGTGAAGAGCAGCAACAGCTGTCAGGGCTGGCACCTTCCTTGTCGGGGAAGGAGCCGGACGTTTGCCTTTTCGGAAAAAAGGCTCTGCCGAGAATGGGTAAAATGAGATGTTGCATCTCTGGGAAAGCACAGATCCCCAGGGCTGTTGTGCCTGTGAATAGGCTGCCAAGGGAAGGTGAAGAACAGCAACAACTTTCAGGGCTGGCCCCTTCCTTGTGGGAGAAGGAGCCGGACGTTTGCCATTTCAGAAAGAGGCTCTGCCGAGAACAGGCGCCTTGAGATGTTGCATCTCTGGGAAAGCACAGATCCCCAGGGCTGTTTTTCCTGTGAATAGGCTGCCAAGGGAAGTTGAAGAGCAGCAACAACTTTCAGGGCTGTCCCCTTACTTGTGGGAGAAGGAGCCGGACGTTTGCCTTTTTGGAAAAAAGGCTCTGCCAAGAATGGGTACGATGAGATGTTGCATCTCTGGGAAAGCACAGATCCCCAGGGCTGTTGTGCCTGTGAATAGGCTGCCAAGGGAAGGTGAAGAGCAGCAACAGCTGTCAGGCCTGGCACCTTCCTTGCGGGAGAAGGAGCCGGACGTTTGCCTTTTCGGAAAAAAGGCTCTGCCAAGAATGGGTACGATGAGATGTTGCATCTCTGGGAAAGCACAGATCCCCAGGGCTGTTGTGCCTGTGAATAGGCTGCCAAGGGAAGGTGAAGAGCAGCAACAGCTGTCAGGCCTGGCACCTTCCTTGTGGGAGAAGAAGCCGGACGCTTTCCTTTTCGGAATGAGGCTCTGCCGAGAACAGGCGCCTTGAGATGTTGCGTCTCTGGGAAAGCACAGATCCCCAGGGCTGTTGTGCCTGTGAATAGGCTGCCAAGGGAAGGTGAAGAGCAGCAACAGCTGTCAGGCCTGGCACCTTCCTTGTGGGAGAAAGAGCCGGACGTTTGCCTTTTCGGAAAATAGGCTCTGCCTAGAACAGGCGCCTTGAGATATTGCATCTCTGGGAAAGCACAGATCCCCAGGGCTGTTGTGCCTGTGAATAGGCTGCCAAGGGAAGGTGAAGAGCAGCAACCACTTTCAGGGCTGTCCCCTTCCTTGTGGGAGAAGGAGCCGGATGTTTGCCATTTCAGAAAGAGGCTCTGCTGAGAACAGGCGCCTTGAGATGTTGCATCTCTGGGAAAGCACAGATCCCCAGGGCTGTTGTGCCTGTGAATAGGCTGCCAAGGGAAGGTGAAGAGCAGCAACAGCTGTCAGGGCTGTCCCCTTCCTTGTCGGGGAAGGAGCCGGACGTTTGCCTTTTTGGAAAAAAGGCTCTGCCGAGAATGGGTACGAAGAGATGTTGAGTCTCTGGGAAAGCACAGACCCCCAGGGCTGTTGTGCCTGTGAATAGGCTGCCAAGGGAAGGTGAAGAGCAGCAACAGCTGTCAGGCGTGGCACCTTCCTTGTGGGAGAAGGAGCCGGACGTTTGCCTTTTCGGAAAAAAGGCTCTGCCAAGAATGGGTACGATGAGTTGTTGCATCTCTGGGAAAGCACAGATCCCCAGGGCTGTTGTGCCTGTGAATAGGCTGCCAAGGGAAGGTGAAGAGCAGCAACAGCTGTCAGGGCTGGCCCCTTCCTTGTGGGAGAAGGAGCCGGACGTTTGCCTTTTCGGAAAAAAGGCTCTGCCGAGAACAGGCGCCTTGAGATGTTGCATCTCTGGGAAAGCACAGATCCCCAGGGCTGTTGTGCCTGTGAATAGGCTGCCAAGGGAAGGTGAAGAGCAGCAACAACTTTCAGGGCTGTCCCCTTCTGTGTGGGAGAAGGAGCCGGATGTTTGCCATTTCAGAAAGAGGCTCTGCCGAGAACAGGCGCCTTGAGATGTTGCATCTCTGGGAAAGCACAGATCCCCAGGGCTGTTGTGCCTGTGAATAGGCTGCCAAGGGAAGGTGAAGAGCAGCAACAGCTGTCAGGGCTGGCACCTTCCTTGTCGGGGAAGGAGCCGGACGTTTGCCTTTTTGGAAAAAAGGCTCTGCCGAGAATGGGTACGATGAGATGTTGCGTCTCTGGGAAAGCACAGATCCCCAGGGCTGTTGTGCCTGTGAATAGGCTGCCAAGGGAAGGTGAAGAGCAGCAACCACTTTCAGGGCTGTCCCCTTCCTTGTGGGAGAAGGAGCCGGACGTTTGCCGTTTCAGAAAGAGGCTGTGCCGAGAACAGGCGCCTTGAGATGTTGCATCTCTGGGAAAGCACAGATCCCCAGGGCTGTTGTGCCTGTGAATAGGCTGCCAAGGGAAGGTGAAGAGCAGCAACAGCTGTCAGGGCTGGCACCTTCCTTGTGGGAGAAGGAGCCGGACGTTTTCATTTTTGGAAATAAGCCTCTGCCGAGAACAGGCGCCTTGAGATGTTGCATCTCTGGGAAAGCACAGATCCCCAGGGCTGTTGTGCCTGTGAATAGGCTGCCAAGGGAAGGTGAAGAGCAGCAACAGCTTTCAGGGCTGTCCCCTTCCTTGTGGGAGAAGGAGCCGGACGTTTGCCATTTCAGAAAGAGGCTCTGCTGAGAACAGGCGCCTTGAGATGTTGCATCTCTGGGAAAGCACAGATCCCCAGGGCTGTTGTGCCTGTGAATAGGCTGCCAAGGGAAGGTGAAGAGCAGCAACAGCTGTCAGGGCTGGCACCTTCCTTGTCGGGGAAGGAGCCGGACGTTTGCCTTTTTGGAAAAAAGGCTCTGCCGAGAATGGGTACGAAGAGATGTTGAGTCTCTGGGAAAGCACAGACCCCCAGGGCTGTTGTGCCTGTGAATAGGCTGCCAAGGGAAGGTGAAGAGCAGCAACAGCTGTCAGGCGTGGCACCTTCCTTGTGGGAGAAGGAGCCGGACGTTTGCCTTTTCGGAAAAAAGGCTCTGCCAAGAATGGGTACGATGAGTTGTTGCATCTCTGGGAAAGCACAGATCCCCAGGGCTGTTGTGCCTGTGAATAGGCTGCCAAGGGAAGGTGAAGAGCAGCAACAGCTGTCAGGGCTGGCCCCTTCCTTGTGGGAGAAGGAGCCGGACGTTTGCCTTTTCGGAAAAAAGGCTCTGCCGAGAACAGGCGCCTTGAGATGTTGCATCTCTGGGAAAGCACAGATCCCCAGGGCTGTTGTGCCTGTGAATAGGCTGCCAAGGGAAGGTGAAGAGCAGCAACAACTTTCAGGGCTGTCCCCTTCTGTGTGGGAGAAGGAGCCGGATGTTTGCCATTTCAGAAAGAGGCTCTGCCGAGAACAGGCGCCTTGAGATGTTGCATCTCTGGGAAAGCACAGATCCCCAGGGCTGTTGTGCCTGTGAATAGGCTGCCAAGGGAAGGTGAAGAGCAGCAACAGCTGTCAGGGCTGGCACCTTCCTTGTCGGGGAAGGAGCCGGACGTTTGCCTTTTTGGAAAAAAGGCTCTGCCGAGAATGGGTACGATGAGATGTTGCGTCTCTGGGAAAGCACAGATCCCCAGGGCTGTTGTGCCTGTGAATAGGCTGCCAAGGGAAGGTGAAGAGCAGCAACCACTTTCAGGGCTGTCCCCTTCCTTGTGGGAGAAGGAGCCGGACGTTTGCCGTTTCAGAAAGAGGCTGTGCCGAGAACAGGCGCCTTGAGATGTTGCATCTCTGGGAAAGCACAGATCCCCAGGGCTGTTGTGCCTGTGAATAGGCTGCCAAGGGAAGGTGAAGAGCAGCAACAGCTGTCAGGGCTGGCACCTTCCTTGTGGGAGAAGGAGCCGGACGTTTTCATTTTTGGAAATAAGCCTCTGCCGAGAACAGGCGCCTTGAGATGTTGCATCTCTGGGAAAGCACAGATCCCCAGGGCTGTTGTGCCTGTGAATAGGCTGCCAAGGGAAGGTGAAGAGCAGCAACAGCTTTCAGGGCTGTCCCCTTCCTTGTGGGAGAAGGAGCCGGACGTTTGCCATTTCAGAAAGAGGCTCTGCTGAGAACAGGCGCCTTGAGATGTTGCATCTCTGGGAAAGCACAGATCCCCAGGGCTGTTGTGCCTGTGAATAGGCTGCCAAGGGAAGGTGAAGAGCAGCAACAGCTGTCAGGGCTGGCACCTTCCTTGTCGGGGAAGGAGCCGGACGTTTGCCTTTTTGGAAAAAAGGCTCTGCCGAGAATGGGTACGAAGAGATGTTGAGTCTCTGGGAAAGCACAGACCCCCAGGGCTGTTGTGCCTGTGAATAGGCTGCCAAGGGAAGGTGAAGAGCAGCAACAGCTGTCAGGCCTGGCACCTTCCTTGCGGGAGAAGGAGCCGGACGTTTGCCTTTTCGGAAATAAGGCTCTGCCAAGAATGGGTACGATGAGTTGTTGCATCTCTGGGAAAGCACAGATCCCCAGGGCTGTTGTGCCTGTGAATAGGCTGCCAAGGGAAGGTGAAGAGCAGCAACAGCTGTCAGGGCTGGCCCCTTCCTTGCGGGAGAAGGAGCCGAACGTTTGCCTTTTCGGAAAAAAGGCTCTGCCGAGAACAGGCGCCTTGAGATGTTGCATCTCTGGGAAAGCACAGATCCCCAGGGCTGCTGTGCCTGTGAATAGGCTGCCAAGGGAAGGTGAAGAGCAGCAACAGCTGTCAGGGCTGGCACCTTCCTTGTCGGGGAAGGAGCCGGACGTTTGCCTTTTCGGAAAAAAGGCTCTGCCAAGAATGGGTACGATGAGATGTTGCGTCTCTGGGAAAGCACAGATCCCCAGGGCTGTTGTGCCTGTGAATAGGCTGCCAAGGGAAGGTGAAGAGCAGCAACAGCTGTCAGGGCTGGCACCTTCCTTGCGGGAGAAGGAGCCGGATGTTTGCCTTTTCGGAAAAAAGGCTCTGACGAGAACAGGCGCCTTTGAATGTTGCATCTCTGGGAAAGCACAGATCCCCAGGGCTGTTGTGCCTGTGAATAGGCTGCCAAGGGAAGGTGAAGAGCAGCAACAGCTGTCAGGGCTGGCCCCTTCCTTGAGGGAGAAGGAGCCGGACGTTTTACCTTTTCGGAAAATAGGGTCTGCCGAGAACATGCGCCTTGAGATGTTGCATCTCTGGGAAAGCACAGATCCCCAGGGCTGTTGTGCCTGTGAATAGGCTGCCAAGGGAAGGTGAAGAGCAGCAACAACTTTCAGGGCTGTCCCCTTCCTTGTGGGAGAAGGAGCCGGATGTTTGCCATTTCAGAAAGAGGCTCTGCCGAGAACAGGCGCCTTGAGATGTTGCATCTCTGGGAAAGCACAGATCCCCAGGGCTGTTGTGCCTGTGAATAGGCTGCCAAGGGAAGGTGAAGAGCAGCAACACCTTTCAGGGCTGGCACCTTCCTTGCGGGAGAAGGAGCCGGACGTTTGCCTTTTTGGAAAAAAGGCTCTGCCGAGAATGGGTACGATGAGATGTTGCGTCTCTGGGAAAGCACAGATCCCCAGGGCTGTTGTGCCTGTGAATAGGCTGCCAAGGGAAGGTGAAGAACAGCAACAACTTTCAGGGCTGTCCCCTTCCTTGTGGGAGAAGGAGCCGGACGTTTGCCATTTCAGAAAGAGGCTCTGCCGAGAACAGGCGCCTTGAGATGTTGCATCTCTGGGAAAGCACAGATCCCCAGGGCTGTTGTGCCTGTGAATAGGCTGCCAAGGGAAGGTGAAGAGCAGCAACAGCTGTCAGGGCTGGCACCTTCCTTGTGGGAGAAGGAGCCGGACGTTTTCATTTTCGGAAAATAGGCTCTGCCGAGAACAGGCGCCTTGAGATGTTGCATCTCTGGGAAAGCACAGATCCCCAGGGCTGTTGTGCCTGTGAATAGGCTGCCAAGGGAAGGTGAAGAGCAGCAACACCTTTCAGGGCTGTCCCCTTCCTTGTGGGAGAAGGAGCCGGACGTTTGCCATTTCAGAAAGAGGCTCTGCTGAGAACAGGCGCCTTGAGATGTTGCATCTCTGGGAAAGCACAGATCCCCAGGGCTGTTGTGCCTGTGAATAGGCTGCCAAGGGAAGGTGAAGAGCAGCAACAGCTGTCAGGGCTGGCACCTTCCTTGTCGGGGAAGGAGCCGGACGTTTGCCTTTTTGGAAAAAAGGCTCTGCCGAGAATGGGTACGATGAGATGTTGCGTCTCTGGGAAAGCACAGACCCCCAGGGCTGTTGTGCCTGTGAATAGGCTGCCAAGGGAAGGTGAAGAGCAGCAACACCTTTCAGGCCTGGCACCTTCCTTGTGGGAGAAGGAGCCGGACGTTTGCCTTTTCGGAAAAAAGGCTCTGCCAAGAATGGGTACGATGAGTTGTTGCATCTCTGGGAAAGCACAGATCCCCAGGGCTGTTGTGCCTGTGAATAGGCTGCCAAGGGAAGGTGAAGAGCAGCAACAGCTGTCAGGGCTGGCCCCTTCCTTGAGGGAGAAGGAGCCGGACCTTTGCCTTTTCGGAAAATAGGCTCTGCCGAGAACAGGCGCCTTGAGATGTTGCATCTCTGGGAAAGCACAGATCCCCAGGGCTGTTGTGCCTGTGAATAGGCTGCCAAGGGAAGGTGAAGAGCAGCAACAACTTTCAGGGCTGTCCCCTTCTGTGTGGGAGAAGGAGGCGGACGTTTGCCATTTCAGAAAGAGGCTCTGCCGACAACAGGCGCCTTGAGATGTTGCATCTCTGGGAAAGCACAGATCCCCAGGGCTGTTGTGCCTGTGAATAGGCTGCCAAGGGAAGGTGAAGAGCAGCAACAGCTGTCAGGGCTGGCACCTTCCTTGTGGGAGAAGGAGCCGGACGTTTGCCTTTTCGGAAAAAAGGCTCTGCCAAGAATGGGTACGATGAGTTGTTGCATCTCTGGGAAAGCACAGATCCCCAGGGCTGTTGTGCCTGTGAATAGGCTGCCAAGGGAAGGTGAAGAGCAGCAACAGCTGTCAGGGCTGGCCCCTTCCTTGAGGGAGAAGGAGCCGGACCTTTGCCTTTTCGGAATGAGGCTCTGCCGAGAACAGGCGCCTTGAGATGTTGCGTCTCTGGGAAAGCACAGATCCCCAGGGCTGTTGTGCCTGTGAATAGGCTGCCAAGGGAAGGTGAAGAGCAGCAACAGCTGTCAGGCTTGGCACCTTGCATGTGGGAGAAAGAGCCGGACGTTTGCCTTTTCGGAAAATAGGCTCTGCCGAGAACAGGCGCCTTGAGATATTGCATCTCTGGGAAAGCACAGATCCCCAGGGCTGTTGTGCCTGTGAATAGGCTGCCAAGGGAAGGTGAGGAGCAGCAACCACTTTCAGGGCTGTCCCCTTCTTTGTGGGAGAAGGAGCCGGACGTTTGCCATTTCAGAAAGAGGCTCTGCTGAGAACAGGCGCCTTGAGATGTTGCATCTCTGGGAAAGCACAGATCCCCAGGGCTGTTGTGCCTGTGAATAGGCTGCCAAGGGAAGGTGAAGAGCAGCAACAGCTGTCAGGGCTGGCACCTTCCTTGTCGGGGAAGGAGCCGGACGTTTGCCTTTTCGGAAAAAAGGCTCTGCCGAGAATGGGTACGATGAGATGTTGAGTGTGTGGGAAAGCACAGACCCCCAGGGCTGTTGTGCCTGTGAATAGGCTGCCAAGGGAAGGTGAAGAGCAGCAACAGCTGTCAGGGCTGGCACCTTCCTTGTGGGAGAAGGAGCCGGGCGTTTTCATTTTCGGAAAATAGGCTCTGCCGAGAACAGGCGCCTTGAGATGTTGCATCTCTGGGAAAGCACAGATCCCCAGGGCTGTTGTGCCTGTGAATAGGCTGCCAAGGGAAGGTGAAGAGCAGCAACACCTTTCAGGGCTGTCCCCTTCCTTGTGGGAGAAGGAGCCGGACGTTTGCCATTTCAGAAAGAGGCTCTGCTGAGAACAGGCGCCTTGAGATGTTGCATCTCTGGGAAAGCACAGATCCCCAGGGCTGTTGTGCCTGTGAATAGGCTGCCAAGGGAAGGTGAAGAGCAGCAACAGCTGTCAGGGCTGGCACCTTCCTTGTCGGGGAAGGAGCCGGACGTTTGCCTTTTCGGAATAAAGGCTCTGCCAGGAATGGGTACGATGAGTTGTTGCATCTCTGGGAAAGCACCGATCCCCAGGGCTGTTGTGCCTGTGAATAGGCTGCCAAGGGAAGGTGAAGAGCAGCAACAGCTGTCAGGGCTGGCCCCTTCCTTGAGGGAGAAGGAGCCGGACCTTTGCCTTTTCGGAAAATAGGCTCTGCCGAGAACAGGCGCCTTGAGATGTTGCATCTCTGGGAAAGCACAGATCCCCAGGGCTGTTGTGCCTGTGAATAGGCTGCCAAGGGAAGGTGAAGAGCAGCAACAACTTTCAGGGCTGTCCCCTTCTGTGTGGGAGAAGGAGGCGGACGTTTGCCATTTCAGAAAGAGGCTCTGCCGAGAACAGGCGCCTTGAGATGTTGCATCTCTGGGAAAGCACAGATCCCCAGGGCTGTTGTGCCTGTGAATAGGCTGCCAAGGGAAGGTGAAGAGCAGCAACAGCTGTCAGGGCTGTCCCCTTCCTTATCGGGGAAGGAGCCGGACGTTTGCCTTTTTGGAAAAAAGGCTCTGCCGAGAATGGGTACGATGAGATGTTGCATCTCTGGGAAAGCACAGATCCCCAGGGCTGTTGTGCCTGTGAATAGGCTGCCAAGGGAAGGTGAAGAACAGCAACAACTTTCAGGGCTGGCCCCTTCCTTGTGGGAGAAGGAGCCGGACGTTTGCCATTTCAGAAAGAGGCTCTGCCGAGAACAGGCGCCTTGAGATGTTGCATCTCTGGGAAAGCACAGATCCCCAGGGCTGTTGTTCCTGTGAATAGGCTGACAAGGGAAGTTGAAGAGCAGCAACAACTTTCAGGGCTGTCCCCTTACTTGTGGGAGAAGGAGCCGGACGTTTGCCTTTTCGGAAAAAAGGCTCTGACAAGAATGGGTACGATGAGATGTTGCATCTCTGGGAAAGCACAGATCCCCAGGGCTGTTGTGCCTGTGAATAGGCTGCCAAGGGAAGGTGAAGAGCAGCAACAGCTGTCAGGCCTGGCACCTTCCTTGTGGGAGAAGAAGCCGGACGCTTGCTTTTTCGGAATGAGGCTCTGCCGAGAACAGGCGCCTTGAGATGTTGCGTCTCTGGGAAAGCACAGATCCCCAGGGCTGTTGTGCCTGTGAATAGGCTGCCAAGGGAAGGTGAAGAGCAGCAACAGCTGTCAGGCCTGGCACCTTCCTTGTGGGAGAAAGAGCCGGACGTTTGCCTTTTCGGAAAATAGGCTCTGCCGAGAACAGGCGCCTTGAGATATTGCATCTCTGGGAAAGCACAGATCCCCAGGGCTGTTGTGCCTGTGAATAGGCTGCCAAGGGAAGGTGAAGAGCAGCAACAGCTGTCAGGGCTGTCCCCTTCCTTGTCGGGGAAGGAGCCGGACGTTTGCCTTTTTGGAAAAAAGGCTCTGCCGAGAATGGGTACGATGAGATGTTGCATCTCTGGGAAAGCACAGATCCCCAGGGCTGTTGTGCCTATGAATAGGCTGCCAAGGGAAGGTGAAGAACAGCAACAACTTTCAGTGCTGGCCCCTTCCTTGTGGGAGAAGGAGCCGGACGTTTGCCATTTCAGAAAGAGGCTCTGCCGAGAACAGGCGCCTTGAGATGTTGCATCTCTGGGAAAGCACAGATCCCCAGGGCTGTTGTTCCTGTGAATAGGCTGCCAAGGGAAGTTGAAGAGCAGCAACAACTTTCAGGGCTGTCCCCTTACTTGTGGGAGAAGGAGCCGGACGTTTGCCTTTTCGGAAAAAAGGCTCTGCCAAGAATGGGTACGATGAGATGTTGCATCTCTGGGAAAGCACAGATCCCCAGGGCTGTTGTGCCTGTGAATAGGCTGCCAAGGGAAGGTGAAGAGCAGCAACAGCTGTCAGGCCTGGCACCTTCCTTGTGGGATAAGAAGCCGGACGCTTGCCTTTTCGGAATGAGGCTCTGCCGAGAACAGGCGCCTTGAGATGTTGCGTCTCTGGGAAAGCACAGATCCCCAGGGCTGTTGTGCCTGTGAATAGGCTGCCAAGGGAAGGTGAAGAGCAGCAACAGCTGTCAGGCCTGGCACCTTCCTTGTGGGAGAAAGAGCCGGACGTTTGCCTTTTCGGAAAATAGGCTCTGCCGAGAACAGGCGCCTTGAGATATTGCATCTCTGGGAAAGCACAGATCCCCAGGGCTGTTGTGCCTGTGAATAGGCTGCCAAGGGAAGGTGAAGAGCAGCAACCACTTTCAGGGCTGTCCCCTTCTTTGTGGGAGAAGGAGCCGGACGTTTGCCATTTCAGAAAGAGGCTCTGCTGAGAACAGGCGCCTTGAGATGTTGCATCTCTGGGAAAGCACAGATCCCCAGGGCTGTTGTGCCTGTGAATAGGCTGCCAAGGGAAGGTGAAGAGCAGCAACAGCTGTCAGGGCTGGCACCTTCCTTGTCGGGGAAGGAGCCGGACGTTTGCCTTTTTGGAAAAAAGGCTCTGCCGAGAATGGGTACGAAGAGATGTTGAGTGTGTGGGAAAGCACAGACCCCCAGGGCTGTTGTGCCTGTGAATAGGCTGCCAAGGGAAGGTGAAGAGCAGCAACAGCTGTCAGGCCTGGCACCTTCCTTGTGGGAGAAGGAGCCGGACGTTTGCCTTTTCGGAAAAAAGGTTCTGCCGAGAATGGGTACGATGAGTTGTTGCATCTCTGGGAAAGCACAGATCCCCAGGGCTGTTGTGCCTGTGAATAGGCTGCCAAGGGAAGGTGAAGAGCAGCAACAGCTGTCAGGGCTGGCACCTTCCTTGCGGGAGAAGGGGCCGGACCTTTGCCTTTTCGGAAAATAGGCTCTGCCGAGAACAGGCGCCTTGAGATATTGCATCTCTGGGAAAGCACAGATCCCCAGGGCTGTTGTGCCTGTGAATAGGCTGCCAAGGGAAGGTGAGGAGCAGCAACACCTTTCAGGGCTGTCCCCTTCCTTGTGGGAGAAGGAGCCGGACGTTTGCCATTTCAGAAAGAGGCTCTGCTGAGAACAGGCGCCTTGAGATGTTGCATCTCTGGGAAAGCACAGATCCCCAGGGCTGTTGTGCCTGTGAATAGGCTGCCAAGGGAAGGTGAAGAGCAGCAACAGCTGTCAGGGCTGGCACCTTCCTTGTCGGGGAAGGAGCCGGACGTTTGCCTTTTCGGAATAAAGGCTCTGCCAGGAATGGGTACGATGAGTTGTTGCATCTCTGGGAAAGCACCGATCCCCAGGGCTGTTGTGCCTGTGAATAGGCTGCCAAGGGAAGGTGAAGAGCAGCAACAGCTGTCAGGGCTGGCCCCTTCCTTGAGGGAGAAGGAGCCGGACGTTTGCCTTTTCGGAAAATAGGCTCTGCCGAGAACAGGCGCCTTGAGATGTTGCATCTCTGGGAAAGCACAGATCCCCAGGGCTGTTGTGCCTGTGAATAGGCTGCCAAGGGAAGGTGAAGAGCAGCAACAACTTTCAGGGCTGGCACCTTCCTTGTGGAAGAAGGAGGCGGACGTTTGCCATTTCAGAAAGAGGCTCTGCCGAGAACAGGCGCCTTGAGATGTTGCATCTCTGGGAAAGCACAGATCCCCAGGGCTGTTGTGCCTGTGAATAGGCTGCCAAGGGAAGGTGAAGAGCAGCAACAGCTGTCAGGGCTGTCCCCTTCCTTATCGGGGAAGGAGCCGGACGTTTGCCTTTTTGGAAAAAAGGCTCTGCCGAGAATGGGTACGATGAGATGTTGCATCTCTGGGAAAGCACAGATCCCCAGGGCTGTTGTGCCTGTGAATAGGCTGCCAAGGGAAGGTGAAGAACAGCAACAACTTTCAGGGCTGGCCCCTTCCTTGTGGGAGAAGGAGCCGGACGTTTGCCATTTCAGAAAGAGGCTCTGCCGAGAACAGGCGCCTTGAGATGTTGCATCTCTGGGAAAGCACAGATCCCCAGGGCTGTTGTTCCTGTGAATAGGCTGACAAGGGAAGTTGAAGAGCAGCAACAACTTTCAGGGCTGTCCCCTTACTTGTGGGAGAAGGAGCCGGACGTTTGCCTTTTCGGAAAAAAGGCTCTGACAAGAATGGGTACGATGAGATGTTGCATCTCTGGGAAAGCACAGATCCCCAGGGCTGTTGTGCCTGTGAATAGGCTGCCAAGGGAAGGTGAAGAGCAGCAACAGCTGTCAGGCCTGGCACCTTCCTTGTGGGAGAAGAAGCCGGACGCTTGCCTTTTCGGAATGAGGCTCTGCCGAGAACAGGCGCCTTGAGATGTTGCGTCTCTGGGAAAGCACAGATCCCCAGGGCTGTTGTGCCTGTGAATAGGCTGCCAAGGGAAGGTGAAGAGCAGCAACAGCTGTCAGGCCTGGCACCTTCCTTGTGGGAGAAAGAGCCGGACGTTTGCCTTTTCGGAAAATAGGCTCTGCCGAGAACAGGCGCCTTGAGATATTGCATCTCTGGGAAAGCACAGATCCCCAGGGCTGTTGTGCCTGTGAATAGGCTGCCAAGGGAAGGTGAAGAGCAGCAACAGCTGTCAGGGCTGTCCCCTTCCTTGTCGGGGAAGGAGCCGGACGTTTGCCTTTTTGGAAAAAAGGCTCTGCCGAGAATGGGTACGATGAGATGTTGCATCTCTGGGAAAGCACAGATCCCCAGGGCTGTTGTGCCTGTGAATAGGCTGCCAAGGGAAGGTGAAGAACAGCAACAACTTTCAGTGCTGGCCCCTTCCTTGTGGGAGAAGGAGCCGGACGTTTGCCATTTCAGAAAGAGGCTCTGCCGAGAACAGGCGCCTTGAGATGTTGCATCTCTGGGAAAGCACAGATCCCCAGGGCTGTTGTTCCTGTGAATAGGCTGCCAAGGGAAGTTGAAGAGCAGCAACAACTTTCAGGGCTGTCCCCTTACTTGTGGGAGAAGGAGCCGGACGTTTGCCTTTTCGGAAAAAAGGCTCTGACAAGAATGGGTACGATGAGATGTTGCATCTCTGGGAAAGCACAGATCCCCAGGGCTGTTGTGCCTGTGAATAGGCTGCCAAGGGAAGGTGAAGAGCAGCAACAGCTGTCAGGCCTGGCACCTTCCTTGTGGGAGAAGAAGCCGGACGCTTGCCTTTTCGGAATGAGGCTCTGCCGAGAACAGGCGCCTTGAGATGTTGCGTCTCTGGGAAAGCACAGATCCCCAGGGCTGTTGTGCCTGTGAATAGGCTGCCAAGGGAAGGTGAAGAGCAGCAACAGCTGTCAGGCCTGGCACCTTCCTTGTGGGAGAAAGAGCCGGACGTTTGCCTTTTCGGAAAATAGGCTCTGCCGAGAACAGGCGCCTTGAGATATTGCATCTCTGGGAAAGCACAGATCCCCAGGGCTGTTGTGCCTGTGAATAGGCTGCCAAGGGAAGGTGAAGAGCAGCAACCACTTTCAGGGCTGTCCCCTTCTTTGTGGGAGAAGGAGCCGGACGTTTGCCATTTCAGAAAGAGGCTCTGCTGAGAACAGGCGCCTTGAGATGTTGCATCTCTGGGAAAGCACAGATCCCCAGGGCTGTTGTGCCTGTGAATAGGCTGCCAAGGGAAGGTGAAGAGCAGCAACAGCTGTCAGGGCTGGCACCTTCCTTGTCGGGGAAGGAGCCGGACGTTTGCCTTTTTGGAAAAAAGGCTCTGCCGAGAATGGGTACGAAGAGATGTTGAGTGTGTGGGAAAGCACAGACCCCCAGGGCTGTTGTGCCTGTGAATAGGCTGCCAAGGGAAGGTGAAGAGCAGCAACAGCTGTCAGGCCTGGCACCTTCCTTGTGGGAGAAGGAGCCGGACGTTTGCCTTTTCGGAAAAAAGGTTCTGCCGAGAATGGGTACGATGAGTTGTTGCATCTCTGGGAAAGCACAGATCCCCAGGGCTGTTGTGCCTGTGAATAGGCTGCCAAGGGAAGGTGAAGAGCAGCAACAGCTGTCAGGGCTGGCACCTTCCTTGCGGGAGAAGGGGCCGGACCTTTGCCTTTTCGGAAAATAGGCTCTGCCGAGAACAGGCGCCTTGAGATGTTGCATCTCTGGGAAAGCACAGATCCCCAGGGCTGTTGTGCCTGTGAATAGGCTGCCAAGGGAAGGTGAAGAGCAGCAACAACTTTCAGGGCTGTCCCCTTCTGTGTGGGAGAAGGAGGCGGACGTTTGCCATTTCAGAAAGAGGCTCTGCCGAGAACAGGCGCCTTGAGATGTTGCATCTCTGGGAAAGCACAGATCCCCAGGGCTGTTGTGCCTGTGAATAGGCTGCCAAGGGAAGGTGAAGAGCAGCAACAGCTGTCAGGGCTGGCACCTTCCTTGTCGGGGAAGGAGCCGGACGTTTGCCTTTTTGGAAAAAAGGCTCTGCCGAGAATGGGTACGATGAGATGTTGCATCTCTGGGAAAGCACAGATCCCCAGGGCTCTTGTGCCTGTGAATAGGCTGCCAAGGGAAGGTGAAGAACAGCAACAACTTTCAGGGCTGGCCCCTTCCTTGTGGGAGAAGGAGCCGGACGTTTGCCATTTCAGAAAGAGGCTCTGCCGAGAACAGGCGCCTTGAGATGTTGCATCTCTGGGAAAGCACAGATCCCCAGGGCTGTTGTGCCTGTGAATAGGCTGCCAAGGGAAGGTGAAGAGCAGCAACAGCTGTCAGGGCTGGCACCTTCCTTGTCGGGGAAGGAGCCGGACGTTTGCCTTTTTGGAAAAAAGGCTCTGCCGAGAATGGGTACGAAGAGATGTTGCGTCTCTGGGAAAGCACAGACCCCCAGGGCTGTTGTGCCTGTGAATAGGCTGCCAAGGGAAGGTGAAGAGCAGCAACAGCTGTCAGGCCTGGCACCTTCCTTGTGGGAGAAGGAGCCGGACGTTTGCCTTTTCGGAAAAAAGGCTCTGCCGAGAATGGGTACGATGAGTTGTTGCATCTCTGGGAAAGCACAGATCCCCAGGGCTGTTGTGCCTGTGAATAGGCTGCCAAGGGAAGGTGAAGAGCAGCAACAGCTGTCAGGGCTGGCCCCTTCCTTGCGGGAGAAGGGGGCCGGACCTTTGCCTTTTCGGAAAATAGGCTCTGCCGAGAACAGGTGCCTTGAGATGTTGCATCTCTGGGAAAGCACAGATCCCCAGGGCTGTTGTGCCTGTGAATAGGCTGCCAAGGGAAGGTGAAGAGCAGCAACAACTTTCAGGGCTGTCCCCTTCTGTGTGGGAGAAGGAGCCGGACGTTTGCCATTTCAGAAAGAGGCTCTGCCGAGAACAGGCGCCTTGAGATGTTGCATCTCTGGGAAAGCACAGATCCCCAGGGCTGTTGTGCCTGTGAATAGGCTGCCAAGGGAAGGTGAAGAGCAGCAACAGCTGTCAGGGCTGGCACCTTCCTTGTCGGGGAAGGAGCCGGACGTTTGCCTTTTTGGAAAAAAGGCTCTGCCGAGAATGGGTACGATGAGATGTTGCATCTCTGGGAAAGCACAGATCCCCAGGGCTGTTGTGCCTGTGAATAGGCTGCCAAGGGAAGGTGAAGAACAGCAACAACTTTCAGGGCTGGCCCCTTCCTTGTGGGAGAAGGAGCCGGACGTTTGCCATTTCAGAAAGAGGCTCTGCCGAGAACAGGCGCCTTGAGATGTTGCATCTCTGGGAAAGCACAGATCCCCAGGGCTGTTGTGCCTGTGAATAGGCTGCCAAGGGAAGTTGAAGAGCAGCAACAACTTTCAGGGCTGTCCCCTTACTTGTGGGAGAAGGAGCCGGACGTTTGCCTTTTCGGAAAAAAGGCTCTGCCAAGAATGGGTACGATGAGATGTTGCATCTCTGGGAAAGCACAGATCCCCAGGGCTGTTGTGCTTGTGAATAGGCTGCCAAGGGAAGGTGAAGAGCAGCAACAGCTGTCAGGGCTGGCCCCTTCCTTGCGGGAGAAGGAGCCGGATGTTTCCTTTTTGGAACAAAGGCTCTGCCGAGAATGGGTACGTAGACATGTTGCATCTCTGGGAAAGCACAGATCCCCAGGGCTGTTGTGCCTGTGAATAGGCTGCCAAGGGAAGGTGAAGAGCAGCAACAGCTGTCAGGGCTGGCACCTTCCTTGCGGGAGAAGGAGCCGGACGTTTGCCTTTTCGGAAAATAGGCTCTGCCGAGAACATGCGCCTTGAGATGTTGCATCTCTGGGAAAGCACAGATCCCCAGGGCTGTTGTGCCTGTGAATAGGCTGCCAAGGGAAGGTGAAGAGCAGCAACAGCTTTCAGGGCTGGCACCTTCCTTGTGGGAGAAGGAGCCGGACGTTTGCCATTTCAGAAAGAGGCTCTGCTGAGAACAGGCGCCTTGAGATGTTGCATCTCTGGGAAAGCACAGATCCCCAGGGCTGTTGTGCCTGTGAATAGGCTGCCAAGGGAAGGTGAAGAGCAGCAACAGCTGTCAGGGCTGGCACCTTCCTTGTGGAAGAAGGAGCCGGACGTTTGCCATTTCAGAAAGAGGCTCTGCCGAGAACAGGCGCCTTGAGATGTTGCATCTCTGGGAAAGCACAGATCCCCAGTGCTTTTGTGCCTGTGAATAGGCTGCCAAGGGAAGTTGAAGAGCAGCAACAACTTTCAGGGCTGTCCCCTTACTTGTGGGAGAAGGAGACGGACGTTTGCCTTTTCGGAAAAAAGGCTCTGCCGAGAATGGGTACGATGAGATGTTGCGTCTCTGGGAAAGCACAGATCCCCAGGGCTGTTGTGCCTGTGAATAGGCTGCCAAGGGAAGGTGAAGAACAGCAACAACTTTCAGGGCTGGCCCCTTCCTTGTGGAAGAAGGAGCCGGACGTTTGCCATTTCAGAAAGAGGCTCTGCCGAGAACAGGCGCCTTGAGATGTTGCATCTCTGGGAAAGCACAGATCCCCAGGGCTGTTGTGCCTGTGAATAGGCTGCCAAGGGAAGTTGAAGAGCAGCAACAACTTTCAGGGCTGTCCCCTTACTCGTGGGAGAAGGAGCCGGACGTTTGCCTTTTCGGAAAAAAGGCTCTGCCAAGAATGGGTACGATGAGATGTTGCATCTCTGGGAAAGCACAGATCCCCAGGGCTGTTGTGCCTGTGAATAGGCTGCCAAGGGAAGGTGAAGAGCAGCAACACCTTTCAGGGCTGTCCCCTTCCTTGTGGGAGAAGGAGCCGGACGTTTGCCATTTCAGAAAGAGGCTCTGCTGAGAACAGGCGCCTTGAGATGTTGCATCTCTGGGAAAGCACAGATCCCCAGGGCTGTTGTGCCTGTGAATAGGCTGCCAAGGGAAGGTGAAGAGCAGCAACAGCTTTCAGGGCTGGCCCCTTCCTTGCGGGAGAAGGAGCCGGACGTTTCCTTTTTGGAACAAAGGCTCTGCCGAGAATGGGTACGTAGAGATGTTGTGTCTCTGGGAAAGCACAGATCCCCAGGGCTGTTGTGCCTGTGAATAGGCTGCCAAGGGAAGGTGAAGAGCAGCAACAGCTGTCAGGCCTGGCACCTTCCTTGTGGGAGAAAGAGCCGGACGTTTGCCTTTTCGGAAAATAGGCTCTGCCTAGAACAGGCGCCTTGAGATATTGCATCTCTGGGAAAGCACAGATCCCCAGGGCTGTTGTGCCTGTGAATAGGCTGCCAAGGGAAGGTGAAGAGCAGCAACCACTTTCAGGGCTGTCCCCTTCCTTGTGGGAGAAGGAGCCGGACGTTTGCCATTTCAGAAAGAGGCTCTGCTGAGAACAGGCGCCTTGAGATGTTGCATCTCTGGGAAAGCACAGATCCCCAGGGCTGTTGTGCCTGTGAATAGGCTGCCAAGGGAAGGTGAAGAGCAGCAACAGCTGTCAGGGCTGGCACCTTCCTTGTCGGGGAAGGAGCCGGACGTTTGCCTTTTTGGAAAAAAGGCTCTGCCGAGAATGGGTACGAAGAGATGTTGAGTCTCTGGGAAAGCACAGACCCCCAGGGCTGTTGTGCCTGTGAATAGGCTGCCAAGGGAAGGTGAAGAGCAGCAACAGCTGTCAGGCCTGGCACCTTCCTTGTGGGAGAAGGAGCCGGACGTTTGCCTTTTCGGAAAAAAGGCTCTGCCAAGAATGGGTACGATGAGTTGTTGCATCTCTGGGAAAGCACAGATCCCCAGGGCTGTTGTGCCTGTGAATAGGCTGCCAAGGGAAGGTGAAGAGCAGCAACAGCTGTCAGGGCTGGCCCCTTCCTTGCGGGAGAAGGAGCCGGACGTTTGCCTTTTCGGAAAAAAGGCTCTGCAGAGAACAGGCGCCTTGAGATGTTGCATCTCTGGCAAAGCACAGATCCCCAGGGCTGTTGTGCCTGTGAATAGGCTGCCAAGGGAAGGTGAAGAGCAGCAACAACTTTCAGGGCTGTCCCCTTCCGTGTGGGAGAAGGAGCCGGATGTTTGCCATTTCAGAAAGAGGCTCTGCCGAGAACAGGCGCCTTGAGATGTTGCATCTCTGGGAAAGCACAGATCCCCAGGGCTGTTGTGCCTGTGAATAGGCTGCCAAGGGAAGGTGAAGAGCAGCAACAGCTGTCAGGGCTGGCACCTTCCTTGTCGGGGAAGGAGCCGGACGTTTGCCTTTTTGGAAAAAAGGCTCTGCCGAGAATGGGTACGATGAGATGTTGCGTCTCTGGGAAAGCACAGATCCCCAGGGCTGTTGTGCCTGTGAATAGGCTGCCAAGGGAAGGTGAAGAACAGCAACAGCTGTCAGGGCTGGCACCTTCCTTGTGGAAGAAGGAGCCGGACGTTTGCCATTTCAGAAAGAGGCTCTGCCGAGAACAGGCGCCTTGAGATGTTGCATCTCTGGGAAAGCACAGATCCCCAGTGCTTTTGTGCCTGTGAATAGGCTGCCAAGGGAAGTTGAAGAGCAGCAACAACTTTCAGGGCTGTCCCCTTACTTGTGGGAGAAGGAGACGGACGTTTGCCTTTTCGGAAAAAAGGCTCTGCCGAGAATGGGTACGATGAGATGTTGCGTCTCTGGGAAAGCACAGATCCCCAGGGCTGTTGTGCCTGTGAATAGGCTGCCAAGGGAAGGTGAAGAACAGCAACAACTTTCAGGGCTGGCCCCTTCCTTGTGGAAGAAGGAGCCGGACGTTTGCCATTTCAGAAAGAGGCTCTGCCGAGAACAGGCGCCTTGAGATGTTGCATCTCTGGGAAAGCACAGATCCCCAGGGCTGTTGTGCCTGTGAATAGGCTGCCAAGGGAAGGTGAAGAGCAGCAACAACTTTCAGGGCTGTCCCCTTACTCGTGGGAGAAGGAGCCGGACGTTTGCCTTTTCGGAAAAAAGGCTCTGCCAAGAATGGGTACGATGAGATGTTGCATCTCTGGGAAAGCACAGATCCCCAGGGCTGTTGTGCCTGTGAATAGGCTGCCAAGGGAAGGTGAAGAGCAGCAACAGCTTTCAGGGCTGGCCCCTTCCTTGCGGGAGAAGGAGCCGGACGTTTCCTTTTTGGAACAAAGGCTCTGCCGAGAATGGGTACGTAGAGATGTTGTGTCTCTGGGAAAGCACAGATCCCCAGGGCTGTTGTGCCTGTGAATAGGCTGCCAAGGGAAGGTGAAGAGCAGCAACAGCTGTCAGGCCTGGCACCTTCCTTGTGGGAGAAAGAGCCGGACGTTTGCCTTTTCGGAAAATAGGCTCTGCCTAGAACAGGCGCCTTGAGATATTGCATCTCTGGGAAAGCACAGATCCCCAGGGCTGTTGTGCCTGTGAATAGGCTGCCAAGGGAAGGTGAAGAGCAGCAACCACTTTCAGGGCTGTCCCCTTCCTTGTGGGAGAAGGAGCCGGACGTTTGCCATTTCAGAAAGAGGCTCTGCTGAGAACAGGCGCCTTGAGATGTTGCATCTCTGGGAAAGCACAGATCCCCAGGGCTGTTGTGCCTGTGAATAGGCTGCCAAGGGAAGGTGAAGAGCAGCAACAGCTGTCAGGGCTGGCACCTTCCTTGTCGGGGAAGGAGCCGGACGTTTGCCTTTTTGGAAAAAAGGCTCTGCCGAGAATGGGTACGAAGAGATGTTGAGTGTGTGGGAAAGCACAGACCCCCAGGGCTGTTGTGCCTGTGAATAGGCTGCCAAGGGAAGGTGAAGAGCAGCAACAGCTGTCAGGGCTGGCCCCTTCCTTGCGGGAGAAGGAGCCGGACGTTTGCCTTTTCGGAAAAAAGGCTCTGCCGAGAACAGGCGCCTTGAGATGTTGCATCTCTGGCAAAGCACAGATCCCCAGGGCTGTTGTGCCTGTGAATAGGCTGCCAAGGGAAGGTGAAGAGCAGCAACAACTTTCAGGGCTGTCCCCTTCCGTGTGGGAGAAGGAGCCGGATGTTTGCCATTTCAGAAAGAGGCTCTGCCGAGAACAGGCGCCTTGAGATGTTGCATCTCTGGGAAAGCACAGATCCCCAGGGCTGTTGTGCCTGTGAATAGGCTGCCAAGGGAAGGTGAAGAGCAGCAACAGCTGTCAGGGCTGGCACCTTCCTTGTCGATGAAGGAGCCGGACGTTTGCCTTTTTGGAAAAAAGGCTCTGCCGAGAATGGGTACGATGAGATGTTGCGTCTCTGGGAAAGCACAGATCCCCAGGGCTGTTGTGCCTGTGAATAGGCTGCCAAGGGAAGGTGAAGAACAGCAACAGCTGTCAGGGCTGGCACCTTCCTTGCGGGAGAAGGAGCCGGATGTTTGCCTTTTCGGAAAAAAGGCTCTGACGAGAACAGGCGCCTTTGAATGTTGCATCTCTGGGAAAGCACAGATCCCCAGGGCTGTTGTGCCTGTGAATAGGCTGCCAAGGGAAGGTGAAGAGCAGCAACAGCTGTCAGGGCTGGCCCCTTCCTTGCGGGAGAAGGAGCCGGACGTTTGCCTTTTTGGAAAAAAGGCTCTGCCGAGAATGGGTACGTAGAGATGTTGCGTCTCTGGGAAAGCACAGATCCCCAGGGCTGTTGTGCCTGTGAATAGGCTGCCAAGGGAAGGTGAAGAGCAGCAACAGCTGTCAGGGCTGGCCCCTTCCTTGCGGGAGAAGGAGCCGGATGTTTGCGTTTTCGGAATGAGGCTCTGCCGAGAACAGGCGCCTTGAGATGTTGCATCTCTGGGAAACCACAGATCCCCAGGCGTGCTGTGCCTGTGAATAGGCTGCCAAGGGAAGGTGAAGAGCAGCAACAGCTGTCAGGCCTGGCACCTTCCTTGTGGGAGAAACAGCCGGACGTTTGCCTTTTCGGAAAATAGACTCTGCCGAGAACAGGCGCCTTGAGATATTGCATCTCTGGGAAAGCACAGATCCCCAGGGCTGTTGTGCCTGTGAATAGGCTGCCAAGGGAAGGTGAAGAACAGCAACAACTTTCAGGGCTGTCCCCTTCCTTGTGGGAGAAGGAGCCGGACGTTTGCCGTTTCAGAAAGAGGCTCTGCCGAGAACAGGCGCCTTGAGATGTTGCATCTCTGGGAAAGCACAGATCCCCAGGGCTGTTGTGCCTGTGAATAGGCTGCCAAGGGAAGGTGAAGAGCAGCAACAGCTGTCAGGGCTGGCACCTTCCTTGTCGGGGAAGGAGCCGGACGTTTGCCTTTTTGGAAAAAAGGCTCTGCCGAGAATGGGTACGATGAGATGTTGAGTGTGTGGGAAAGCACAGACCCCCAGGGCTGTTGTGCCTGTGAATAGGCTGCCAAGGGAAGGTGAAGAGCAGCAACAGCTGTCAGGGCTGGCACCTTCCTTGTGGGAGAAGGAGCCGGGCGTTTTCATTTTCGGAAAATAGGCTCTGCCGAGAACAGGCGCCTTGAGATGTTGCATCTCTGGGAAAGCACAGATCCCCAGGGCTGTTGTGCCTGTGAATAGGCTGCCAAGGGAAGGTGAAGAGCAGCAACACCTTTCAGGGCTGTCCCCTTCCTTGTGGGAGAAGGAGCCGGACGTTTGCCATTTCAGAAAGAGGCTCTGCTGAGAACAGGCGCCTTGAGATGTTGCATCTCTGGGAAAGCACAGATCCCCAGGGCTGTTGTGCCTGTGAATAGGCTGCCAAGGGAAGGTGAAGAGCAGCAACAGCTGTCAGGGCTGGCACCTTCCTTGTCGGGGAAGGAGCCGGACGTTTGCCTTTTTGGAAAAAAGGCTCTGCCGAGAATGGGTACGAAGAGATGTTGAGTCTCTGGGAAAGCACAGACCCCCAGGGCTGTTGTGCCTGTGAATAGGCTGCCAAGGGAAGGTGAAGAGCAGCAACAGCTGTCAGGCCTGGCACCTTCCTTGTGGGAGAAGGAGCCGGACGTTTGCCTTTTCGGAATAAAGGCTCTGCCAGGAATGGGTACGATGAGTTGTTGCATCTCTGGGAAAGCACAGATCCCCAGGGCTGTTGTGCCTGTGAATAGGCTGCCAAGGGAAGGTGAAGAGCAGCAACAGCTGTCAGGGCTGGCCCCTTCCTTGAGGGAGAAGGAGCCGGACCTTTGCCTTTTCGGAAAATAGGCTCTGCCGAGAACAGGCGCCTTGAGATGTTGCATCTCTGGGAAAGCACAGATCCCCAGGGCTGTTGTGCCTGTGAATAGGCTGCCAAGGGAAGGTGAAGAGCAGCAACAACTTTCAGGGCTGTCCCCTTCTGTGTGGGAGAAGGAGGCGGACGTTTGCCATTTCAGAAAGAGGCTCTGCCGAGAACAGGCGCCTTGAGATGTTGCATCTCTGGGAAAGCACAGATCCCCAGGGCTGTTGTGCCTGTGAATAGGCTGCCAAGGGAAGGTGAAGAGCAGCAACAGCTGTCAGGGCTGTCCCCTTCCTTGTCGGGGAAGGAGCCGGACGTTTGCCTTTTTGGAAAAAAGGCTCTGCCGAGAATGGGTACGATGAGATGTTGCATCTCTGGGAAAGCACAGATCCCCAGGGCTGTTGTGCCTGTGAATAGGCTGCCAAGGGAAGGTGAAGAACAGCAACAACTTTCAGGGCTGGCCCCTTCCTTGTGGGAGAAGGAGCCGGACGTTTGCCATTTCAGAAAGAGGCTCTGCCGAGAACAGGCGCCTTGAGATGTTGCATCTCTGGGAAAGCACAGATCCCCAGGGCTGTTGTTCCTGTGAATAGGCTGACAAGGGAAGTTGAAGAGCAGCAACAACTTTCAGGGCTGTCCCCTTACTTGTGGGAGAAGGAGCCGGACGTTTGCCTTTTCGGAAAAAAGGCTCTGCCAAGAATGGGTACGATGAGATGTTGCATCTCTGGGAAAGCACAGATCCCCAGGGCTGTTGTGCCTGTGAATAGGCTGCCAAGGGAAGGTGAAGAGCAGCAACAGCTGTCAGGCCTGGCACCTTCCTTGTGGGAGAAGAAGCCGGACGCTTGCCTTTTCGGAATGAGGCTCTGCCGAGAACAGGCGCCTTGAGATGTTGCGTCTCTGGGAAAGCACAGATCCCCAGGGCTGTTGTGCCTGTGAATAGGCTGCCAAGGGAAGGTGAAGAGCAGCAACAGCTGTCAGGCCTGGCACCTTCCTTGTGGGAGAAAGAGCCGGACGTTTGCCTTTTCGGAAAATAGGCTCTGCCGAGAACAGGCGCCTTGAGATATTGCATCTCTGGGAAAGCACAGATCCCCAGGGCTGTTGTGCCTGTGAATAGGCTGCCAAGGGAAGGTGAAGAGCAGCAACAGCTGTCAGGGCTGTCCCCTTCCTTGTCGGGGAAGGAGCCGGACGTTTGCCTTTTTGGAAAAAAGGCTCTGCCGAGAATGGGTACGATGAGATGTTGCATCTCTGGGAAAGCACAGATCCCCAGGGCTGTTGTGCCTGTGAATAGGCTGCCAAGGGAAGGTGAAGAACAGCAACAACTTTCAGTGCTGGCCCCTTCCTTGTGGGAGAAGGAGCCGGACGTTTGCCATTTCAGAAAGAGGCTCTGCCGAGAACAGGCGCCTTGAGATGTTGCATCTCTGGGAAAGCACAGATCCCCAGGGCTGTTGTTCCTGTGAATAGGCTGCCAAGGGAAGTTGAAGAGCAGCAACAACTTTCAGGGCTGTCCCCTTACTTGTGGGAGAAGGAGCCGGACGTTTGCCTTTTCGGAAAAAAGGCTCTGCCAAGAATGGGTACGATGAGATGTTGCATCTCTGGGAAAGCACAGATCCCCAGGGCTGTTGTGCCTGTGAATAGGCTGCCAAGGGAAGGTGAAGAGCAGCAACAGCTGTCAGGCCTGGCACCTTCCTTGTGGGATAAGAAGCCGGACGCTTGCCTTTTCGGAATGAGGCTCTGCCGAGAACAGGCGCCTTGAGATGTTGCGTCTCTGGGAAAGCACAGATCCCCAGGGCTGTTGTGCCTGTGAATAGGCTGCCAAGGGAAGGTGAAGAGCAGCAACAGCTGTCAGGCCTGGCACCTTCCTTGTGGGAGAAAGAGCCGGACGTTTGCCTTTTCGGAAAATAGGCTCTGCCGAGAACAGGCGCCTTGAGATATTGCATCTCTGGGAAAGCACAGATCCCCAGGGCTGTTGTGCCTGTGAATAGGCTGCCAAGGGAAGGTGAAGAGCAGCAACCACTTTCAGGGCTGTCCCCTTCTTTGTGGGAGAAGGAGCCGGACGTTTGCCATTTCAGAAAGAGGCTCTGCTGAGAACAGGCGCCTTGAGATGTTGCATCTCTGGGAAAGCACAGATCCCCAGGGCTGTTGTGCCTGTGAATAGGCTGCCAAGGGAAGGTGAAGAGCAGCAACAGCTGTCAGGGCTGGCACCTTCCTTGTCGGGGAAGGAGCCGGACGTTTGCCTTTTTGGAAAAAAGGCTCTGCCGAGAATGGGTACGAAGAGATGTTGAGTGTGTGGGAAAGCACAGACCCCCAGGGCTGTTGTGCCTGTGAATAGGCTGCCAAGGGAAGGTGAAGAGCAGCAACAGCTGTCAGGCCTGGCACCTTCCTTGTGGGAGAAGGAGCCGGACGTTTGCCTTTTCGGAAAAAAGGTTCTGCCGAGAATGGGTACGATGAGTTGTTGCATCTCTGGGAAAGCACAGATCCCCAGGGCTGTTGTGCCTGTGAATAGGCTGCCAAGGGAAGGTGAAGAGCAGCAACAGCTGTCAGGGCTGGCACCTTCCTTGCGGGAGAAGGGGCCGGACCTTTGCCTTTTCGGAAAATAGGCTCTGCCGAGAACAGGCGCCTTGAGATGTTGCATCTCTGGGAAAGCACAGATCCCCAGGGCTGTTGTGCCTGTGAATAGGCTGCCAAGGGAAGGTGAAGAGCAGCAACAACTTTCAGGGCTGTCCCCTTCTGTGTGGGAGAAGGAGGCGGACGTTTGCCATTTCAGAAAGAGGCTCTGCCGAGAACAGGCGCCTTGAGATGCTGCATCTCTGGGAAAGCACAGATCCCCAGGGCTGTTGTGCCTGTGAATAGGCTGCCAAGGGAAGGTGAAGAGCAGCAACAGCTGTCAGGGCTGGCACCTTCCTTGTCGGGGAAGGAGCCGGACGTTTGCCTTTTTGGAAAAAAGGCTCTGCCGAGAATGGGTACGATGAGATGTTGCATCTCTGGGAAAGCACAGATCCCCAGGGCTCTTGTGCCTGTGAATAGGCTGCCAAGGGAAGGTGAAGAACAGCAACAACTTTCAGGGCTGGCCCCTTCCTTGTGGGAGAAGGAGCCGGACGTTTGCCATTTCAGAAAGAGGCTCTGCCGAGAACAGGCGCCTTGAGATGTTGCATCTCTGGGAAAGCACAGATCCCCAGGGCTGTTGTGCCTGTGAATAGGCTGCCAAGGGAAGGTGAAGAGCAGCAACAGCTGTCAGGGCTGGCACCTTCCTTGTCGGGGAAGGAGCCGGACGTTTGCCTTTTTGGAACAAAGGCTCTGCCGAGAATGGGTACGAAGAGATGTTGAGTCTGTGGGAAAGCACAGACCCCCAGGGCTGTTGTGCCTGTGAATAGGCTGCCAAGGGAAGGTGAAGAGCAGCAACAGCTGTCAGGCCTGGCACCTTCCTTGTGGGAGAAGGAGCCGGACGTTTGCCTTTTCGGAAAAAAGGCTCTGCCGAGAATGGGTACGATGAGTTGTTGCATCTCTGGGAAAGCACAGATCCCCAGGGCTGTTGTGCCTGTGAATAGGCTGCCAAGGGAAGGTGAAGAGCAGCAACAGCTGTCAGGGCTGGCCCCTTCCTTGCGGGAGAAGGGGGCCGGACCTTTGCCTTTTCGGAAAATAGGCTCTGCCGAGAACAGGTGCCTTGAGATGTTGCATCTCTGGGAAAGCACAGATCCCCAGGGCTGTTGTGCCTGTGAATAGGCTGCCAAGGGAAGGTGAAGAGCAGCAACAACTTTCAGGGCTGTCCCCTTCTGTGTGGGAGAAGGAGCCGGACGTTTGCCATTTCAGAAAGAGGCTCTGCCGAGAACAGGCGCCTTGAGATGTTGCATCTCTGGGAAAGCACAGATCCCCAGGGCTGTTGTGCCTGTGAATAGGCTGCCAAGGGAAGGTGAAGAGCAGCAACAGCTGTCAGGGCTGGCCCCTTCCTTGCGGGAGAAGGAGCCGGACGTTTGCCTGTTCGGAAAATAGGCTCTGCCGAGAACATGCGCCTTGAGATGTTGCATCTCTGGGAAAGCACAGATCCCCAGGGCTGTTGTGCCTGTGAATAGGCTGCCAAGGGAAGGTGAAGAGCAGCAACAGCTTTCAGGGCTGGCACCTTCCTTGTGGGAGAAGGAGCCGGACGTTTGCCATTTCAGAAAGAGGCTCTGCTGAGAACAGGCGCCTTGAGATGTTGCATCTCTGGGAAAGCACAGATCCCCAGGGCTGTTGTGCCTGTGAATAGGCTGCCAAGGGAAGGTGAAGAGCAGCAACAGCTGTCAGGGCTGGCACCTTCCTTGTGGAAGAAGGAGCCGGACGTTTGCCATTTCAGAAAGAGGCTCTGCCGAGAACAGGCGCCTTGAGATGTTGCATCTCTGGGAAAGCACAGATCCCCAGTGCTTTTGTGCCTGTGAATAGGCTGCCAAGGGAAGTTGAAGAGCAGCAACAACTTTCAGGGCTGTCCCCTTACTTGTGGGAGAAGGAGACGGACGTTTGCCTTTTCGGAAAAAAGGCTCTGCCGAGAATGGGTACGATGAGATGTTGCGTCTCTGGGAAAGCACAGATCCCCAGGGCTGTTGTGCCTGTGAATAGGCTGCCAAGGGAAGGTGAAGAACAGCAACAACTTTCAGGGCTGGCCCCTTCCTTGTGGAAGAAGGAGCCGGACGTTTGCCATTTCAGAAAGAGGCTCTGCCGAGAACAGTCGCCTTGAGATGTTGCATCTCTGGGAAAGCACAGATCCCCAGGGCTGTTGTGCCTGTGAATAGGCTGCCAAGGGAAGTTGAAGAGCAGCAACAACTTTCAGGGCTGTCCCCTTACTCGTGGGAGAAGGAGCCGGACGTTTGCCTTTTCGGAAAAAAGGCTCTGCCAAGAATGGGTACGATGAGATGTTGCATCTCTGGGAAAGCACAGATCCCCAGGGCTGTTGTGCCTGTGAATAGGCTGCCAAGGGAAGGTGAAGAGCAGCAACACCTTTCAGGGCTGTCCCCTTCCTTGTGGGAGAAGGAGCCGGACGTTTGCCATTTCAGAAAGAGGCTCTGCTGAGAACAGGCGCCTTGAGATGTTGCATCTCTGGGAAAGCACAGATCCCCAGGGCTGTTGTGCCTGTGAATAGGCTGCCAAGGGAAGGTGAAGAGCAGCAACAGCTTTCAGGGCTGGCCCCTTCCTTGCGGGAGAAGGAGCCGGACGTTTCCTTTTTGGAACAAAGGCTCTGCCGAGAATGGGTACGTAGAGATGTTGTGTCTCTGGGAAAGCACAGATCCCCAGGGCTGTTGTGCCTGTGAATAGGCTGCCAAGGGAAGGTGAAGAGCAGCAACAGCTGTCAGGCCTGGCACCTTCCTTGTGGGAGAAAGAGCCGGACGTTTGCCTTTTCGGAAAATAGGCTCTGCCTAGAACAGGCGCCTTGAGATATTGCATCTCTGGGAAAGCACAGATCCCCAGGGCTGTTGTGCCTGTGAATAGGCTGCCAAGGGAAGGTGAAGAGCAGCAACCACTTTCAGGGCTGTCCCCTTCCTTGTGGGAGAAGGAGCCGGACGTTTGCCATTTCAGAAAGAGGCTCTGCTGAGAACAGGCGCCTTGAGATGTTGCATCTCTGGGAAAGCACAGATCCCCAGGGCTGTTGTGCCTGTGAATAGGCTGCCAAGGGAAGGTGAAGAGCAGCAACAGCTGTCAGGGCTGGCACCTTCCTTGTCGGGGAAGGAGCCGGACGTTTGCCTTTTTGGAAAAAAGGCTCTGCCGAGAATGGGTACGAAGAGATGTTGAGTCTCTGGGAAAGCACAGACCCCCAGGGCTGTTGTGCCTGTGAATAGGCTGCCAAGGGAAGGTGAAGAGCAGCAACAGCTGTCAGGCCTGGCACCTTCCTTGTGGGAGAAGGAGCCGGACGTTTGCCTTTTCGGAAAAAAGGCTCTGCCAAGAATGGGTACGATGAGTTGTTGCATCTCTGGGAAAGCACAGATCCCCAGGGCTGTTGTGCCTGTGAATAGGCTGCCAAGGGAAGGTGAAGAGCAGCAACAGCTGTCAGGGCTGGCCCCTTCCTTGCGGGAGAAGGAGCCGGACGTTTGCCTTTTCGGAAAAAAGGCTCTGCCGAGAACAGGCGCCTTGAGATGTTGCATCTCTGGCAAAGCACAGATCCCCAGGGCTGTTGTGCCTGTGAATAGGCTGCCAAGGGAAGGTGAAGAGCAGCAACAACTTTCAGGGCTGTCCCCTTCCGTGTGGGAGAAGGAGCCGGATGTTTGCCATTTCAGAAAGAGGCTCTGCCGAGAACAGGCGCCTTGAGATGTTGCATCTCTGGGAAAGCACAGATCCCCAGGGCTGTTGTGCCTGTGAATAGGCTGCCAAGGGAAGGTGAAGAGCAGCAACACCTTTCAGGGCTGTCCCCTTCCTTGTGGGAGAAGGAGCCGGACGTTTGCCATTTCAGAAAGAGGCTCTGCTGAGAACAGGCGCCTTGAGATGTTGCATCTCTGGGAAAGCACAGATCCCCAGGGCTGTTGTGCCTGTGAATAGGCTGCCAAGGGAAGGTGAAGAGCAGCAACAGCTGTCAGGGCTGGCACCTTCCTTGTCGGGGAAGGAGCCGGACGTTTGCCTTTTTGGAAAAAAGGCTCTGCCGAGAATGGGTACGAAGAGATGTTGAGTCTCTGGGAAAGCACAGACCCCCAGGGCTGTTGTGCCTGTGAATAGGCTGCCAAGGGAAGGTGAAGAGCAGCAACAGCTGTCAGGCCTGGCACCTTCCTTGTGGGAGAAGGAGCCGGACGTTTGCCTTTTCGGAATAAAGGCTCTGCCAGGAATGGGTACGATGAGTTGTTGCATCTCTGGGAAAGCACAGATCCCCAGGGCTGTTGTGCCTGTGAATAGGCTGCCAAGGGAAGGTGAAGAGCAGCAACAGCTGTCAGGGCTGGCCCCTTCCTTGAGGGAGAAGGAGCCGGACCTTTGCCTTTTCGGAAAATAGGCTCTGCCGAGAACAGGCGCCTTGAGATGTTGCATCTCTGGGAAAGCACAGATCCCCAGGGCTGTTGTGCCTGTGAATAGGCTGCCAAGGGAAGGTGAAGAGCAGCAACAACTTTCAGGGCTGTCCCCTTCTGTGTGGGAGAAGGAGGCGGACGTTTGCCATTTCAGAAAGAGGCTCTGCCGAGAACAGGCGCCTTGAGATGTTGCATCTCTGGGAAAGCACAGATCCCCAGGGCTGTTGTGCCTGTGAATAGGCTGCCAAGGGAAGGTGAAGAGCAGCAACAGCTGTCAGGGCTGTCCCCTTCCTTGTCGGGGAAGGAGCCGGACGTTTGCCTTTTTGGAAAAAAGGCTCTGCCGAGAATGGGTACGATGAGATGTTGCATCTCTGGGAAAGCACAGATCCCCAGGGCTGTTGTGCCTGTGAATAGGCTGCCAAGGGAAGGTGAAGAACAGCAACAACTTTCAGGGCTGGCCCCTTCCTTGTGGGAGAAGGAGCCGGACGTTTGCCATTTCAGAAAGAGGCTCTGCCGAGAACAGGCGCCTTGAGATGTTGCATCTCTGGGAAAGCACAGATCCCCAGGGCTGTTGTTCCTGTGAATAGGCTGACAAGGGAAGTTGAAGAGCAGCAACAACTTTCAGGGCTGTCCCCTTACTTGTGGGAGAAGGAGCCGGACGTTTGCCTTTTCGGAAAAAAGGCTCTGCCAAGAATGGGTACGATGAGATGTTGCATCTCTGGGAAAGCACAGATCCCCAGGGCTGTTGTGCCTGTGAATAGGCTGCCAAGGGAAGGTGAAGAGCAGCAACAGCTGTCAGGCCTGGCACCTTCCTTGTGGGAGAAGAAGCCGGACGCTTGCCTTTTCGGAATGAGGCTCTGCCGAGAACAGGCGCCTTGAGATGTTGCGTCTCTGGGAAAGCACAGATCCCCAGGGCTGTTGTGCCTGTGAATAGGCTGCCAAGGGAAGGTGAAGAGCAGCAACAGCTGTCAGGCCTGGCACCTTCCTTGTGGGAGAAAGAGCCGGACGTTTGCCTTTTCGGAAAATAGGCTCTGCCGAGAACAGGCGCCTTGAGATATTGCATCTCTGGGAAAGCACAGATCCCCAGGGCTGTTGTGCCTGTGAATAGGCTGCCAAGGGAAGGTGAAGAGCAGCAACAGCTGTCAGGGCTGTCCCCTTCCTTGTCGGGGAAGGAGCCGGACGTTTGCCTTTTTGGAAAAAAGGCTCTGCCGAGAATGGGTACGATGAGATGTTGCATCTCTGGGAAAGCACAGATCCCCAGGGCTGTTGTGCCTGTGAATAGGCTGCCAAGGGAAGGTGAAGAACAGCAACAACTTTCAGTGCTGGCCCCTTCCTTGTGGGAGAAGGAGCCGGACGTTTGCCATTTCAGAAAGAGGCTCTGCCGAGAACAGGCGCCTTGAGATGTTGCATCTCTGGGAAAGCACAGATCCCCAGGGCTGTTGTTCCTGTGAATAGGCTGCCAAGGGAAGTTGAAGAGCAGCAACAACTTTCAGGGCTGTCCCCTTACTTGTGGGAGAAGGAGCCGGACGTTTGCCTTTTCGGAAAAAAGGCTCTGCCAAGAATGGGTACGATGAGATGTTGCATCTCTGGGAAAGCACAGATCCCCAGGGCTGTTGTGCCTGTGAATAGGCTGCCAAGGGAAGGTGAAGAGCAGCAACAGCTGTCAGGCCTGGCACCTTCCTTGTGGGATAAGAAGCCGGACGCTTGCCTTTTCGGAATGAGGCTCTGCCGAGAACAGGCGCCTTGAGATGTTGCGTCTCTGGGAAAGCACAGATCCCCAGGGCTGTTGTGCCTGTGAATAGGCTGCCAAGGGAAGGTGAAGAGCAGCAACAGCTGTCAGGCCTGGCACCTTCCTTGTGGGAGAAAGAGCCGGACGTTTGCCTTTTCGGAAAATAGGCTCTGCCGAGAACAGGCGCCTTGAGATATTGCATCTCTGGGAAAGCACAGATCCCCAGGGCTGTTGTGCCTGTGAATAGGCTGCCAAGGGAAGGTGAAGAGCAGCAACCACTTTCAGGGCTGTCCCCTTCTTTGTGGGAGAAGGAGCCGGACGTTTGCCATTTCAGAAAGAGGCTCTGCTGAGAACAGGCGCCTTGAGATGTTGCATCTCTGGGAAAGCACAGATCCCCAGGGCTGTTGTGCCTGTGAATAGGCTGCCAAGGGAAGGTGAAGAGCAGCAACAGCTGTCAGGGCTGGCACCTTCCTTGTCGGGGAAGGAGCCGGACGTTTGCCTTTTTGGAAAAAAGGCTCTGCCGAGAATGGGTACGAAGAGATGTTGAGTGTGTGGGAAAGCACAGACCCCCAGGGCTGTTGTGCCTGTGAATAGGCTGCCAAGGGAAGGTGAAGAGCAGCAACAGCTGTCAGGCCTGGCACCTTCCTTGTGGGAGAAGGAGCCGGACGTTTGCCTTTTCGGAAAAAAGGTTCTGCCGAGAATGGGTACGATGAGTTGTTGCATCTCTGGGAAAGCACAGATCCCCAGGGCTGTTGTGCCTGTGAATAGGCTGCCAAGGGAAGGTGAAGAGCAGCAACAGCTGTCAGGGCTGGCACCTTCCTTGCGGGAGAAGGGGCCGGACCTTTGCCTTTTCGGAAAATAGGCTCTGCCGAGAACAGGCGCCTTGAGATGTTGCATCTCTGGGAAAGCACAGATCCCCAGGGCTGTTGTGCCTGTGAATAGGCTGCCAAGGGAAGGTGAAGAGCAGCAACAACTTTCAGGGCTGTCCCCTTCTGTGTGGGAGAAGGAGGCGGACGTTTGCCATTTCAGAAAGAGGCTCTGCCGAGAACAGGCGCCTTGAGATGCTGCATCTCTGGGAAAGCACAGATCCCCAGGGCTGTTGTGCCTGTGAATAGGCTGCCAAGGGAAGGTGAAGAGCAGCAACAGCTGTCAGGGCTGGCACCTTCCTTGTCGGGGAAGGAGCCGGACGTTTGCCTTTTTGGAAAAAAGGCTCTGCCGAGAATGGGTACGATGAGATGTTGCATCTCTGGGAAAGCACAGATCCCCAGGGCTCTTGTGCCTGTGAATAGGCTGCCAAGGGAAGGTGAAGAACAGCAACAACTTTCAGGGCTGGCCCCTTCCTTGTGGGAGAAGGAGCCGGACGTTTGCCATTTCAGAAAGAGGCTCTGCCGAGAACAGGCGCCTTGAGATGTTGCATCTCTGGGAAAGCACAGATCCCCAGGGCTGTTGTGCCTGTGAATAGGCTGCCAAGGGAAGGTGAAGAGCAGCAACAGCTGTCAGGGCTGGCACCTTCCTTGTCGGGGAAGGAGCCGGACGTTTGCCTTTTTGGAAAAAAGGCTCTGCCGAGAATGGGTACGAAGAGATGTTGAGTCTGTGGGAAAGCACAGACCCCCAGGGCTGTTGTGCCTGTGAATAGGCTGCCAAGGGAAGGTGAAGAGCAGCAACAGCTGTCAGGCCTGGCACCTTCCTTGTGGGAGAAGGAGCCGGACGTTTGCCTTTTCGGAAAAAAGGCTCTGCCGAGAATGGGTACGATGAGTTGTTGCATCTCTGGGAAAGCACAGATCCCCAGGGCTGTTGTGCCTGTGAATAGGCTGCCAAGGGAAGGTGAAGAGCAGCAACAGCTGTCAGGGCTGGCCCCTTCCTTGCGGGAGAAGGGGGCCGGACCTTTGCCTTTTCGGAAAATAGGCTCTGCCGAGAACAGGTGCCTTGAGATGTTGCATCTCTGGGAAAGCACAGATCCCCAGGGCTGTTGTGCCTGTGAATAGGCTGCCAAGGGAAGGTGAAGAGCAGCAACAACTTTCAGGGCTGTCCCCTTCTGTGTGGGAGAAGGAGCCGGACGTTTGCCATTTCAGAAAGAGGCTCTGCCGAGAACAGGCGCCTTGAGATGTTGCATCTCTGGGAAAGCACAGATCCCCAGGGCTGTTGTGCCTGTGAATAGGCTGCCAAGGGAAGGTGAAGAGCAGCAACAGCTGTCAGGGCTGGCCCCTTCCTTGCGGGAGAAGGAGCCGGACGTTTGCCTGTTCGGAAAATAGGCTCTGCCGAGAACATGCGCCTTGAGATGTTGCATCTCTGGGAAAGCACAGATCCCCAGGGCTGTTGTGCCTGTGAATAGGCTGCCAAGGGAAGGTGAAGAGCAGCAACAGCTTTCAGGGCTGGCACCTTCCTTGTGGGAGAAGGAGCCGGACGTTTGCCATTTCAGAAAGAGGCTCTGCTGAGAACAGGCGCCTTGAGATGTTGCATCTCTGGGAAAGCACAGATCCCCAGGGCTGTTGTGCCTGTGAATAGGCTGCCAAGGGAAGGTGAAGAGCAGCAACAGCTGTCAGGGCTGGCACCTTCCTTGTGGAAGAAGGAGCCGGACGTTTGCCATTTCAGAAAGAGGCTCTGCCGAGAACAGGCGCCTTGAGATGTTGCATCTCTGGGAAAGCACAGATCCCCAGTGCTTTTGTGCCTGTGAATAGGCTGCCAAGGGAAGTTGAAGAGCAGCAACAACTTTCAGGGCTGTCCCCTTACTTGTGGGAGAAGGAGACGGACGTTTGCCTTTTCGGAAAAAAGGCTCTGCCGAGAATGGGTACGATGAGATGTTGCGTCTCTGGGAAAGCACAGATCCCCAGGGCTGTTGTGCCTGTGAATAGGCTGCCAAGGGAAGGTGAAGAACAGCAACAACTTTCAGGGCTGGCCCCTTCCTTGTGGAAGAAGGAGCCGGACGTTTGCCATTTCAGAAAGAGGCTCTGCCGAGAACAGTCGCCTTGAGATGTTGCATCTCTGGGAAAGCACAGATCCCCAGGGCTGTTGTGCCTGTGAATAGGCTGCCAAGGGAAGTTGAAGAGCAGCAACAACTTTCAGGGCTGTCCCCTTACTCGTGGGAGAAGGAGCCGGACGTTTGCCTTTTCGGAAAAAAGGCTCTGCCAAGAATGGGTACGATGAGATGTTGCATCTCTGGGAAAGCACAGATCCCCAGGGCTGTTGTGCCTGTGAATAGGCTGCCAAGGGAAGGTGAAGAGCAGCAACACCTTTCAGGGCTGTCCCCTTCCTTGTGGGAGAAGGAGCCGGACGTTTGCCATTTCAGAAAGAGGCTCTGCTGAGAACAGGCGCCTTGAGATGTTGCATCTCTGGGAAAGCACAGATCCCCAGGGCTGTTGTGCCTGTGAATAGGCTGCCAAGGGAAGGTGAAGAGCAGCAACAGCTTTCAGGGCTGGCCCCTTCCTTGCGGGAGAAGGAGCCGGACGTTTCCTTTTTGGAACAAAGGCTCTGCCGAGAATGGGTACGTAGAGATGTTGTGTCTCTGGGAAAGCACAGATCCCCAGGGCTGTTGTGCCTGTGAATAGGCTGCCAAGGGAAGGTGAAGAGCAGCAACAGCTGTCAGGCCTGGCACCTTCCTTGTGGGAGAAAGAGCCGGACGTTTGCCTTTTCGGAAAATAGGCTCTGCCTAGAACAGGCGCCTTGAGATATTGCATCTCTGGGAAAGCACAGATCCCCAGGGCTGTTGTGCCTGTGAATAGGCTGCCAAGGGAAGGTGAAGAGCAGCAACCACTTTCAGGGCTGTCCCCTTCCTTGTGGGAGAAGGAGCCGGACGTTTGCCATTTCAGAAAGAGGCTCTGCTGAGAACAGGCGCCTTGAGATGTTGCATCTCTGGGAAAGCACAGATCCCCAGGGCTGTTGTGCCTGTGAATAGGCTGCCAAGGGAAGGTGAAGAGCAGCAACAGCTGTCAGGGCTGGCACCTTCCTTGTCGGGGAAGGAGCCGGACGTTTGCCTTTTTGGAAAAAAGGCTCTGCCGAGAATGGGTACGAAGAGATGTTGAGTCTCTGGGAAAGCACAGACCCCCAGGGCTGTTGTGCCTGTGAATAGGCTGCCAAGGGAAGGTGAAGAGCAGCAACAGCTGTCAGGCCTGGCACCTTCCTTGTGGGAGAAGGAGCCGGACGTTTGCCTTTTCGGAAAAAAGGCTCTGCCAAGAATGGGTACGATGAGTTGTTGCATCTCTGGGAAAGCACAGATCCCCAGGGCTGTTGTGCCTGTGAATAGGCTGCCAAGGGAAGGTGAAGAGCAGCAACAGCTGTCAGGGCTGGCCCCTTCCTTGCGGGAGAAGGAGCCGGACGTTTGCCTTTTCGGAAAAAAGGCTCTGCCGAGAACAGGCGCCTTGAGATGTTGCATCTCTGGCAAAGCACAGATCCCCAGGGCTGTTGTGCCTGTGAATAGGCTGCCAAGGGAAGGTGAAGAGCAGCAACAACTTTCAGGGCTGTCCCCTTCCGTGTGGGAGAAGGAGCCGGATGTTTGCCATTTCAGAAAGAGGCTCTGCCGAGAACAGGCGCCTTGAGATGTTGCATCTCTGGGAAAGCACAGATCCCCAGGGCTGTTGTGCCTGTGAATAGGCTGCCAAGGGAAGGTGAAGAGCAGCAACAGCTGTCAGGGCTGGCACCTTCCTTGTCGGGGAAGGAGCCGGACGTTTGCCTTTTTGGAAAAAAGGCTCTGCCGAGAATGGGTACGATGAGATGTTGCGTCTCTGGGAAAGCACAGATCCCCAGGGCTGTTGTGCCTGTGAATAGGCTGCCAAGGGAAGGTGAAGAACAGCAACAGCTGTCAGGGCTGGCACCTTCCTTGTGGAAGAAGGAGCCGGACGTTTGCCATTTCAGAAAGAGGCTCTGCCGAGAACAGGCGCCTTGAGATGTTGCATCTCTGGGAAAGCACAGATCCCCAGTGCTTTTGTGCCTGTGAATAGGCTGCCAAGGGAAGTTGAAGAGCAGCAACAACTTTCAGGGCTGTCCCCTTACTTGTGGGAGAAGGAGACGGACGTTTGCCTTTTCGGAAAAAAGGCTCTGCCGAGAATGGGTACGATGAGATGTTGCGTCTCTGGGAAAGCACAGATCCCCAGGGCTGTTGTGCCTGTGAATAGGCTGCCAAGGGAAGGTGAAGAACAGCAACAACTTTCAGGGCTGGCCCCTTCCTTGTGGAAGAAGGAGCCGGACGTTTGCCATTTCAGAAAGAGGCTCTGCCGAGAACAGGCGCCTTGAGATGTTGCATCTCTGGGAAAGCACAGATCCCCAGGGCTGTTGTGCCTGTGAATAGGCTGCCAAGGGAAGTTGAAGAGCAGCAACAACTTTCAGGGCTGTCCCCTTACTCGTGGGAGAAGGAGCCGGACGTTTGCCTTTTTAGAAATAAGGCTCTGCCGAGAATGGGTACGATGAGATGTTGCATCTCTGGGAAAGCACAGATCCCCAGGGCTGTTGTGCCTGTGAATAGGCTGCCAAGGGAAGGTGAAGAGCAGCAACCACTTTCAGGGCTGTCCCCTTCCTTGTGGGAGAAGGAGCCGGACGTTTGCCATTTCAGAAAGAGGCTCTGCTGAGAACAGGCGCCTTTGAATGTTGCATCTCTGGGAAAGCACAGATCCCCAGGGCTGTTGTGCCTGTGAATAGGCTGCCAAGGGAATGTGAAGAGCAGCAACAGCTTTCAGGGCTGGCCCCTTCCTTGCGGGAGAAGGAGCCGGACGTTTCCTTTTTGGAACAAAGGCTCTGCCGAGAATGGGTACGTAGAGATGTTGTGTCTCTGGGAAAGCACAGATCCCCAGGGCTGTTGTGCCTGTGAATAGGCTGCCAAGGGAAGGTGAAGAGCAGCAACAGCTGTCAGGCCTGGCACCTTCCTTGTGGGAGAAAGAGCCGGACGTTTGCCTTTTCGGAAAATAGGCTCTGCCTAGAACAGGCGCCTTGAGATATTGCATCTCTGGGAAAGCACAGATCCCCAGGGCTGTTGTGCCTGTGAATAGGCTGCCAAGGGAAGGTGAAGAGCAGCAACAGCTGTCAGGCCTGGCACCTTCCTTGTCGGGGAAGGAGCCGGACGTTTGCCTTTTTGGAAAAAGGCTCTGCCGAGAATGGGTACGAAGAGATGTTGAGTCTCTGGGAAAGCACAGACCCCCAGGGCTGTTGTGCCTGTGAATAGGCTGCCAAGGGAAGGTGAAGAGCAGCAACAGCTGTCAGGGCTGTCCCCTTCCTTGCGGGAGAAGGAGCCGGACGTTTGCCTTTTCGGAAAAAAGGCTCTGCCGAGAACAGGCGCCTTGAGATGTTGCATCTCTGGCAAAGCACAGATCCCCAGGGCTGTTGTGCCTGTGAATAGGCTGCCAAGGGAAGGTGAAGAGCAGCAACAACTTTCAGGGCTGTCCCCTTCCGTGTGGGAGAAGGAGCCGGATGTTTGCCATTTCAGAAAGAGGCTCTGCCGAGAACAGGCGCATTGAGATGTTGCATCTCTGGGAAAGCACAGATCCCCAGGGCTGTTGTGCCTGTGAATAGGCTGCCAAGGGAAGGTGAAGAGCAGCAACAGCTGTCAGGGCTGGCACCTTCCTTGTCGGGGAAGGAGCCGGACGTTTGCCTTTTTGGAAAAAAGGCTCTGCCGAGAATGGGTACGATGAGATGTTGCGTCTCTGGGAAAGCACAGATCCCCAGGGCTGTTGTGCCTGTGAATAGGCTGCCAAGGGAAGGTGAAGAACAGCAACAGCTGTCAGGGCTGGCACCTTCCTTGCGGGAGAAGGAGCCGGATGTTTGCCTTTTCGGAAAAAAGGCTCTGACGAGAACAGGCGCCTTTGAATGTTGCATCTCTGGGAAAGCACAGATCCCCAGGGCTGTTGTGCCTGTGAATAGGCTGCCAAGGGAAGGTGAAGAGCAGCAACAGCTGTCAGGGCTGGCCCCTTCCTTGCGGGAGAAGGAGCCGGACGTTTGCCTTTTTGGAAAAAAGGCTCTGCCGAGAATGGGTACGTAGAGATGTTGCGTCTCTGGGAAAGCACAGATCCCCAGGGCTGTTGTGCCTGTGAATAGGCTGCCAAGGGAAGGTGAAGAGCAGCAACAGCTGTCAGGGCTGGCCCCTTCCTTGCGGGAGAAGGAGCCGGACGTTTGCGTTTTCGGAACGAGGCTCTGCCGAGAACAGGCGCCTTGAGATGTTGCATCTCTGGGAAACCACAGATCCCCAGGCGTGCTGTGCCTGTGAATAGGCTGCCAAGGGAAGGTGAAGAGCAGCAACAGCTGTCAGGCCTGGCACCTTCCTTGTGGGAGAAAGAGCCGGACGTTTGCCTTTTCGGAAAATAGGCTCTGCCGAGAACAGGCGCCTTGAGATATTGCATCTCTGGGAAAGCACAGATCCCCAGGGCTGTTGTGCCTGTGAATAGGCTGCCAAGGGAAGGTGAAGAACAGCAACAACTTTCAGGGCTGTCCCCTTCCTTGTGGGAGAAGGAGCCGGACGTTTGCCGTTTCAGAAAGAGGCTCTGCCGAGAACAGGCGCCTTGAGATGTTGCATCTCTGGGAAAGCACAGATCCCCAGGGCTGTTGTGCCTGTGAATAGGCTGCCAAGGGAAGGTGAAGAGCAGCAACAGCTGTCAGGGCTGGCACCTTCCTTGTGGGAGAAGGAGCCGGACGTTTTCATTTTTGGAAATAAGCCTCTGCCGAGAACAGGCGCCTTGAGATGTTGCATCTCTGGGAAAGCACAGATCCCCAGGGCTGTTGTGCCTGTGAATAGGCTGCCAAGGGAAGGTGAAGAGCAGCAACACCTTTCAGGGCTGTCCCCTTCCTTGTGGGAGAAGGAGCCGGACGTTTGCCATTTCAGAAAGAGGCTCTGCTGAGAACAGGCGCCTTGAGATGTTGCATCTCTGGGAAAGCACAGATCCCCAGGGCTGTTGTGCCTGTGAATAGGCTGCCAAGGGAAGGTGAAGAGCAGCAACAGCTGTCAGGGCTGGCACCTTCCTTGTCGGGGAAGGAGCCGGACGTTTGCCTTTTTGGAAAAAAGGCTCTGCCGAGAATGGGTACGAAGAGATGTTGAGTCTGTGGGAAAGCACAGACCCCCAGGGCTGTTGTGCCTGTGAATAGGCTGCCAAGGGAAGGTGAAGAGCAGCAACAGCTGTCAGGCCTGGCACCTTCCTTGTGGGAGAAGGAGCCGGACGTTTGCCTTTTCGGAAATAAGGCTCTGCCAAGAATGGGTACGATGAGTTGTTGCATCTCTGGGAAAGCACAGATCCCCAGGGCTGTTGTGCCTGTGAATAGGCTGCCAAGGGAAGGTGAAGAGCAGCAACAGCTGTCAGGGCTGGCCCCTTCCTTGCGGGAGAAGGAGCCGAACGTTTGCCTTTTCGGAAAAAAGGCTCTGCCGAGAACAGGCGCCTTGAGATGTTGCATCTCTGGGAAAGCACAGATCCCCAGGGCTGTTGTGCCTGTGAATAGGCTGCCAAGGGAAGGTGAAGAGCAGCAACAACTTTCAGGGCTGTCCCCTTCCGTGTGGGAGAAGGAGCCGGACGTTTGCCATTTCAGAAAGAGGCTCTGCCGAGAACAGGCGCCTTGAGATGTTGCATCTCTGGGAAAGCACAGATCCCCAGGGCTGTTGTGCCTGTGAATAGGCTGCCAAGGGAAGGTGAAGAGCAGCAACAGCTGTCAGGGCTGGCACCTTCCTTGTCGGGGAAGGAGCCGGACGTTTGCCTTTTTGGAACAAAGGCTCTGCCGAGAATGGGTACGATGAGATGTTGCATCTCTGGGAAAGCACAGATCCCCAGGGCTGTTGTGCCTGTGAATAGGCTGCCAAGGGAAGGTGAAGAGCAGCAACAGCTGTCAGGGCTGGCACCTTCCTTGTGGAAGAAGGAGCCGGACGTTTGCCATTTCAGAAAGAGGCTCTGCCGAGAACAGGCGCCTTGAGATGTTGCATCTCTGGGAAAGCACAGATCCCCAGTGCTTTTGTGCCTGTGAATAGGCTGCCAAGGGAAGTTGAAGAGCAGCAACAACTTTCAGGGCTGTCCCCTTACTTGTGGGAGAAGGAGCCGGACGTTTGCCTTTTCGGAAAAAAGGCTCTGCCAAGAATGGGTACGATGAGATGTTGCGTCTCTGGGAAAGCACAGATCCCCAGGGCTGTTGTGCCTGTGAATAGGCTGCCAAGGGAAGGTGAAGAACAGCAACAACTTTCAGGGCTGGCCCCTTCCTTGTGGGAGAAGGAGCCGGACGTTTGCCATTTAAGAAAGAGGCTCTGCCGAGAACAGGCGCCTTGAGATGTTGCATCTCTGGGAAAGCACAGATCCCCAGGGCTGTTGTGCCTGTGAATAGGCTGCCAAGGGAAGTTGAAGAGCAGCAACAACTTTCAGGGCTGTCCCCTTACTCGTGGGAGAAGGAGCCGGACGTTTGCCTTTTCGGAAAAAAGGCTCTGCCAAGAATGGGTACGATTAGATGTTGCATCTCTGGGAAAGCACAGATCCCCAGGGCTGTTGTGCCTGTGAATAGGCTGCCAAGGGAAGGTGAAGAGCAGCAACAGCTGTCAGGGCTGGCACCTTCCTTGTGGGAGAAGGAGCCGGACGTTTGCCATTTCAGAAAGAGGCTCTGCCGAGAACAGGCGCCTTGAGATGTTGCATCTCTGGGAAAGCACAGATCCCCAGTGCTTTTGTGCCTGTGAATAGGCTGCCAAGGGAAGTTGAAGAGCAGCAACAACTTTCAGGGCTGTCCCCTTACTTGTGGGAGAAGGAGACGGACGTTTGCCTTTTCGGAAAAAAGGCTCTGCCGAGAATGGGTACGATGAGATGTTGCGTCTCTGGGAAAGCACAGATCCCCAGGGCTGTTGTGCCTGTGAATAGGCTGCCAAGGGAAGGTGAAGAACAGCAACAACTTTCAGGGCTGGCCCCTTCCTTGTGGAAGAAGGAGCCGGACGTTTGCCATTTCAGAAAGAGGCTCTGCCGAGAACAGGCGCCTTGAGATGTTGCATCTCTGGGAAAGCACAGATCCCCAGGGCTGTTGTGCCTGTGAATAGGCTGCCAAGGGAAGTTGAAGAGCAGCAACAACTTTCAGGGCTGTCCCCTTACTCGTGGGAGAAGGAGCCGGACGTTTGCCTTTTTGGAAATAAGGCTCTGCCGAGAATGGGTACGATGAGATGTTGCATCTCTGGGAAAGCACAGATCCCCAGGGCTGTTGTGCCTGTGAATAGGCTGCCAAGGGAAGGTGAAGAGCAGCAACCACTTTCAGGGCTGTCCCCTTCCTTGTGGGAGAAGGAGCCGGACGTTTGCCATTTCAGAAAGAGGCTCTGCTGAGAACAGGCGCCTTTGAATGTTGCATCTCTGGGAAAGCACAGATCCCCAGGGCTGTTGTGCCTGTGAATAGGCTGCCAAGGGAAGGTGAAGAGCAGCAACAGCTTTCAGGGCTGGCCCCTTCCTTGCGGGAGAAGGAGCCGGACGTTTCCTTTTTGGAACAAAGGCTCTGCCGAGAATGGGTACGTAGAGATGTTGTGTCTCTGGGAAAGCACAGATCCCCAGGGCTGTTGTGCCTGTGAATAGGCTGCCAAGGGAAGGTGAAGAGCAGCAACAGCTGTCAGGCCTGGCACCTTCCCTGTGGGAGAAAGAGCCGGACGTTTGCCTTTTCGGAAAATAGGCTCTGCCTAGAACAGGCGCCTTGAGATATTGCATCTCTGGGAAAGCACAGATCCCCAGGGCTGTTGTGCCTGTGAATAGGCTGCCAAGGGAAGGTGAAGAGCAGCAACAGCTGTCAGGCCTGGCACCTTCCTTGTCGGGGAAGGAGCCGGACGTTTGCCTTTTTGGAAAAAGGCTCTGCCGAGAATGGGTACGAAGAGATGTTGAGTCTCTGGGAAAGCACAGACCCCCAGGGCTGTTGTGCCTGTGAATAGGCTGCCAAGGGAAGGTGAAGAGCAGCAACAGCTGTCAGGGCTGGCCCCTTCCTTGCGGGAGAAGGAGCCGGACGTTTGCCTTTTCGGAAAAAAGGCTCTGCCGAGAACAGGCGCCTTGAGATGTTGCATCTCTGGCAAAGCACAGATCCCCAGGGCTGTTGTGCCTGTGAATAGGCTGCCAAGGGAAGGTGAAGAGCAGCAACAACTTTCAGGGCTGTCCCCTTCCGTGTGGGAGAAGGAGCCGGATGTTTGCCATTTCAGAAAGAGGCTCTGCCGAGAACAGGCGCATTGAGATGTTGCATCTCTGGGAAAGCACAGATCCCCAGGGCTGTTGTGCCTGTGAATAGGCTGCCAAGGGAAGGTGAAGAGCAGCAACAGCTGTCAGGGCTGGCACCTTCCTTGTCGGGGAAGGAGCCGGACGTTTGCCTTTTTGGAAAAAAGGCTCTGCCGAGAATGGGTACGATGAGATGTTGCGTCTCTGGGAAAGCACAGATCCCCAGGGCTGTTGTGCCTGTGAATAGGCTGCCAAGGGAAGGTGAAGAACAGCAACAGCTGTCAGGGCTGGCACCTTCCTTGCGGGAGAAGGAGCCGGATGTTTGCCTTTTCGGAAAAAAGGCTCTGACGAGAACAGGCGCCTTTGAATGTTGCATCTCTGGGAAAGCACAGATCCCCAGGGCTGTTGTGCCTGTGAATAGGCTGCCAAGGGAAGGTGAAGAGCAGCAACAGCTGTCAGGGCTGGCCCCTTCCTTGCGGGAGAAGGAGCCGGACGTTTGCCTTTTTGGAAAAAAGGCTCTGCCGAGAATGGGTACGTAGAGATGTTGCGTCTCTGGGAAAGCACAGATCCCCAGGGCTGTTGTGCCTGTGAATAGGCTGCCAAGGGAAGGTGAAGAGCAGCAACAGCTGTCAGGGCTGGCCCCTTCCTTGCGGGAGAAGGAGCCGGACGTTTGCGTTTTCGGAACGAGGCTCTGCCGAGAACAGGCGCCTTGAGATGTTGCATCTCTGGGAAACCACAGATCCCCAGGCGTGCTGTGCCTGTGAATAGGCTGCCAAGGGAAGGTGAAGAGCAGCAACAGCTGTCAGGCCTGGCACCTTCCTTGTGGGAGAAAGAGCCGGACGTTTGCCTTTTCGGAAAATAGGCTCTGCCGAGAACAGGCGCCTTGAGATATTGCATCTCTGGGAAAGCACAGATCCCCAGGGCTGTTGTGCCTGTGAATAGGCTGCCAAGGGAAGGTGAAGAACAGCAACAACTTTCAGGGCTGTCCCCTTCCTTGTGGGAGAAGGAGCCGGACGTTTGCCGTTTCAGAAAGAGGCTCTGCCGAGAACAGGCGCCTTGAGATGTTGCATCTCTGGGAAAGCACAGATCCCCAGGGCTGTTGTGCCTGTGAATAGGCTGCCAAGGGAAGGTGAAGAGCAGCAACAGCTGTCAGGGCTGGCACCTTCCTTGTGGGAGAAGGAGCCGGACGTTTTCATTTTTGGAAATAAGCCTCTGCCGAGAACAGGCGCCTTGAGATGTTGCATCTCTGGGAAAGCACAGATCCCCAGGGCTGTTGTGCCTGTGAATAGGCTGCCAAGGGAAGGTGAAGAGCAGCAACACCTTTCAGGGCTGTCCCCTTCCTTGTGGGAGAAGGAGCCGGACGTTTGCCATTTCAGAAAGAGGCTCTGCTGAGAACAGGCGCCTTGAGATGTTGCATCTCTGGGAAAGCACAGATCCCCAGGGCTGTTGTGCCTGTGAATAGGCTGCCAAGGGAAGGTGAAGAGCAGCAACAGCTGTCAGGGCTGGCACCTTCCTTGTCGGGGAAGGAGCCGGACGTTTGCCTTTTTGGAAAAAAGGCTCTGCCGAGAATGGGTACGAAGAGATGTTGAGTCTGTGGGAAAGCACAGACCCCCAGGGCTGTTGTGCCTGTGAATAGGCTGCCAAGGGAAGGTGAAGAGCAGCAACAGCTGTCAGGCCTGGCACCTTCCTTGTGGGAGAAGGAGCCGGACGTTTGCCTTTTCGGAAATAAGGCTCTGCCAAGAATGGGTACGATGAGTTGTTGCATCTCTGGGAAAGCACAGATCCCCAGGGCTGTTGTGCCTGTGAATAGGCTGCCAAGGGAAGGTGAAGAGCAGCAACAGCTGTCAGGGCTGGCCCCTTCCTTGCGGGAGAAGGAGCCGAACGTTTGCCTTTTCGGAAAAAAGGCTCTGCCGAGAACAGGCGCCTTGAGATGTTGCATCTCTGGGAAAGCACAGATCCCCAGGGCTGTTGTGCCTGTGAATAGGCTGCCAAGGGAAGGTGAAGAGCAGCAACAACTTTCAGGGCTGTCCCCTTCCGTGTGGGAGAAGGAGCCGGACGTTTGCCATTTCAGAAAGAGGCTCTGCCGAGAACAGGCGCCTTGAGATGTTGCATCTCTGGGAAAGCACAGATCCCCAGGGCTGTTGTGCCTGTGAATAGGCTGCCAAGGGAAGGTGAAGAGCAGCAACAGCTGTCAGGGCTGGCACCTTCCTTGTCGGGGAAGGAGCCGGACGTTTGCCTTTTTGGAACAAAGGCTCTGCCGAGAATGGGTACGATGAGATGTTGCATCTCTGGGAAAGCACAGATCCCCAGGGCTGTTGTGCCTGTGAATAGGCTGCCAAGGGAAGGTGAAGAGCAGCAACAGCTGTCAGGGCTGGCACCTTCCTTGTGGAAGAAGGAGCCGGACGTTTGCCATTTCAGAAAGAGGCTCTGCCGAGAACAGGCGCCTTGAGATGTTGCATCTCTGGGAAAGCACAGATCCCCAGTGCTTTTGTGCCTGTGAATAGGCTGCCAAGGGAAGTTGAAGAGCAGCAACAACTTTCAGGGCTGTCCCCTTACTTGTGGGAGAAGGAGCCGGACGTTTGCCTTTTCGGAAAAAAGGCTCTGCCAAGAATGGGTACGATGAGATGTTGCGTCTCTGGGAAAGCACAGATCCCCAGGGCTGTTGTGCCTGTGAATAGGCTGCCAAGGGAAGGTGAAGAACAGCAACAACTTTCAGGGCTGGCCCCTTCCTTGTGGGAGAAGGAGCCGGACGTTTGCCATTTAAGAAAGAGGCTCTGCCGAGAACAGGCGCCTTGAGATGTTGCATCTCTGGGAAAGCACAGATCCCCAGGGCTGTTGTGCCTGTGAATAGGCTGCCAAGGGAAGTTGAAGAGCAGCAACAACTTTCAGGGCTGTCCCCTTACTCGTGGGAGAAGGAGCCGGACGTTTGCCTTTTCGGAAAAAAGGCTCTGCCAAGAATGGGTACGATTAGATGTTGCATCTCTGGGAAAGCACAGATCCCCAGGGCTGTTGTGCCTGTGAATAGGCTGCCAAGGGAAGGTGAAGAGCAGCAACAGCTGTCAGGGCTGGCACCTTCCTTGTGGGAGAAGGAGCCGGATGTTTGCCTTTTCGGAAAAAAGGCTCTGACGAGAACAGGCGCCTTTGAATGTTGCATCTCTGGGAAAGCACAGATCCCCAGGGCTGTTGTGCCTGTGAATAGGCTGCCAAGGGAAGGTGAAGAGCAGCAACAGCTTTCAGGGCTGGCCCCTTCCTTGCGGGAGAAGGAGGCGGACGTTTCCTTTTTGGAACAAAGGCTCTGCCGAGAATGGGTACGTAGAGATGTTGTGTCTCTGGGAAAGCACAAATCCCCAGGGCTGTTGTGCCTGTGAATAGGCTGCCAAGGGAAGGTGAAGAGCAGCAACAGCTGTCAGGGCTGGCCCCTTTCTTGTGGGAGAAGGAGCCGGACGTTTGCCTTTTCGGAAAATAGGCTCTGCGGAGAACATGCGCCTTGAGATGTTGCATCTCTGGGAAAGCACAGATCCCCAGGGCTGTTGTGCCTGTGAATAGGCTGCCAAGGGAAGGTGAAGAGCAGCAACCACTTTCAGGGCTGTCCCCTTACTTGTGGGAGAAGGAGCCGGACGTTTGCCATTTCAGAAAGAGGCTCTGCTGAGAACAGGCGCCTTTGAATGTTGCATCTCTGGGAAAGCACAGATCCCCAGGGCTGTTGTGCCTGTGAATAGGCTGCCAAGGGAAGGTGAAGAGCAGCAACAGCTTTCAGGGCTGGCCCCTTCCTTGTCGGGGAAGGAGCCGGACGTTTCCTTTTTGGAACAAAGGCTCTGCCGAGAATGGGTACGTAGAGATGTTGTGTCTCTGGGAAAGCACAGATCCCCAGGGCTGTTGTGCCTGTGAATAGGCTGCCAAGGGAAGGTGAAGAGCAGCAACAGCTGTCAGGCCTGGCACCTTCCTTGTGGGAGAAAGAGCCGGACGTTTGCCTTTTCGGAAAATAGGCTCTGCCTAGAACAGGCGCCTTGAGATATTGCATCTCTGGGAAAGCACAGATCCCCAGGGCTGTTGTGCCTGTGAATAGGCTGCCAAGGGAAGGTGAAGAGCAGCAACAGCTGTCAGGGCTGGCCCCTTCCTTGCGGGAGAAGGAGCCGGACCTTTGCCTTTTCGGAAAATAGGCTCTGCCAAGAATGGGTACGATGAGATGTTGCATCTCTGGGAAAGCACAGATCCCCAGGGCTGTTGTGCCTGTGAATAGGCTGCCAAGGGAAGGTGAAGAGCAGCAACAACTTTCAGGGCTGTCCCCTTCTGTGTGGGAGAAGGAGCCGGACGTTTGCCATTTCAGAAAGAGGCTCTGCCGAGAACAGGCGCCTTGAGATGTTGCATCTCTGGGAAAGCACAGATCCCCAGGGCTGTTGTGCCTGTGAATAGGCTGCCAAGGGAAGGTGAAGAGCAGCAACAGCTGTCAGGGCTGGCACCTTCCTTGTCGATGAAGGAGCCGGACGTTTGCCTTTTCGGAAAAAAGGCTCTGCCGAGAATGGGTACGATGAGATGTTGCATCTCTGGGAAAGCACAGATCCCCAGGGCTGTTGTGCCTGTGAATAGGCTGCCAAGGGAAGGTGAAGAGCAGCAACAACTTTCAGGGCTGGCCCCTTCCTTGTGGGAGAAGGAGCCGGACGTTTGCCATTTCAGAAAGAGGCTCTGCCGAGAACAGGCGCCTTGAGATGTTGCATCTCTGGGAAAGCACAGATCCCCAGGGCTGTTGTGCCTGTGAATAGGCTGCCAAGGGAAGGTGAAGAGCAGCAACAACTTTCAGGGCTGTCCCCTTACTTGTGGGAGAAGGAGCCGGACGTTTGCCTTTTCGGAAAAAAGGCTCTGCCAAGAATGGGTACGATGAGATGTTGCATCTCTGGGAAAGCACAGATCCCCAGGGCTGTTGTGCCTGTGAATAGGCTGCCAAGGGAAGGTGAAGAGCAGCAACAGCTGTCAGGGCTGGCCCCTTCCTTGCGGGAGAAGGAGCCGGACGTTTCCTTTTTGGAACAAAGGCTCTGCCGAGAATGGGTACGATGAGATGTTGCGTCTCTGGGAAAGCACAGATCCCCAGGGCTGTTGTGCCTGTGAATAGGCTGCCAAGGGAAGGTGAAGAGCAGCAACAGCTGTCAGGGCTGGCCCCTTTCTTGTGGGAGAAGGAGCCGGACGTTTGCCTTTTCGGAAAATAGGCTCTGCCGAGAACATGCGCCTTGAGATGTTGCATCTCTGGGAAAGCACAGATCCCCAGGGCTGTTGTGCCTGTGAATAGGCTGCCAAGGGAAGGTGAAGAGCAGCAACCACTTTCAGGGCTGTCCCCTTCCTTGTGGGAGAAGGAGCCGGACGTTTGCCATTTCAGAAAGAGGCTCTGCTGAGAACAGGCGCCTTGAGATGTTGCATCTCTGGGAAAGCACAGATCCCCAGGGCTGTTGTGCCTGTGAATAGGCTGCCAAGGGAAGGTGAAGAGCAGCAACAGCTGTCAGGGCTGGCACCTTCCTTGTGGAAGAAGGAGCCGGACGTTTGCCATTTCAGAAAGAGGCTCTGCCGAGAACAGGCGCCTTGAGATGTTGCATCTCTGGGAAAGCACAGATCCCCAGGGCTGTTGTGCCTGTGAATAGGCTGCCAAGGGAAGGTGAAGAGCAGCAACAACTTTCAGGGCTGTCCCCTTACTTGTGGGAGAAGGAGCCGGACGTTTGCCTTTTCGGAAAAAAGGCTCTGCCGAGAATGGGTACGATGAGATGTTGCGTCTCTGGGAAAGCACAGATCCCCAGGGCTGTTGTGCCTGTGAATAGGCTGCCAAGGGAAGGTGAAGAACAGCAACAACTTTCAGGGCTGTCCCCTTCCTTGTGGAAGAAGGAGCCGGACGTTTGCCATTTCAGAAAGAGGCTCTGCTGAGAACAGGCGCCTTGAGATGTTGCATCTCTGGGAAAGCACAGATCCCCAGGGCTGTTGTGCCTGTGAATAGGCTGCCAAGGGAAGGTGAAGAGCAGCAACAGCTGTCAGGGCTGGCACCTTCCTTGTCGGGGAAGGAGCCGGACGTTTGCCTTTTTGGAAAAAAGGCTCTGCCGAGAATGTGTACGATGAGATGTTGCGTCTCTGGGAAAGCACAGATCCCCAGGGCTGTTGTGCCTGTGAATAGGCTGCCAAGGGAAGGTGAAGAGCAGCAACAGCTGTCAGGGCTGGCACCTTCCTTGTCGGGGAAGGAGCCGGATGTTTGCCTTTTCGGAAAAAAGGCTCTGACGAGAACAGGCGCCTTTGAATGTTGCATCTCTGGGAAAGCACAGATCCCCAGGGCTGTTGTGCCTGTGAATAGGCTGCCAAGGGAAGGTGAAGAGCAGCAACAGCTGTCAGGGCTGGCCCCTTCCTTGCGGGAGAAGGAGCCGGACGTTTGCCTTTTCGGAAAATAGGCTCTGCCGAGAATGGGTACGATGAGATGTTGCATCTCTGGGAAAGCACAGATCCCCAGGGCTGTTGTGCCTGTGAATAGGCTGCCAAGGGAAGGTGAAGAGCAGCAACAACTTTCAGGGCTGTCCCCTTCTGTGTGGGAGAAGGAGCCGGACGTTTGCCATTTCAGAAAGAGGCTCTGCCGAGAACAGGCGCCTTGAGATGTTGCATCTCTGGGAAAGCACAGATCCCCAGGGCTGTTGTGCCTGTGAATAGGCTGCCAAGGGAAGGTGAAGAGCAGCAACAGCTGTCAGGGCTGGCACCTTCCTTGTCGATGAAGGAGCCGGACGTTTGCCTTTTCGGAAAAAAGGCTCTGCCGAGAATGGGTACGATGAGATGTTGCATCTCTGGGAAAGCACAGATCCCCAGGGCTGTTGTGCCTGTGAATAGGCTGCCAAGGGAAGGTGAAGAGCAGCAACAACTTTCAGGGCTGGCCCCTTCCTTGTGGGAGAAGGAGCCGGACGTTTGCCATTTCAGAAAGAGGCTCTGCCGAGAACAGGCGCCTTGAGATGTTGCATCTCTGGGAAAGCACAGATCCCCAGGGCTGTTGTGCCTGTGAATAGGCTGCCAAGGGAAGGTGAAGAGCAGCAACAACTTTCAGGGCTGTCCCCTTACTTGTGGGAGAAGGAGCCGGACGTTTGCCTTTTCGGAAAAAAGGCTCTGCCAAGAATGGGTACGATGAGATGTTGCATCTCTGGGAAAGCACAGATCCCCAGGGCTGTTGTGCCTGTGAATAGGCTGCCAAGGGAAGGTGAAGAGCAGCAACAGCTGTCAGGGCTGGCCCCTTCCTTGCGGGAGAAGGAGCCGGACGTTTCCTTTTTGGAACAAAGGCTCTGCCGAGAATGGGTACGATGAGATGTTGCGTCTCTGGGAAAGCACAGATCCCCAGGGCTGTTGTGCCTGTGAATAGGCTGCCAAGGGAAGGTGAAGAGCAGCAACAGCTGTCAGGGCTGGCCCCTTTCTTGTGGGAGAAGGAGCCGGACGTTTGCCTTTTCGGAAAATAGGCTCTGCCGAGAACATGCGCCTTGAGATGTTGCATCTCTGGGAAAGCACAGATCCCCAGGGCTGTTGTGCCTGTGAATAGGCTGCCAAGGGAAGGTGAAGAGCAGCAACCACTTTCAGGGCTGTCCCCTTCCTTGTGGGAGAAGGAGCCGGACGTTTGCCATTTCAGAAAGAGGCTCTGCTGAGAACAGGCGCCTTGAGATGTTGCATCTCTGGGAAAGCACAGATCCCCAGGGCTGTTGTGCCTGTGAATAGGCTGCCAAGGGAAGGTGAAGAGCAGCAACAGCTGTCAGGGCTGGCACCTTCCTTGTGGAAGAAGGAGCCGGACGTTTGCCATTTCAGAAAGAGGCTCTGCCGAGAACAGGCGCCTTGAGATGTTGCATCTCTGGGAAAGCACAGATCCCCAGGGCTGTTGTGCCTGTGAATAGGCTGCCAAGGGAAGGTGAAGAGCAGCAACAACTTTCAGGGCTGTCCCCTTACTTGTGGGAGAAGGAGCCGGACGTTTGCCTTTTCGGAAAAAAGGCTCTGCCGAGAATGGGTACGATGAGATGTTGCGTCTCTGGGAAAGCACAGATCCCCAGGGCTGTTGTGCCTGTGAATAGGCTGCCAAGGGAAGGTGAAGAACAGCAACAACTTTCAGGGCTGTCCCCTTCCTTGTGGAAGAAGGAGCCGGACGTTTGCCATTTCAGAAAGAGGCTCTGCTGAGAACAGGCGCCTTGAGATGTTGCATCTCTGGGAAAGCACAGATCCCCAGGGCTGTTGTGCCTGTGAATAGGCTGCCAAGGGAAGGTGAAGAGCAGCAACAGCTGTCAGGGCTGGCACCTTCCTTGTCGGGGAAGGAGCCGGACGTTTGCCTTTTTGGAAAAAAGGCTCTGCCGAGAATGTGTACGATGAGATGTTGCGTCTCTGGGAAAGCACAGATCCCCAGGGCTGTTGTGCCTGTGAATAGGCTGCCAAGGGAAGGTGAAGAGCAGCAACAGCTGTCAGGGCTGGCACCTTCCTTGTCGGGGAAGGAGCCGGATGTTTGCCTTTTCGGAAAAAAGGCTCTGACGAGAACAGGCGCCTTTGAATGTTGCATCTCTGGGAAAGCACAGATCCCCAGGGCTGTTGTGCCTGTGAATAGGCTGCCAAGGGAAGGTGAAGAGCAGCAACAGCTGTCAGGGCTGGCCCCTTCCTTGCGGGAGAAGGAGCCGGACGTTTGCCTTTTCGGAAAATAGGCTCTGCCGAGAACATGCGCCTTGAGATGTTGCATCTCTGGGAAAGCACAGATCCCCAGGGCTGTTGTGCCTGTGAATAGGCTGCCAAGGGAAGGTGAAGAGCAGCAACACCTTTCAGGGCTGGCACCTTCCTTGCGGGAGAAGGAGCCGGACGTTTGCCTTTTTGGAAAAAAGGCTCTGCCGAGAAGGGGTACGATGAGATGTTGCGTCTCTGGGAAAGCACAGATCCCCAGGGCTGTTGTGCCTGTGAATAGGCTGCCAAGGGAAGGTGAAGAACAGCAACAACTTTCAGGGCTGGCCCCTTCCTTGTGGGAGAAGGAGCCGGACGTTTGCCATTTCAGAAAGAGGCTCTGCCGAGAACAGGCGCCTTGAGATGTTGCATCTCTGGGAAAGCACAGATCCCCAGGGCTGTTGTGCCTGTGAATAGGCTGCCAAGGGAAGGTGAAGAGCAGCAACAGCTGTCAGGGCTGGCACCTTCCTTGTGGGAGAAGGAGCCGGACGTTTTCATTTTCGGAAATAAGGCTCTGCCGAGAACAGGCGCCTTGAGATGTTGCATCTCTGGGAAAGCACAGATCCCCAGGGCTGTTGTGCCTGTGAATAGGCTGCCAAGGGAAGTTGAAGAGCAGCAACAACTTTCAGGGCTGTCCCCTTACTTGTGGGAGAAGGAGCCGGACGTTTGCCTTTTCGGAAAAAAGGCTCTGCCAAGAATGGGTACGATGAGATGTTGCATCTCTGGGAAAGCACAGATCCCCAGGGCTGTTGTGCCTGTGAATAGGCTGCCAAGGGAAGGTGAAGAGCAGCAACAGCTGTCAGGCCTGGCACCTTCCTTGTGGGAGAAGAAGCCGGACGCTTGCCTTTTCGGAATGAGGCTCTGCCGAGAACAGGCGCCTTGAGATGTTGCGTCTCTGGGAAAGCACAGATCCCCAGGGCTGTTGTGCCTGTGAATAGGCTGCCAAGGGAAGGTGAAGAGCAGCAACAGCTGTCAGGCCTGGCACCTTCCTTGTGGGAGAAAGAGCCGGACGTTTGCCTTTTCGGAAAATAGGCTCTGCCGAGAACAGGCGCCTTGAGATATTGCATCTCTGGGAAAGCACAGATCCCCAGGGCTGTTGTGCCTGTGAATAGGCTGCCAAGGGAAGGTGAAGAGCAGCAACCACTTTCAGGGCTGTCCCCTTCCTTGTGGGAGAAGGAGCCGGACGTTTGCCATTTCAGAAAGAGGCTCTGCTGAGAACAGGCGCCTTGAGATGTTGCATCTCTGGGAAAGCACAGATCCCCAGGGCTGTTGTGCCTGTGAATAGGCTGCCAAGGGAAGGTGAAGAGCAGCAACAGCTGTCAGGCCTGGCACCTTCCTTGTCGGGGAAGGAGCCGGACGTTTGCCTTTTTGGAAAAAAGGCTCTGCCGAGAATGGGTACGAAGAGATGTTGAGTCTGTGGGAAAGCACAGACCCCCAGGGCTGTTGTGCCTGTGAATAGGCTGCCAAGGGAAGGTGAAGAGCAGCAACAGCTGTCAGGCCTGGCACCTTCCTTGTGGGAGAAGGAGCCGGACGTTTGCCTTTTCGGAAAAAAGGCTCTGCCGAGAATGGGTACGATGAGTTGTTGCATCTCTGGGAAAGCACAGATCCCCAGGGCTGTTGTGCCTGTGAATAGGCTGCCAAGGGAAGGTGAAGAGCAGCAACAGCTGTCAGGGCTGGCCCCTTTCTTGCGGGAGAAGGGGCCGGACCTTTGCCTTTTCGGAAAATAGGCTCTGCCGAGAACAGGCGCCTTGAGATGTTGCATCTCTGGGAAAGCACAGATCCCCAGGGCTGTTGTGCCTGTGAATAGGCTGCCAAGGGAAGGTGAAGAGCAGCAACAGCTGTCAGGGCTGGCACCTTCCTTGTCGGGGAAGGAGCCGGACGTTTGCCTTTTTGGAAAAACGGCTCTGCCGAGAATGGGTACGATGAGATGTTGCATCTCTGGGAAAGCACAGATCCCCAGGGCTGTTGTGCCTGTGAATAGGCTGCCAAGGGAAGGTGAAGAACAGCAACAACTTTCAGGGCTGGCCCCTTCCTTGTGGGAGAAGGAGCCGGACGTTTGCCATTTCAGAAAGAGGCTCTGCCGAGAACAGGCGCCTTGAGATGTTGCATGTCTGGGAAAGCACAGATCCCCAGGGCTGTTGTGCCTGTGAATAGGCTGCCAAGGGAAGGTGAAGAGCAGCAACAACTTTCAGGGCTGTCCCCTTCCTTGTGGGAGAAGGAGCCGGACGTTTGCCTTTTCGGAAAAAAGGCTCTGCCAAGAATGGGTACGATGAGATGTTGCATCTCTGGGAAAGCACAGATCCCCAGGGCTGTTGTGCTTGTGAATAGGCTGCCAAGGGAAGGTGAAGAGCAGCAACAGCTGTCAGGGCTGGCCCCTTCCTTGCGGGAGAAGGAGCCGGACGTTTCCTTTTTGGAACAAAGGCTCTGCCGAGAATGGGTACGTAGAGATGTTGTGTCTCTGGGAAAGCACAGATCCCCAGGGCTGTTGTGCCTGTGAATAGGCTGCCAAGGGAAGGTGAAGAGCAGCAACAGCTGTCAGGGCTGGCCCCTTCCTTGCGGGAGAAGGAGCCGGACGTTTGCCTTTTTGGAAAATAGGCTCTGCCGAGAACATGCGCCTTGAGATGTTGCATGTCTGGGAAAGCACAGATCCCCAGGGCTGTTGTGCCTGTGAATAGGCTGCCAAGGGAAGGTGAAGAGCAGCAACAGCTGTCAGGGCTGGCACCTTCCTTGTGGAAGAAGGAGCCGGACGTTTGCCATTTCAGAAAGAGGCTCTGCCGAGAACAGGCGCCTTGAGATGTTGCATCTCTGGGAAAGCACAGATCCCCAGGGCTGTTGTGCCTGTGAATAGGCTGCCAAGGGAAGGTGAAGAGCAGCAACAACTTTCAGGGCTGTCCCCTTACTTGTGGGAGAAGGAGCCGGACGTTTGCCTTTTCGGAAAAAAGGCTCTGCCAAGAATGGGTACGATGAGATGTTGCATCTCTGGGAAAGCACAGATCCCCAGGGCTGTTGTGCTTGTGAATAGGCTGCCAAGGGAAGGTGAAGAGCAGCAACAGCTGTCAGGGCTGGCCCCTTCCTTGCGGGAGAAGGAGCCGGACGTTTCCTTTTTGGAACAAAGGCTCTGCCGAGAATGGGTACGTAGAGATGTTGTGTCTCTGGGAAAGCACAGATCCCCAGGGCTGTTGTGCCTGTGAATAGGCTGCCAAGGGAAGGTGAAGAGCAGCAACAGCTGTCAGGCCTGGCCCCTTCCTTGCGGGAGAAGGAGCCGGACGTTTGCCTTTTCGGAAAATAGTCTCTGCCGAGAACATGCGCCTTGAGATGTTGCATCTCTGGGAAAGCACAGATCCCCAGGGCTGTTGTGCCTGTGAATAGGCTGCCAAGGGAAGGTGAAGAGCAGCAACCACTTTCAGGGCTGGCCCCTTCCTTGTGGAAGAAGGAGCCGGACGTTTGCCATTTCAGAAAGAGGCTCTGCCGAGAACAGGCGCCTTGAGATGTTGCATCTCTGGGAAAGCACAGATCCCCAGGGCTGTTGTGCCTGTGAATAGGCTGCCAAGGGAAGTTGAAGAGCAGCAACAACTTTCAGGGCTGTCCCCTTACTTGTGGGAGAAGGAGACGGACGTTTGCCTTTTCGGAAAAAAGGCTCTGCCGAGAATGGGTACGATGAGATGTTGCGTCTCTGGGAAAGCACAGATCCCCAGGGCTGTTGTGCCTGTGAATAGGCTGCCAAGGGAAGGTGAAGAACAGCAACAACTTTCAGGGCTGGCCCCTTCCTTGTGGAAGAAGGAGCCGGACGTTTGCCATTTCAGAAAGAGGCTCTGCCGAGAACAGGCGCCTTGAGATGTTGCATCTCTGGGAAAGCACAGATCCCCAGGGCTGTTGTGCCTGTGAATAGGCTGCCAAGGGAAGTTGAAGAGCAGCAACAACTTTCAGGGCTGTCCCCTTACTTGTGGGAGAAGGAGACGGACGTTTGCCTTTTCGGAAAAAAGGCTCTGCCAAGAATGGGTACGATGAGATGTTGCATCTCTGGGAAAGCACAGATCCCCAGGGCTGTTGTGCCTGTGAATAGGCTGCCAAGGGAAGGTGAAGAGCAGCAACAGCTGTCAGGGCTGGCACCTTCCTTGCGGGAGAAGGAGCCGGATGTTTGCCTTTTCGGAAAAAAGGCTCTAACGAGAACAGGCGCCTTTGAATGTTGCATCTCTGGGAAAGCACAGATCCCCAGGGCTGTTGTGCCTGTGAATAGGCTGCCAAGGGAAGGTGAAGAGCAGCAACAGCTTTCAGGGCTGGCCCCTTCCTTGTCGGGGAAGGAGCCGGACGTTTCCTTTTTGGAACAAAGGCTCTGCCGAGAATGGGTACGTAGAGATGTTGTGTCTCTGGGAAAGCACAAATCCCCAGGGCTGTTGTGCCTGTGAATAGGCTGCCAAGGGAAGGTGAAGAGCAGCAACAGCTGTCAGGGCTGGCCCCTTCCTTGTCGGGGAAGGAGCCGGACGTTTGCCTTTTCTGAAAATAGGCTCTGCGGAGAACATGCGTCTTGAGATGTTGCATCTCTGGGAAAGCACAGATCCCCAGGGCTGTTGTGCCTGTGAATAGGCTGCCAAGGGAAGGTGAAGAGCAGCAACCACTTTCAGGGCTGTCCCCTTCCTTGTGGGAGAAGGAGCCGGACGTTTGCCATTTCAGAAAGAGGCTCTGCTGAGAACAGGCGCCTTTGAATGTTGCATCTCTGGGAAAGCACAGATCCCCAGGGCTGTTGTGCCTGTGAATAGGCTGCCAAGGGAAGGTGAAGAGCAGCAACAGCTGTCAGGGCTGGCCCCTTCCTTGCGGGAGAAGGAGCCGGACGTTTCCTTTTTGGAACAAAGGCTCTGCCGAGAATGGGTACGATGAGATGTTGCGTCTCTGGGAAAGCACAGATCCCCAGGGCTGTTGTGCCTGTGAATAGGCTGCCAAGGGAAGGTGAAGAGCAGCAACAGCTGTCAGGGCTGGCCCCTTTCTTGTGGGAGAAGGAGCCGGACGTTTGCCTTTTCGGAAAATAGGCTCTGCCGAGAACAGGCGCCTTGAGATGTTGCATCTCTGGGAAAGCACAGATCCCCAGGGCTGTTGTGCCTGTGAATAGGCTGCCAAGGGAAGGTGAAGAGCAGCAACCACTTTCAGGGCTGGCCCCTTCCTTGTGGGAGAAGGAGCCGGACGTTTGCCATTTCAGAAAGAGGCTCTGCTGAGAACAGGCGCCTTGAGATGTTGCATCTCTGGGAAAGCACAGATCCCCAGGGCTGTTGTGCCTGTGAATAGGCTGCCAAGGGAAGGTGAAGAGCAGCAACAGCTGTCAGGGCTGGCACCTTCCTTGCGGGAGAAGGAGCCGGATGTTTGCCTTTTCGGAAAAAAGGCTCTAACGAGAACAGGCGCCTTTGAATGTTGCATCTCTGGGAAAGCACAGATCCCCAGGGCTGTTGTGCCTGTGAATAGGCTGCCAAGGGAAGGTGAAGAGCAGCAACAGCTTTCAGGGCTGGCCCCTTCCTTGTCGGGGAAGGAGCCGGACGTTTCCTTTTTGGAACAAAGGCTCTGCCGAGAATGGGTACGTAGAGATGTTGTGTCTCTGGGAAAGCACAAATCCCCAGGGCTGTTGTGCCTGTGAATAGGCTGCCAAGGGAAGGTGAAGAGCAGCAACAGCTGTCAGGGCTGGCCCCTTCCTTGTCGGGGAAGGAGCCGGACGTTTGCCTTTTCTGAAAATAGGCTCTGCGGAGAACATGCGTCTTGAGATGTTGCATCTCTGGGAAAGCACAGATCCCCAGGGCTGTTGTGCCTGTGAATAGGCTGCCAAGGGAAGGTGAAGAGCAGCAACCACTTTCAGGGCTGTCCCCTTCCTTGTGGGAGAAGGAGCCGGACGTTTGCCATTTCAGAAAGAGGCTCTGCTGAGAACAGGCGCCTTTGAATGTTGCATCTCTGGGAAAGCACAGATCCCCAGGGCTGTTGTGCCTGTGAATAGGCTGCCAAGGGAAGGTGAAGAGCAGCAACAGCTGTCAGGGCTGGCCCCTTCCTTGCGGGAGAAGGAGCCGGACGTTTCCTTTTTGGAACAAAGGCTCTGCCGAGAATGGGTACGATGAGATGTTGCGTCTCTGGGAAAGCACAGATCCCCAGGGCTGTTGTGCCTGTGAATAGGCTGCCAAGGGAAGGTGAAGAGCAGCAACAGCTGTCAGGGCTGGCCCCTTTCTTGTGGGAGAAGGAGCCGGACGTTTGCCTTTTCGGAAAATAGGCTCTGCCGAGAACAGGCGCCTTGAGATGTTGCATCTCTGGGAAAGCACAGATCCCCAGGGCTGTTGTGCCTGTGAATAGGCTGCCAAGGGAAGGTGAAGAGCAGCAACCACTTTCAGGGCTGTCCCCTTCCTTGTGGGAGAAGGAGCCGGACGTTTGCCATTTCAGAAAGAGGCTCTGCTGAGAACAGGCGCCTTGAGATGTTGCATCTCTGGGAAAGCACAGATCCCCAGGGCTGTTGTGCCTGTGAATAGGCTGCCAAGGGAAGGTGAAGAGCAGCAACAGCTGTCAGGGCTGGCACCTTCCTTGTCGGGGAAGGAGTCGGACGTTTGCCTTTTTGGAAAAAAGGCTCTGCCGAGAAGGGGTACGATGAGATGTTGCGTCTCTGGGAAAGCACAGATCCCCAGGGCTGTTGTGCCTGTGAATAGGCTGCCAAGGGAAGGTGAAGAGCAGCAACAACTTTCAGGGCTGGCCCCTTCCTTGTGGGAGAAGGAGCCGGATGTTTGCCATTTCAGAAAGAGGCTCTGCCGAGAACAGGCGCCTTGAGATGTTGCATCTCTGGGAAAGCACAGATCCCCAGGGCTGTTGTGCCTGTGAATAGGCTGCCAAGGGAAGTTGAAGAGCAGCAACAACTTTCAGGGCTGTCCCCTTACTTGTGGGAGAAGGAGCCGGACGTTTGCCTTTTCGGAAAAAAGGCTCTGCCAAGAATGGGTACGATGAGATGTTGCATCTCTGGGAAAGCACAGATCCCCAGGGCTGTTGTGCCTGTGAATAGGCTGCCAAGGGAAGGTGAAGAGCAGCAACAGCTGTCAGGGCTGGCACCTTCCTTGCGGGAGAAGGAGCCGGATGTTTGCCTTTTCGGAAAAAAGGCTCTGACGAGAACAGGCGCCTTTGAATGTTGCATCTCTGGGAAAGCACAGATCCCCAGGGCTGTTGTGCCTGTGAATAGGCTGCCAAGGGAAGGTGAAGAGCAGCAACAGCTGTCAGGGCTGGCACCTTCCTTGTCGGGGAAGGAGCCGGACGTTTGCCTTTTTGGAACAAAGGCTCTGCCGAGAATGGGTACGAAGAGATGTTGAGTCTCTGGGAAAGCACAGACCCCCCGGGCTGTTGTGCCTGTGAATAGGCTGCCAAGGGAAGGTGAAGAGCAGCAACAGCTGTCAGGCCTGGCACCTTCCTTGTGGGAGAAGGAGCCGGACGTTTGCCTTTTCGGAAAAAAGGCTCTGCCAAGAATGGGTACGATGAGTTGTTGCATCTCTGGGAAAGCACAGATCCCCAGGGCTGTTGTGCCTGTGAATAGGCTGCCAAGGGAAGGTGAAGAGCAGCAACAACTTTCAGGGCTGTCCCCTTCTGTGTGGGAGAAGGAGCCGGACGTTTGCCATTTCAGAAAGAGGCTCTGCCGAGAACAGGCGCCTTGAGATGTTGCATCTCTGGGAAAGCACAGATCCCCAGGGCTGTTGTGCCTGTGAATAGGCTGCCAAGGGAAGGTGAAGAGCAGCAACAGCTGTCAGGGCTGGCACCTTCCTTGTCGATGAAGGAGCCGGACGTTTGCCTTTTCGGAAAAAAGGCTCTGCCGAGAATGGGTACGATGAGATGTTGCATCTCTGGGAAAGCACAGATCCCCAGGGCTGTTGTGCCTGTGAATAGGCTGCCAAGGGAAGGTGAAGAACAGCAACAACTTTCAGGGCTGGCCCCTTCCTTGTGGGAGAAGGAGCCGGACGTTTGCCATTTCAGAAAGAGGCTCTGCCGAGAACAGGCGCCTTGAGATGTTGCATCTCTGGGAAAGCACAGATCCCCAGGGCTGTTGTGCCTGTGAATAGGCTGCCAAGGGAAGGTGAAGAGCAGCAACAACTTTCAGGGCTGTCCCCTTACTTGTGGGAGAAGGAGCCGGACGTTTGCCTTTTCGGAAAAAAGGCTCTGCCAAGAATGGGTACGATGAGATGTTGCATCTCTGGGAAAGCACAGATCCCCAGGGCTGTTGTGCCTGTGAATAGGCTGCCAAGGGAAGGTGAAGAGCAGCAACAGCTGTCAGGGCTGGCCCCTTCCTTGCGGGAGAAGGAGCCGGACGTTTCCTTTTTGGAACAAAGGCTCTGCCGAGAATGGGTACGATGAGATGTTGCGTCTCTGGGAAAGCACAGATCCCCAGGGCTGTTGTGCCTGTGAATAGGCTGCCAAGGGAAGGTGAAGAGCAGCAACAGCTGTCAGGGCTGGCCCCTTTCTTGTGGGAGAAGGAGCCGGACGTTTGCCTTTTCGGAAAATAGGCTCTGCCGAGAACATGCGCCTTGAGATGTTGCATCTCTGGGAAAGCACAGATCCCCAGGGCTGTTGTGCCTGTGAATAGGCTGCCAAGGGAAGGTGAAGAACAGCAACCACTTTCAGGGCTGTCCCCTTCCTTGTGGGAGAAGGAGCCGGACGTTTGCCATTTCAGAAAGAGGCTCTGCTGAGAACAGGCGCCTTGAGATGTTGCATCTCTGGGAAAGCACAGATCCCCAGGGCTGTTGTGCCTGTGAATAGGCTGCCAAGGGAAGGTGAAGAGCAGCAACAGCTGTCAGGGCTGGCCCCTTCTTTGTGGAAGAAGGAGCCGGACGTTTGCCATTTCAGAAAGAGGCTCTGCCGAGAACAGGCGCCTTGAGATGTTGCATCTCTGGGAAAGCACAGATCCCCAGGGCTGTTGTGCCTGTGAATAGGCTGCCAAGGGAAGGTGAAGAGCAGCAACAACTTTCAGGGCTGTCCCCTTACTTGTGGGAGAAGGAGCCGGACGTTTGCCTTTTCGGAAAAAAGGCTCTGCCGAGAATGGGTACGATGAGATGTTGCGTCTCTGGGAAAGCACAGATCCCCAGGGCTGTTGTGCCTGTGAATAGGCTGCCAAGGGAAGGTGAAGAACAGCAACAACTTTCAGGGCTGGCCCCTTCCTTGTGGAAGAAGGAGCCGGACGTTTGCCATTTCAGAAAGAGGCTCTGCTGAGAACAGGCGCCTTGAGATGTTGCATCTCTGGGAAAGCACAGATCCCCAGGGCTGTTTTTCCTGTGAATAGGCTGCCAAGGGAAGTTGAAGAGCAGCAACAACTTTCAGGGCTGTCCCCTTACTTGTGGGAGAAGGAGCCGGACGTTTGCCTTTTCGGAAAAAAGGCTCTGCCAAGAATGGGTACGATGAGATGTTGCATCTCTGGGAAAGCACAGATCCCCAGTGCTGTTGTGCCTGTGAATAGGCTGCCAAGGGAAGGTGAAGAGCAGCAACAGCTGTCAGGGCTGGCACCTTCCTTGCGGGAGAAGGAGCCGGATGTTTGCCTTTTCGGAAAAAAGGCTCTGACGAGAACAGGCGCCTTTGAATGTTGCATCTCTGGGAAAGCACAGATCCCCAGGGCTGTTGTGCCTGTGAATAGGCTGCCAAGGGAAGGTGAAGAGCAGCAACAGCTTTCAGGGCTGGCACCTTCCTTGCGGGAGAAGGAGCCGAACGTTTCCTTTTTGGAACAAAGGCTCTGCCGAGAATGGGTACGTAGAGATGTTGTGTCTCTGGGAAAGCACAAATCCCCAGGGCTGTTGTGCCTGTGAATAGGCTGCCAAGGGAAGGTGAAGAACAGCAACAACTTTCAGGGCTGGCACCTTCCTTGTGGGAGAAGGAGCCGGACGTTTGCCTTTTTGGAAAAAAGGCTCTGCCAAGAATGGGTACGATGAGTTGTTGCATCTCTGGGAAAGCACAGATCCCCAGGGCTGTTGTGCCTGTGAATAGGCTGCCAAGGGAAGGTGAAGAGCAGCAACAGCTGTCAGGGCTGGCACCTTCCTTGTCGGGGAAGGAGCCGGACGTTTGCCATTTCAGAAAGAGGCTCTGCCGAGAACAGGCGCCTTGAGATGTTGCATCTCTGGGAAAGCACAGATCCCCAGGGCTGTTGTGCCTGTGAATAGGCTGCCAAGGGAAGGTGAAGAACAGCAACAACTTTCAGGGCTGGCCCCTTCCTTGTGGGAGAAGGAGCCGGACGTTTGCCATTTCAGAAAGAGGCTCTGCCGAGAACAGGAGCCTTGAGATGTTGCATCTCTGGGAAAGCACAGATCCCCAGGGCTGTTGTGCCTGTGAATAGGCTGCCAAGGGAAGGTGAAGAGCAGCAACAGCTGTCAGGCCTGGCCCCTTCCTTGTCGGGGAAGGAGCCGGACGTTTCCTTTTTGGAACAAAGGCTCTGCCGAGAATGGGTACGATGAGATGTTGCGTCTCTGGGAAAGCACAGATCCCCAGGGCTGTTGTGCCTGTGAATAGGCTGCCAAGGGAAGGTGAAGAGCAGCAACAGCTGTCAGGGCTGGCCCCTTTCTTGTGGGAGAAGGAGCCGGACGTTTGCCTTTTCGGAAAATAGGCTCTGCCGAGAACATGCGCCTTGAGATGTTGCATCTCTGGGAAAGCACAGATCCCCAGGGCTGTTGTGCCTGTGAATAGGCTGCCAAGGGAAGGTGAAGAGCAGCAACCACTTTCAGGGCTGTCCCCTTCCTTGTGGGAGAAGGAGCCGGACGTTTGCCATTTCAGAAAGAGGCTCTGCTGAGAACAGGCGCCTTGAGATGTTGCATCTCTGGGAAAGCACAGATCCCCAGGGCTGTTGTGCCTGTGAATAGGCTGCCAAGGGAAGGTGAAGAGCAGCAACAGCTGTCAGGGCTGGCCCCTTCCTTGTGGAAGAAGGAGCCGGACGTTTGCCATTTCAGAAAGAGGCTCTGCCGAGAACAGGCGCCTTGAGATGTTGCATCTCTGGGAAAGCACAGATCCCCAGGGCTGTTGTGCCTGTGAATAGGCTGCCAAGGGAAGGTGAAGAGCAGCAACAACTTTCAGGGCTGTCCCCTTACTTGTGGGAGAAGGAGCCGGACGTTTGCCTTTTCGGAAAAAAGGCTCTGCCGAGAATGGGTACGATGAGATGTTGCGTCTCTGGGAAAGCACAGATCCCCAGGGCTGTTGTGCCTGTGAATAGGCTGCCAAGGGAAGGTGAAGAACAGCAACAACTTTCAGGGCTGGCCCCTTCCTTGTGGGAGAAGGAGCCGGACGTTTGCCATTTCAGAAAGAGGCTCTGCCGAGAACAGGCGCCTTGAGATGTTGCATCTCTGGGAAAGCACAGATCCCCAGGGCTGTTGTGCCTGTGAATAGGCTGCCAAGGGAAGTTGAAGAGCAGCAACAACTTTCAGGGCTGTCCCCTTACTTGTGGGAGAAGGAGACGGACGTTTGCCTTTTCGGAAAAAAGGCTCTGCCAAGAATGGGTACGATGAGATGTTGCATCTCTGGGAAAGCACAGATCCCCAGGGCTGTTGTGCCTGTGAATAGGCTGCCAAGGGAAGGTGAAGAGCAGCAACAGCTGTCAGGGCTGGCACCTTCCTTGCGGGAGAAGGAGCCGGATGTTTGCCTTTTCGGAAAAAAGGCTCTGACGAGAACAGGCGCCTTTGAATGTTGCATCTCTGGGAAAGCACAGATCCCCAGGGCTGTTGTGCCTGTGAATAGGCTGCCAAGGGAAGGTGAAGAGCAGCAACAGCTGTCAGGGCTGGCCCCTTCCTTGCGGGAGAAGGAGCCGAACGTTTCCTTTTTGGAACAAAGGCTCTGCCGAGAATGGGTACATAGAGATGTTGTGTCTCTGGGAAAGCACAAATCCCCAGGGCTGTTGTGCCTGTGAATAGGCTGCCAAGGGAAGGTGAAGAACAGCAACAACTTTCAGGGCTGGCACCTTCCTTGTGGGAGAAGGAGCCGGACGTTTGCCTTTTTGGAAAAAAGGCTCTGCCAAGAATGGGTACGATGAGTTGTTGCATCTCTGGGAAAGCACAGATCCCCAGGGCTGTTGTGCCTGTGAATAGGCTGCCAAGGGAAGGTGAAGAGCAGCAACAACTTTCAGGGCTGTCCCCTTCTGTGTGGGAGAAGGAGCCGGACGTTTGCCATTTCAGAAAGAGGCTCTGCCGAGAACAGGCGCCTTGAGATGTTGCATCTCTGGGAAAGCACAGATCCCCAGGGCTGTTGTGCCTGTGAATAGGCTGCCAAGGGAAGGTGAAGAACAGCAACAACTTTCAGGCCTGGCCCCTTCCTTGTGGGAGAAGGAGCCGGACGTTTGCCATTTCAGAAAGAGGCTCTGCCGAGAACAGGAGCCTTGAGATGTTGCATCTCTGGGAAAGCACAGATCCCCAGGGCTGTTGTGCCTGTGAATAGGCTGCCAAGGGAAGGTGAAGAGCAGCAACAGCTGTCAGGCCTGGCACCTTCCTTGTCGGGGAAGGAGCCGGACGTTTGCCTTTTTGGAAAAAAGGCTCTGCCGAGAATGGGTACGATGAGATGTTGTGTCTCTGGGAAACCACAGATCCCCAGGGCTGTTGTGCCTGTGAATAGGCTGCCAAGGGAAGGTGAAGAACAGCAACAACTTTCAGGGCTGGCCCCTTCCTTGTGGGAGAAGGAGCCGGACGTTTGCCATTTCAGAAAGAGGCTCTGCCGAGAACAGGCGCCTTGAGATGTTGCATCTCTGGGAAAGCACAGATCCCCAGGGCTGTTGTTCCTGTGAATAGGCTGCCAAGGGAAGGTGAAGAGCAGCAACAGCTGTCAGGCCTGGCACCTTCCTTGTGGGAGAAGGAGCCGGACGTTTGCCTTTTCGGAAAAAAGGCTCTGCCGAGAACAGGCGCCTTGAGATGTTGCATCTCTGGGAAAGCACAGATCCCCAGGGCTGTTGTGCCTGTGAATAGGCTGCCAAGGGAAGGTGAAGAGCAGCAACCACTTTCAGGGCTGTCCCCTTCCTTGTGGGAGAAGGAGCCGGACGTTTGCCATTTCAGAAAGAGGCTCTGCTGAGAAGAGGCGCCTTGAGATGTTGCATCTCTGGGAAAGCACAGATCCCCAGGGCTGTTGTGCCTGTGAATAGGCTGCCAAGGGAAGGTGAAGAGCAGCAACAGCTGTCAGGGCTGGAACCTTCCTTGTGGAAGAAGGAGCCGGACGTTTGCCATTTCAGAAAGAGGCTCTGCCGAGAACAGGCGCCTTGAGATGTTGCATCTCTGGGAAAGCACAGATCCCCAGGGCTGTTGTGCCTGTGAATAGGCTGCCAAGGGAAGGTGAAGAGCAGCAACAACTTTCAGGGCTGTCCCCTTCTGTGTGGGAGAAGGAGCCGGACGTTTGCCATTTCAGAAAGAGGCTCTGCCGAGAACAGGCGCCTTGAGATGTTGCATCTCTGGGAAAGCACAGATCCCCAGGGCTGTTGTGCCTGTGAATAGGCTGCCAAGGGAAGGTGAAGAACAGCAACAACTTTCAGGGCTGGCCCCTTCCTTGTGGGAGAAGGAGCCGGACGTTTGCCATTTCAGAAAGAGGCTCTGCCGAGAACAGGAGCCTTGAGATGTTGCATCTCTGGGAAAGCACAGATCCCCAGGGCTGTTGTGCCTGTGAATAGGCTGCCAAGGGAAGGTGAAGAGCAGCAACAGCTGTCAGGCCTGGCACTTTCCTTGTCGGGGAAGGAGCCGGACGTTTGCCTTTTTGGAAAAAAGGCTCTGCCGAGAATGGGTACGATGAGATGTTGCGTCTCTGGGAAAGCACAGATCCCCAGGGCTGTTGTGCCTGTGAATAGGCTGCCAAGGGAAGGTGAAGAACAGCAACAGCTGTCAGGCCTGGCACCTTCCTTGTGGGAGAAAGAGCCGGACGTTTGCCTTTTCGGAAAAAAGGCTCTGCCGAGAACAGGCGCCTTGAGATGTTGCATCTCTGGGAAAGCACAGATCCCCAGGGCTGTTGTGCCTGTGAATAGGCTGCCAAGGGAAGGTGAAGAGCAGCAACCACTTTCAGGGCTGTCCCCTTCCTTGTGGGAGAAGGAGCCGGACGTTTGCCATTTCAGAAAGAGGCTCTGCTGAGAACAGGCGCCTTGAGATGTTGCATCTCTGGGAAAGCACAGATCCCCAGGGCTGTTGTGCCTGTGAATAGGCTGCCAAGGGAAGGTGAAGAGCAGCAACAGCTGTCAGGGCTGGCACCTTCCTTGTGGAAGAAGGAGCCGGACGTTTGCCATTTCAGAAAGAGGCTCTGCCGAGAACAGGCGCCTTGAGATGTTGCATCTCTGGGAAAGCACAGATCCCCAGGGCTGTTGTGCCTGTGAATAGGCTGCCAAGGGAAGGTGAAGAGCAGCAACCACTTTCAGGGCTGTCCCCTTACTTGTGGGAGAAGGAGCCGGACGTTTGCCTTTTCGGAAAAAAGGCTCTGCCGAGAATGGGTACGATGAGATGTTGCGTCTCTGGGAAAGCACAGATCCCCAGGGCTGTTGTGCCTGTGAATAGGCTGCCAAGGGAAGGTGAAGAACAGCAACAACTTTCAGGGCTGGCCCCTTCCTTGTGGGAGAAGGAGCCGGACGTTTGCCATTTCAGAAAGAGGCTCTGCCGAGAACAGGCGCCTTGAGATGTTGCATCTCTGGGAAAGCACAGATCCCCAGGGCTGTTGTGCCTGTGAATAGGCTGCCAAGGGAAGTTGAAGAGCAGCAACAACTTTCAGGGCTGTCCCCTTACTTGTGGGAGAAGGAGACGGACGTTTGCCTTTTCGGAAAAAAGGCTCTGCCAAGAATGGGTACGATGAGATGTTGCATCTCTGGGAAAGCACAGATCCCCAGTGCTGTTGTGCCTGTGAATAGGCTGCCAAGGGAAGGTGAAGAGCAGCAACAGCTGTCAGGGCTGGCACCTTCCTTGCGGGAGAAGGAGCCGGATGTTTGCCTTTTCGGAAAAAAGGCTCTGCCGAGAACAGGCGCCTTTGAATGTTGCATCTCTGGGAAAGCACAGATCCCCAGGGCTGTTGTGCCTGTGAATAGGCTGCCAAGGGAAGGTGAAGAGCAGCAACAGCTGTCAGGGCTGGCACCTTCCTTGCGGGAGAAGGAGCCGGACGTTTCCTTTTTGGAACAAAGGCTCTGCCGAGAATGGGTACGTAGAGATGTTGTGTCTCTGGGAAAGCACAAATCCCCAGGGCTGTTGTGCCTGTGAATAGGCTGCCAAGGGAAGGTGAAGAGCAGCAACAGCTGTCAGGGCTGGCCCCTTTCTTGTGGGAGAAGGAGCCGGACGTTTGCCTTTTCGGAAAATAGGCTCTGCGGAGAACATGCGTCTTGAGATGTTGCATCTCTGGGAAAGCACAGATCCCCAGGGCTGTTGTGCCTGTGAATAGGCTGCCAAGGGAAGGTGAAGAGCAGCAACCACTTTCAGGGCTGTCCCCTTCCTTGTGGGAGAAGGAGCCGGACGTTTGCCATTTCAGAAAGAGGCTCTGCTGAGAACAGGCGCCTTTGAATGTTGCATCTCTGGGAAAGCACAGATCCCCAGGGCTGTTGTGCCTGTGAATAGGCTGCCAAGGGAAGGTGAAGAGCAGCAACAGCTTTCAGGGCTGGCCCCTTCCTTGCGGGAGAAGGAGCCGGACGTTTCCTTTTTGGAACAAAGGCTCTGCCGAGAATGGGTACGTAGAGATGTTGTGTCTCTGGGAAAGCACAGATCCCCAGGGCTGTTGTGCCTGTGAATAGGCTGCCAAGGGAAGGTGAAGAGCAGCAACAACTTTCAGGGCTGTCCCCTTCTGTGTGGGAGAAGGAGCCGGACGTTTGCCATTTCAGAAAGAGGCTCTGCCGAGAACAGGCGCCTTGAGATGTTGCATCTCTGGGAAAGCACAGATCCCCAGGGCTGTTGTGCCTGTGAATAGGCTGCCAAGGGAAGGTGAAGAGCAGCAACAGCTGTCAGGGCTGGCACCTTCCTTGTCGGGGAAGGAGCCGGACGTTTGCCTTTTCGGAAAAAAGGCTCTGCCGAGAATGGGTACGATGAGATGTTGCATCTCTGGGAAAGCACAGATCCCCAGGGCTGTTGTGCCTGTGAATAGGCTGCCAAGGGAAGGTGAAGAGCAGCAACAGCTGTCAGGGCTGGCCCCTTCCTTGCGGGAGAAGGAGCCGGACGTTTCCTTTTTGGAACAAAGGCTCTGCCGAGAATGGGTACGATGAGATGTTGCGTCTCTGGGAAAGCACAGATCCCCAGGGCTGTTGTGCCTGTGAATAGGCTGCCAAGGGAAGGTGAAGAGCAGCAACAGCTGTCAGGGCTGGCCCCTTTCTTGTGGGAGAAGGAGCCGGACGTTTGCCTTTTCGGAAAATAGGCTCTGCCGAGAACATGCGCCTTGAGATGTTGCATCTCTGGGAAAGCACAGATCCCCAGGGCTGTTGTGCCTGTGAATAGGCTGCCAAGGGAAGGTGAAGAGCAGCAACCACTTTCAGGGCTGTCCCCTTCCTTGTGGGAGAAGGAGCCGGACGTTTGCCATTTCAGAAAGAGGCTCTGCTGAGAACAGGCGCCTTGAGATGTTGCATCTCTGGGAAAGCACAGATCCCCAGGGCTGTTGTGCCTGTGAATAGGCTGCCAAGGGAAGGTGAAGAGCAGCAACAGCTGTCAGGGCTGGCACCTTCCTTGTGGAAGAAGGAGCCGGACGTTTGCCATTTCAGAAAGAGGCTCTGCCGAGAACAGGCGCCTTGAGATGTTGCATCTCTGGGAAAGCACAGATCCCCAGGGCTGTTGTGCCTGTGAATAGGCTGCCAAGGGAAGGTGAAGAGCAGCAACCACTTTCAGGGCTGTCCCCTTCCTTGTGGGAGAAGGAGCCGGACGTTTGCCTTTTCGGAAAAAAGGCTCTGCCGAGAATGGGTACGATGAGATGTTGCGTCTCTGGGAAAGCACAGATCCCCAGGGCTGTTGTGCCTGTGAATAGGCTGCCAAGGGAAGGTGAAGAACAGCAACAACTTTCAGGGCTGGCCCCTTCCTTGTGGAAGAAGGAGCCGGACGTTTGCCATTTCAGAAAGAGGCTCTGCCGAGAACAGGCGCCTTGAGATGTTGCATCTCTGGGAAAGCACAGATCCCCAGGGCTGTTGTGCCTGTGAATAGGCTGCCAAGGGAAGTTGAAGAGCAGCAACAACTTTCAGGGCTGTCCCCTTACTTGTGGGAGAAGGAGCCGGACGTTTGCCTTTTCGGAAAAAAGGCTCTGCCAAGAATGGGTACGATGAGATGTTGCATCTCTGGGAAAGCACAGATCCCCAGTGCTGTTGTGCCTGTGAATAGGCTGCCAAGGGAAGGTGAAGAGCAGCAACAGCTGTCAGGGCTGGCACCTTCCTTGCGGGAGAAGGAGCCGGATGTTTGCCTTTTCGGAAAAAAGGCTCTGACGAGAACAGGCGCCTTGAGATGTTGCATCTCTGGGAAAGCACAGATCCCCAGGGCTGTTGTGCCTGTGAATAGGCTGCCAAGGGAAGGTGAAGAGCAGCAACAGCTTTCAGGGCTGGCCCCTTCCTTGCGGGAGAAGGAGCCGAACGTTTCCTTTTTGGAACAAAGGCTCTGCCGAGAATGGGTACGTAGAGATGTTGTGTCTCTGGGAAAGCACAAATCCCCAGGGCTGTTGTGCCTGTGAATAGGCTGCCAAGGGAAGGTGAAAAGCAGCAACAGCTGTCAGGGCTGGCCCCTTTCTTGTGGGAGAAGGAGCCGGACGTTTGCCTTTTCGGAAAAAAGGCTCTGCCAAGAATGGGTACGATGAGATGTTGCGTCTCTGGGAAAGCACAGATCCCCAGGGCTGTTGTGCCTGTGAATAGGCTGCCAAGGGAAGGTGAAGAGCAGCAACAACTTTCAGGGCTGGCCCCTTCCTTGTGGGAGAAGGAGCCGGACGTTTGCCATTTCAGAAAGAGGCTCTGCCGAGAACAGGCGACTTGAGATGTTGCATCTCTGGGAAAGCACAGATCCCCAGGGCTGTTGTTCCTGTGAATAGGCTGCCAAGGGAAGGTGAAGAGCAGCAACAGCTGTCAGGCCTGGCACCTTCCTTGTGGGAGAAGGAGCCGGACGTTTTCATTTTCGGAAACAAGGCTCTGCCGAGAACAGGCGCCTTGAGATGTTGCATCTCTGGGAAAGCACAGATCCCCAGGGCTGTTGTGCCTGTGAATAGGCTGCCAAGGGAAGGTGAAGAGCAGCAACACCTTTCAGGGCTGGCACCTTCCTTGCGGGAGAAGGAGCCGGACGTTTGCCTTTTCGGAAAAAAGGCTCTGCCAAGAATGGGTACGATGAGATGTTGCATCTCTGGGAAAGCACAGATCCCCAGGGCTGTTGTGCCTGTGAATAGGCTGCCAAGGGAAGGTGAAGAGCAGCAACAGCTGTCAGGGCTGGCACCTTCCTTGTGGGAGAAGAAGCCGGACGCTTGCCTTTTCGGAATGAGGCTCTGCCGAGAACAGGCGCCTTGAGATGTTGCGTCTCTGGGAAAGCACAGATCCCCAGGGCTGTTGTGCCTGTGAATAGGCTGCCAAGGGAAGGTGAAGAGCAGCAACAGCTGTCAGGCCTGGCACCTTCCTTGTGGGAGAAAGAGCCGGACGTTTGCCTTTTCGGAAAATAGGCTCTGCCGAGAACAGGCGCCTTGAGATATTGCATCTCTGGGAAAGCACAGATCCCCAGGGCTGTTGTGCCTGTGAATAGGCTGCCAAGGGAAGGTGAAGAGCAGCAACCACTTTCAGGGCTGTCCCCTTCCTTGTGGGAGAAGGAGCCGGATGTTTGCCATTTCAGAAAGAGGCTCTGCTGAGAACAGGCGCCTTGAGATGTTGCATCTCTGGGAAAGCACAGATCCCCAGGGCTGTTGTGCCTGTGAATAGGCTGCCAAGGGAAGGTGAAGAGCAGCAACAGCTGTCAGGGCTGGCACCTTCCTTGTCGGGGAAGGAGCCGGACGTTTGCCTTTTTGGAAAAAAGGCTCTGCCGAGAATGGGTACGAAGAGATGTTGAGTCTCTGGGAAAGCACAGACCCCCAGGGCTGTTGTGCCTGTGAATAGGCTGCCAAGGGAAGGTGAAGAGCAGCAACAGCTGTCAGGGCTGGCCCCTTCCTTGCGGGAGAAGGAGCCGGATGTTTGCCTTTTCGGAAAATAGGCTCTGCCGAGAACAGGCACCTTGAGATGTTGCATCTCTGGGAAAGCACAGATCCCCAGGGCTGTTGTGCCTGTGAATAGGCTGCCAAGGGAAGGTGAAGAGCAGCAACAGCTGTCAGGGCTGGCACCTTCCTTGTGGAAGAAGGAGCCGGACGTTTGCCATTTCAGAAAGAGGCTCTGCCGAGAACAGGCGCCTTGAGATGTTGCATCTCTGGGAAAGCACAGATCCCCAGGGCTGTTGTGCCTGTGAATAGGCTGCCAAGGGAAGGTGAAGAGCAGCAACCACTTTCAGGGCTGTCCCCTTCCTTGTGGGAGAAGGAGCCGGACGTTTGCCTTTTCGGAAAAAAGGCTCTGCCGAGAATGGGTACGATGAGATGTTGCGTCTCTGGGAAAGCACAGATCCCCAGGGCTGTTGTGCCTGTGAATAGGCTGCCAAGGGAAGGTGAAGAACAGCAACAACTTTCAGGGCTGGCCCCTTCCTTGTGGAAGAAGGAGCCGGACGTTTGCCATTTCAGAAAGAGGCTCTGCCGAGAACAGGCGCCTTGAGATGTTGCATCTCTGGGAAAGCACAGATCCCCAGGGCTGTTGTGCCTGTGAATAGGCTGCCAAGGGAAGTTGAAGAGCAGCAACAACTTTCAGGGCTGTCCCCTTACTTGTGGGAGAAGGAGCCGGACGTTTGCCTTTTCGGAAAAAAGGCTCTGCCAAGAATGGGTACGATGAGATGTTGCATCTCTGGGAAAGCACAGATCCCCAGTGCTGTTGTGCCTGTGAATAGGCTGCCAAGGGAAGGTGAAGAGCAGCAACAGCTGTCAGGGCTGGCACCTTCCTTGCGGGAGAAGGAGCCGGATGTTTGCCTTTTCGGAAAAAAGGCTCTGACGAGAACAGGCGCCTTGAGATGTTGCATCTCTGGGAAAGCACAGATCCCCAGGGCTGTTGTGCCTGTGAATAGGCTGCCAAGGGAAGGTGAAGAGCAGCAACAGCTTTCAGGGCTGGCCCCTTCCTTGCGGGAGAAGGAGCCGAACGTTTCCTTTTTGGAACAAAGGCTCTGCCGAGAATGGGTACGTAGAGATGTTGTGTCTCTGGGAAAGCACAAATCCCCAGGGCTGTTGTGCCTGTGAATAGGCTGCCAAGGGAAGGTGAAAAGCAGCAACAGCTGTCAGGGCTGGCCCCTTTCTTGTGGGAGAAGGAGCCGGACGTTTGCCTTTTCGGAAAAAAGGCTCTGCCAAGAATGGGTACGATGAGATGTTGCGTCTCTGGGAAAGCACAGATCCCCAGGGCTGTTGTGCCTGTGAATAGGCTGCCAAGGGAAGGTGAAGAGCAGCAACAACTTTCAGGGCTGGCCCCTTCCTTGTGGGAGAAGGAGCCGGACGTTTGCCATTTCAGAAAGAGGCTCTGCCGAGAACAGGCGACTTGAGATGTTGCATCTCTGGGAAAGCACAGATCCCCAGGGCTGTTGTTCCTGTGAATAGGCTGCCAAGGGAAGGTGAAGAGCAGCAACAGCTGTCAGGCCTGGCACCTTCCTTGTGGGAGAAGGAGCCGGACGTTTTCATTTTCGGAAACAAGGCTCTGCCGAGAACAGGCGCCTTGAGATGTTGCATCTCTGGGAAAGCACAGATCCCCAGGGCTGTTGTGCCTGTGAATAGGCTGCCAAGGGAAGGTGAAGAGCAGCAACACCTTTCAGGGCTGGCACCTTCCTTGCGGGAGAAGGAGCCGGACGTTTGCCTTTTCGGAAAAAAGGCTCTGCCAAGAATGGGTACGATGAGATGTTGCATCTCTGGGAAAGCACAGATCCCCAGGGCTGTTGTGCCTGTGAATAGGCTGCCAAGGGAAGGTGAAGAGCAGCAACAGCTGTCAGGGCTGGCACCTTCCTTGTGGGAGAAGAAGCCGGACGCTTGCCTTTTCGGAATGAGGCTCTGCCGAGAACAGGCGCCTTGAGATGTTGCGTCTCTGGGAAAGCACAGATCCCCAGGGCTGTTGTGCCTGTGAATAGGCTGCCAAGGGAAGGTGAAGAGCAGCAACAGCTGTCAGGCCTGGCACCTTCCTTGTGGGAGAAAGAGCCGGACGTTTGCCTTTTCGGAAAATAGGCTCTGCCGAGAACAGGCGCCTTGAGATATTGCATCTCTGGGAAAGCACAGATCCCCAGGGCTGTTGTGCCTGTGAATAGGCTGCCAAGGGAAGGTGAAGAGCAGCAACCACTTTCAGGGCTGTCCCCTTCCTTGTGGGAGAAGGAGCCGGATGTTTGCCATTTCAGAAAGAGGCTCTGCTGAGAACAGGCGCCTTGAGATGTTGCATCTCTGGGAAAGCACAGATCCCCAGGGCTGTTGTGCCTGTGAATAGGCTGCCAAGGGAAGGTGAAGAGCAGCAACAGCTGTCAGGGCTGGCACCTTCCTTGTCGGGGAAGGAGCCGGACGTTTGCCTTTTTGGAAAAAAGGCTCTGCCGAGAATGGGTACGAAGAGATGTTGAGTCTCTGGGAAAGCACAGACCCCCAGGGCTGTTGTGCCTGTGAATAGGCTGCCAAGGGAAGGTGAAGAGCAGCAACAGCTGTCAGGGCTGGCCCCTTCCTTGCGGGAGAAGGAGCCGGATGTTTGCCTTTTCGGAAAATAGGCTCTGCCGAGAACAGGCACCTTGAGATGTTGCATCTCTGGGAAAGCACAGATCCCCAGGGCTGTTGTGCCTGTGAATAGGCTGCCAAGGGAAGGTGAAGAGCAGCAACAACTTTCAGGGCTGGCCCCTTCCTTGTGGGAGAAGGAGCCGGATGTTTGCCATTTCAGAAAGAGGCTCTGCCGAGAACAGGCGCCTTGAGATGTTGCATCTCTGGGAAAGCACAGATCCCCAGGGCTGTTGTGCCTGTGAATAGGCTGCCAAGGGAAGGTGAAGAGCAGCAACAGCTGTCAGGCCTGGCACCTTCCTTGTCGGGGAAGGAGCCGGACGTTTGCCTTTTTGGAAAAAAGGCTCTGCCGAGAATGGGTACGATGAGATGTTGCGTCTCTGGGAAAGCACAGATCCCCAGGGCTGTTGTGCCTGTGAATAGGCTGCCAGGGGAAGGTGAAGAACAGCAACAACTTTCAGGGCTGGCCCCTTCCTTGTGGGAGAAGGAGCCGGACGTTTGCCATTTCAGAAAGAGGCTCTGCCGAGAACAGGCGCCTTGAGATGTTGCATCTCTGGGAAAGCACAGATCCCCAGGGCTGTTGTTCCTGTGAATAGGCTGCCAAGGGAAGGTGAAGAGCAGCAACAGCTGTCAGGGCTGGCACCTTCCTTGTGGGAGAAGGAGCCGGACGTTTTCATTTTCGGAAATAAGGCTCTGCCGAGAACAGGCGCCTTGAGATGTTGCATCTCTGGGAAAGCACAGATCCCCAGGGCTGTTGTGCCTGTGAATAGGCTGCCAAGGGAAGGTGAAGAGCAGCAACACCTTTCAGGGCTGGCACCTTCCTTGCGGGAGAAGGAGGCGGACCTTTGCCTTTTCGGAAAATAGGCTCTGCCGAGAACAGGCGCCTTGAGATATTGCATCTCTGGGAAAGCACAGATCCCCAGGGCTGTTGTGCCTGTGAATAGGCTGCCAAGGGAAGGTGAAGAGCAGCAACCACTTTCAGGGCTGTCCCCTTCCTTGTGGGAGAAGGAGCCGGACGTTTGCCATTTCAGAAAGAGGCTCTGCTGAGAACAGGCGCCTTGAGATGTTGCATCTCTGGGAAAGCACAGATCCCCAGGGCTGTTGTGCCTGTGAATAGGCTGCCAAGGGAAGGTGAAGAGCAGCAACAGCTGTCAGGGCTGGCACCTTCCTTGTCGGGGAAGGAGCCGGACGTTTGCCTTTTTGGAAAAAAGGCTCTGCCGAGAATGGGTACGAAGAGATGTTGAGTCTCTGGGAAAGCACAGACCCCCAGGGCTGTTGTGCCTGTGAATAGGCTGCCAAGGGAAGGTGAAGAGCAGCAACAGCTGTCAGGGCTGGCCCCTTCCTTGCGGGAGAAGGAGCCGGATGTTTGCCTTTTCGGAAAATAGGCTCTGCCGAGAACAGGCACCTTGAGATGTTGCATCTCTGGGAAAGCACAGATCCCCAGGGCTGTTGTGCCTGTGAATAGGCTGCCAAGGGAAGGTGAAGAGCAGCAACAACTTTCAGGGCTGGCCCCTTCCTTGTGGGAGAAGGAGCCGGATGTTTGCCATTTCAGAAAGAGGCTCTGCCGAGAACAGGCGCCTTGAGATGTTGCATCTCTGGGAAAGCACAGATCCCCAGGGCTGTTGTGCCTGTGAATAGGCTGCCAAGGGAAGGTGAAGAGCAGCAACAGCTGTCAGGCCTGGCACCTTCCTTGTCGGGGAAGGAGCCGGACGTTTGCCTTTTTGGAAAAAAGGCTCTGCCGAGAATGGGTACGATGAGATGTTGCGTCTCTGGGAAAGCACAGATCCCCAGGGCTGTTGTGCCTGTGAATAGGCTGCCAGGGGAAGGTGAAGAACAGCAACAACTTTCAGGGCTGGCCCCTTCCTTGTGGGAGAAGGAGCCGGACGTTTGCCATTTCAGAAAGAGGCTCTGCCGAGAACAGGCGCCTTGAGATGTTGCATCTCTGGGAAAGCACAGATCCCCAGGGCTGTTGTTCCTGTGAATAGGCTGCCAAGGGAAGGTGAAGAGCAGCAACAGCTGTCAGGGCTGGCACCTTCCTTGTGGGAGAAGGAGCCGGACGTTTTCATTTTCGGAAATAAGGCTCTGCCGAGAACAGGCGCCTTGAGATGTTGCATCTCTGGGAAAGCACAGATCCCCAGGGCTGTTGTGCCTGTGAATAGGCTGCCAAGGGAAGGTGAAGAGCAGCAACACCTTTCAGGGCTGGCACCTTCCTTGCGGGAGAAGGAGCCGGACGTTTGCCTTTTCGGAAAAAAGGCTCTGCCGAGAACAGGCGCCTTGAGATATTGCATCTCTGGGAAAGCACAGATCCCCAGGGCTGTTGTGCCTGTGAATAGGCTGCCAAGGGAAGGTGAAGAGCAGCAACCACTTTCAGGGCTGTCCCCTTCCTTGTGGGAGAAGGAGCCGGACGTTTGCCATTTCAGAAAGAGGCTCTGCTGAGAACAGGCGCCTTGAGATGTTGCATCTCTGGGAAAGCACAGATCCCCAGGGCTGTTGTCCCTGTGAATAGGCTGCCAAGGGAAGGTGAAGAGCAGCAACAGCTGTCAGGGCTGGCACCTTCCTTGTCGGGGAAGGAGCCGGACATTTGCCTTTTCGGAAAAAAGGCTCTGCCAAGAATGGGTACGATGAGTTGTTGCATCTCTGGGAAAGCACAGATCCCCAGGGCTGTTGTGCCTGTGAATAGGCTGCCAAGGGAAGGTGAAGAGCAGCAACAGCTGTCAGGGCTGGCACCTTCCTTGTGGAAGAAGGAGCCGGACGTTTGCCATTTCAGAAAGAGGCTCTGCCGAGAACAGGCGCCTTGAGATGTTGCATCTCTGGGAAAGCACAGATCCCCAGGGCTGTTGTGCCTGTGAATAGGCTGCCAAGGGAAGGTGAAGAGCAGCAACCACTTTCAGGGCTGTCCCCTTCCTTGTGGGAGAAGGAGCCGGACGTTTGCCTTTTCGGAAAAAAGGCTCTGCCGAGAATGGGTACGATGAGATGTTGCGTCTCTGGGAAAGCACAGATCCCCAGGGCTGTTGTGCCTGTGAATAGGCTGCCAAGGGAAGGTGAAGAACAGCAACAACTTTCAGGGCTGGCCCCTTCCTTGTGGAAGAAGGAGCCGGACGTTTGCCATTTCAGAAAGAGGCTCTGCCGAGAACAGGCGCCTTGAGATGTTGCATCTCTGGGAAAGCACAGATCCCCAGGGCTGTTGTGCCTGTGAATAGGCTGCCAAGGGAAGTTGAAGAGCAGCAACAACTTTCAGGGCTGTCCCCTTACTTGTGGGAGAAGGAGCCGGACGTTTGCCTTTTCGGAAAAAAGGCTCTGCCAAGAATGGGTACGATGAGATGTTGCATCTCTGGGAAAGCACAGATCCCCAGTGCTGTTGTGCCTGTGAATAGGCTGCCAAGGGAAGGTGAAGAGCAGCAACAGCTGTCAGGGCTGGCACCTTCCTTGCGGGAGAAGGAGCCGGATGTTTGCCTTTTCGGAAAAAAGGCTCTGACGAGAACAGGCGCCTTGAGATGTTGCATCTCTGGGAAAGCACAGATCCCCAGGGCTGTTGTGCCTGTGAATAGGCTGCCAAGGGAAGGTGAAGAGCAGCAACAGCTTTCATGGCTGGCCCCTTCCTTGCGGGAGAAGGAGCCGAACGTTTCCTTTTTGGAACAAAGGCTCTGCCGAGAATGGGTACGTAGAGATGTTGTGTCTCTGGGAAAGCACAAATCCCCAGGGCTGTTGTGCCTGTGAATAGGCTGCCAAGGGAAGGTGAAAAGCAGCAACAGCTGTCAGGGCTGGCCCCTTTCTTGTGGGAGAAGGAGCCGGACGTTTGCCTTTTCGGAAAAAAGGCTCTGCCAAGAATGGGTAGGATGAGTTGTTGCATCTCTGGGAAAGCACAGATCCCCAGGGCTGTTGTGCCTGTGAATAGGCTGCCAAGGGAAGGTGAAGAGCAGCAACAACTTTCAGGGCTGTCCCCTTCTGTGTGGGAGAAGGAGCCGGACGTTTGCCATTTCAGAAAGAGGCTCTGCCGAGAACAGGCACCTTGAGATGTTGCATCTCTGGGAAAGCACAGATCCCCAGGGCTGTTGTGCCTGTGAATAGGCTGCCAAGGGAAGGTGAAGAACAGCAACAACTTTCAGGGCTGGCCCCTTCCTTGCGGGAGAAGGAGCCGGACGTTTGCCATTTCAGAAAGAGGCTCTGCCGAGAACAGGAGCCTTGAGATGTTGCATCTCTGGGAAAGCACAGATCCCCAGGGCTGTTGTGCCTGTGAATAGGCTGCCAAGGGAAGGTGAAGAGCAGCAACAGCTGTCAGGCCTGGCACCTTCCTTGTCGGGGAAGGAGCCGGACGTTTGCCTTTTTGGAAAAAAGGCTCTGCCGAGAATGGGTACGATGAGATGTTGCGTCTCTGGGAAAGCACAGATCCCCAGGGCTGTTGTGCCTGTGAATAGGCTGCCAAGGGAAGGTGAAGAGCAGCAACAACTTTCAGGGCTGGCCCCTTCCTTGTGGGAGAAGGAGCCGGACGTTTGCCATTTCAGAAAGAGGCTCTGCCGAGAACAGGCGACTTGAGATGTTGCATCTCTGGGAAAGCACAGATCCCCAGGGCTGTTGTTCCTGTGAATAGGCTGCCAAGGGAAGGTGAAGAGCAGCAACAGCTGTCAGGCCTGGCACCTTCCTTGTGGGAGAAGGAGCCGGACGTTTTCATTTTCGGAAACAAGGCTCTGCCGAGAACAGGCGCCTTGAGATGTTGCATCTCTGGGAAAGCACAGATCCCCAGGGCTGTTGTGCCTGTGAATAGGCTGCCAAGGGAAGGTGAAGAGCAGCAACACCTTTCAGGGCTGGCACCTTCCTTGCGGGAGAAGGAGCCGGACGTTTGCCTTTTCGGAAAAAAGGCTCTGCCAAGAATGGGTACGATGAGATGTTGCATCTCTGGGAAAGCACAGATCCCCAGGGCTGTTGTGCCTGTGAATAGGCTGCCAAGGGAAGGTGAAGAGCAGCAACAGCTGTCAGGGCTGGCACCTTCCTTGTGGGAGAAGAAGCCGGACGCTTGCCTTTTCGGAATGAGGCTCTGCCGAGAACAGGCGCCTTGAGATGTTGCGTCTCTGGGAAAGCACAGATCCCCAGGGCTGTTGTGCCTGTGAATAGGCTGCCAAGGGAAGGTGAAGAGCAGCAACAGCTGTCAGGCCTGGCACCTTCCTTGTGGGAGAAAGAGCCGGACGTTTGCCTTTTCGGAAAATAGGCTCTGCCGAGAACAGGCGCCTTGAGATATTGCATCTCTGGGAAAGCACAGATCCCCAGGGCTGTTGTGCCTGTGAATAGGCTGCCAAGGGAAGGTGAAGAGCAGCAACCACTTTCAGGGCTGTCCCCTTCCTTGTGGGAGAAGGAGCCGGATGTTTGCCATTTCAGAAAGAGGCTCTGCTGAGAACAGGCGCCTTGAGATGTTGCATCTCTGGGAAAGCACAGATCCCCAGGGCTGTTGTGCCTGTGAATAGGCTGCCAAGGGAAGGTGAAGAGCAGCAACAGCTGTCAGGGCTGGCACCTTCCTTGTCGGGGAAGGAGCCGGACGTTTGCCTTTTTGGAAAAAAGGCTCTGCCGAGAATGGGTACGAAGAGATGTTGAGTCTCTGGGAAAGCACAGACCCCCAGGGCTGTTGTGCCTGTGAATAGGCTGCCAAGGGAAGGTGAAGAGCAGCAACAGCTGTCAGGGCTGGCCCCTTCCTTGCGGGAGAAGGAGCCGGATGTTTGCCTTTTCGGAAAATAGGCTCTGCCGAGAACAGGCACCTTGAGATGTTGCATCTCTGGGAAAGCACAGATCCCCAGGGCTGTTGTGCCTGTGAATAGGCTGCCAAGGGAAGGTGAAGAGCAGCAACAACTTTCAGGGCTGGCCCCTTCCTTGTGGGAGAAGGAGCCGGATGTTTGCCATTTCAGAAAGAGGCTCTGCCGAGAACAGGCGCCTTGAGATGTTGCATCTCTGGGAAAGCACAGATCCCCAGGGCTGTTGTGCCTGTGAATAGGCTGCCAAGGGAAGGTGAAGAGCAGCAACAGCTGTCAGGCCTGGCACCTTCCTTGTCGGGGAAGGAGCCGGACGTTTGCCTTTTTGGAAAAAAGGCTCTGCCGAGAATGGGTACGATGAGATGTTGCGTCTCTGGGAAAGCACAGATCCCCAGGGCTGTTGTGCCTGTGAATAGGCTGCCAGGGGAAGGTGAAGAACAGCAACAACTTTCAGGGCTGGCCCCTTCCTTGTGGGAGAAGGAGCCGGACGTTTGCCATTTCAGAAAGAGGCTCTGCCGAGAACAGGCGCCTTGAGATGTTGCATCTCTGGGAAAGCACAGATCCCCAGGGCTGTTGTTCCTGTGAATAGGCTGCCAAGGGAAGGTGAAGAGCAGCAACAGCTGTCAGGGCTGGCACCTTCCTTGTGGGAGAAGGAGCCGGACGTTTTCATTTTCGGAAATAAGGCTCTGCCGAGAACAGGCGCCTTGAGATGTTGCATCTCTGGGAAAGCACAGATCCCCAGGGCTGTTGTGCCTGTGAATAGGCTGCCAAGGGAAGGTGAAGAGCAGCAACACCTTTCAGGGCTGGCACCTTCCTTGCGGGAGAAGGAGCCGGACCTTTGCCTTTTCGGAAAATAGGCTCTGCCGAGAACAGGCGCCTTGAGATATTGCATCTCTGGGAAAGCACAGATCCCCAGGGCTGTTGTGCCTGTGAATAGGCTGCCAAGGGAAGGTGAAGAGCAGCAACCACTTTCAGGGCTGTCCCCTTCCTTGTGGGAGAAGGAGCCGGACGTTTGCCATTTCAGAAAGAGGCTCTGCTGAGAACAGGCGCCTTGAGATGTTGCATCTCTGGGAAAGCACAGATCCCCAGGGCTGTTGTGCCTGTGAATAGGCTGCCAAGGGAAGGTGAAGAGCAGCAACAGCTGTCAGGGCTGGCACCTTCCTTGTCGGGGAAGGAGCCGGACATTTGCCTTTTCGGAAAAAAGGCTCTGCCAAGAATGGGTACGATGAGTTGTTGCATCTCTGGGAAAGCACAGATCCCCAGGGCTGTTGTGCCTGTGAATAGGCTGCCAAGGGAAGGTGAAGAGCAGCAACAGCTGTCAGGGCTGGCACCTTCCTTGTGGGAGAAGAAGCCGGACGCTTGCCTTTTCGGAAATAAGGCTCTGCCGAGAACAGGCGCCTTGAGATGTTGCATCTCTGGGAAAGCACAGATCCCCAGGGCTGTTGTGCCTGTGAATAGGCTGCCAAGGGAAGGTGAAGAGCAGCAACACCTTTCAGGGCTGGCACCTTCCTTGCGGGAGAAGGAGCCGGACCTTTGCCTTTTCGGAAAATAGGCTCTGCCGAGAACAGGCGCCTTGAGATGTTGCGTCTCTGGGAAAGCACAGATCCCCAGGGCTGTTGTGCCTGTGAATAGGCTGCCAAGGGAAGGTGAAGAGCAGCAACCACTTTCAGGGCTGGCACCTTCCTTGTGGGAGAAGGAGCCGGACGTTTGCCATTTCAGAAAGAGGCTCTGCTGAGAACAGGCGCCTTGAGATGTTGCATCTCTGGGAAAGCACAGATCCCCAGGGCTGTTGTGCCTGTGAATAGGCTGCCAAGGGAAGGTGAAGAGCAGCAACAGCTGTCAGGGCTGGCACCTTCCTTGTCGGGGAAGGAGCCGGACGTTTGCCTTTTTGGAAAAAAGGCTCTGCCGAGAATGGGTACGAAGAGATGTTGAGTCTCTGGGAAAGCACAGACCCCCAGGGCTGTTGTGCCTGTGAATAGGCTGCCAAGGGAAGGTGAAGAGCAGCAACAGCTGTCAGGCCTGGCACCTTCCTTGCGGGAGAAGGAGCCGGACCTTTGCCTTTTCGGAAAATAGGCTCTGCCGAGAACAGGCACCTTGAGATGTTGCATCTCTGGGAAAGCACAGATCCCCAGGGCTGTTGTGCCTGTGAATAGGCTGCCAAGGGAAGGTGAAGAGCAGCAACACCTTTCAGGGCTGGCACCTTCCTTGCGGGAGAAGGAGCCGGACGTTTGCCTTTTCGGAAAATAGGCTCTGCCGAGAACAGGCGCCTTGAGATATTGCATCTCTGGGAAAGCACAGATCCCCAGGGCTGTTGTGCCTGTGAATAGGCTGCCAAGGGAAGGTGAAGAGCAGCAACCACTTTCAGGGCTGTCCCCTTCCTTGTGGGAGAAGGAGCCGGACGTTTGCCATTTCAGAAAGAGGCTCTGCTGAGAACAGGCGCCTTGAGATGTTGCATCTCTGGGAAAGCACAGATCCCCAGGGCTGTTGTGCCTGTGAATAGGCTGCCAAGGGAAGGTGAAGAGCAGCAACAGCTGTCAGGGCTGGCACCTTCCTTATCGGGGAAGGAGCCGGACGTTTGCCTTTTTGGAAAAAAGGCTCTGCCGAGAATGGGTACGAAGAGATGTTGAGTCTCTGGGAAAGCACAGACCCCCAGGGCTGTTGTGCCTGTGAATAGGCTGCCAAGGGAAGGTGAAGAGCAGCAACAGCTGTCAGGCCTGGCACCTTCCTTGTGGGAGAAGGAGCCGGACGTTTGCCTTTTCGGAAAAAAGGCTCTGCCAAGAATGGGTACGATGAGTTGTTGCATCTCTGGGAAAGCACAGATCCCCAGGGCTGTTGTGCCTGTGAATAGGCTGCCAAGGGAAGGTGAAGAGCAGCAACAGCTGTCAGGGCTGGCCCCTTCCTTGCGGGAGAAGGAGCCGGACCTTTGCCTTTTCGGAAAATAGGCTCTGCCGAGAACAGGCACCTTGAGATGTTGCATCTCTGGGAAAGCACAGATCCCCAGGGCTGTTGTGCCTGTGAATAGGCTGCCAAGGGAAGGTGAAGAGCAGCAACAACTTTCAGGGCTGTCCCCTTCTGTGTGGGAGAAGGAGCCGGATGTTTGCCATTTCAGAAAGAGGCTCTGCCGAGAACAGGCGCCTTGAGATGTTGCATCTCTGGGAAAGCACAGATCCCCAGGGCTGTTGTGCCTGTGAATAGGCTGCCAAGGGAAGGTGAAGAGCAGCAACAGCTGTCAGGCCTGGCACCTTCCTTGTCGGGGAAGGAGCCGGACGTTTGCCTTTTTGGAAAAAAGGCTCTGCCGAGAATGGGTACGATGAGATGTTGCGTCTCTGGGAAAGCACAGATCCCCAGGGCTGTTGTGCCTGTGAATAGGCTGCCAGGGGAAGGTGAAGAACAGCAACAACTTTCAGGGCTGGCCCCTTCCTTGTGGGAGAAGGAGCCGGACGTTTGCCATTTCAGAAAGAGGCTCTGCCGAGAACAGGCGCCTTGAGATATTGCATCTCTGGGAAAGCACAGATCCCCAGGGCTGTTGTTCCTGTGAATAGGCTGCCAAGGGAAGGTGAAGAGCAGCAACAGCTGTCAGGGCTGGCACCTTCCATGTGGGAGAAGGAGCCGGTCGTTTTCATTTTCGGAAATAAGGCTCTGCCGAGAACAGGCGCCTTGAGATGTTGCATCTCTGGGAAAGCACAGATCCCCAGTGCTGTTGTGCCTGTGAATAGGCTGCCAAGGGAAGGTGAAGAGCAGCAACACCTTTCAGGGCTGGCACCTTCCTTGCGGGAGAAGGAGCCGGACGTTTGCCTTTTCGGAAAATAGGCTCTGCCAAGAATGGGTACGATGAGATGTTGCATCTCTGGGAAAGCACAGATCCCCAGGGCTGTTGTGCCTGTGAATAGGCTGCCAAGGGAAGGTGAAGAGCAGCAACAGCTGTCAGGCCTGGCACCTTCCTTGTGGGAGAAGAAGCCGGACGCTTGCCTTTTCGGAATGAGGCTCTGCCGAGAACAGGCGCCTTGAGATGTTGCGTCTCTGGGAAAGCACAGATCCCCAGGGCTGTTGTGCCTGTGAATAGGCTGCCAAGGGAAGGTGAAGAGCAGCAACAGCTGTCAGGGCTGGCCCCTTCCTTGCGGGAGAAGGAGCCGGACCTTTGCCTTTTCGGAAAATAGGCTCTGCCGAGAACAGGCGCCTTGAGATGTTGCATCTCTGGGAAAGCACAGATCCCCAGGGCTGTTGTGCCTGTGAATAGGCTGCCAAGGGAAGGTGAAGAGCAGCAACCACTTTCAGGGCTGTCCCCTTCCTTGTGGGAGAAGGAGCCGGACGTTTGCCATTTCAGAAAGAGGCTCTGCTGAGAACAGGCGCCTTGAGATGTTGCATCTCTGGGAAAGCACCGATCCCCAGGGCTGTTGTGCCTGTGAATAGGCTGCCAAGGGAAGGTGAAGAGCAGCAACAGCTGTCAGGGCTGGCACCTTCCTTGTCGGGGAAGGAGCCGGACGTTTGCCTTTTCGGAAAAAAGGCTCTGCCAAGAATGGGTACGATGAGTTGTTGCATCTCTGGGAAAGCACAGATCCCCAGGGCTGTTGTGCCTGTGAATAGGCTGCCAAGGGAAGGTGAAGAGCAGCAACAGCTGTCAGGGCTGGCACCTTCCTTGTGGGAGAAGAAGCCGGACGCTTGCCTTTTCGGAAATAAGGCTCTGCCGAGAACAGGCGCCTTGAGATGTTGCATCTCTGGGAAAGCACAGATCCCCAGGGCTGTTGTGCCTGTGAATAGGCTGCCAAGGGAAGGTGAAGAGCAGCAACACCTTTCAGGGCTGGCACCTTCCTTGCGGGAGAAGGAGCCGGACGTTTGCCTTTTCGGAATATAGGCTCTGCCAAGAATGGGTACGATGAGTTGTTGCATCTCTGGGAAAGCACAGATCCCCAGGGCTGTTGTGCCTGTGAATAGGCTGCCAAGGGAAGGTGAAGAGCAGCAACAGCTGTCAGGCCTGGCACCTTCCTTGTGGGAGAAGAAGCCGGACGCTTGCCTTTTCGAAATGAGGCTCTGCCGAGAACAGACGCCTTGAGATGTTGCATCTCTGGGAAAGCACAGATCCCCAGGGCTGTTGTGCCTGTGAATAGGCTGCCAAGGGAAGGTGAAGAACAGCAACAACTTTCAGGGCTGTCCCCTTCTGTGTGGGAGAAGGAGCCGGACGTTTGCCATTTCAGAAAGAGGCTCTGCCGAGAACAGGCGCCTTGAGATGTTGCATCTCTGGGAAAGCACAGATCCCCAGGGCTGTTGTGCCTGTGAATAGGCTGCCAAGGGAAGGTGAAGAGCAGCAACAGCTGTCAGGGCTGGCACCTTCCTTGTCGGGGAAGGAGCCGGACGTTTGCCTTTTCGGAAAAAAGGCTCTGCCGAGAATGGGTACGATGAGATGTTGCATCTCTGGGAAAGCACAGATCCCCAGGGCTGTTGTGCCTGTGAATAGGCTGCCAAGGGAAGGTGAAGAACAGCAACAACTTTCAGGGCTGGCCCCTTCCTTGTGGGAGAAGGAGCCGGACGTTTGCCATTTCAGAAAGAGGCTCTGCCGAGAACAGGCGCCTTGAGATGTTGCATCTCTGGGAAAGCACAGATCCCCAGGGCTGTTGTGCCTGTGAATAGGCTGCCAAGGGAAGTTGAAGAGCAGCAACAACTTTCATGGCTGTCCCCTTACTTGTGGGAGAAGGAGCCGGACGTTTGCCTTTTCGGAAAAAAGGCTCTGCCAAGAATGGGTACGATGAGATGTTGCATCTCTGGGAAAGCACAGATCCCCAGGGCTGTTGTGCCTGTGAATAGGCTGCCAAGGGAAGGTGAAGAGCAGCAACAGCTGTCAGGGCTGGCCCCTTCCTTGCGGGAGAAGGAGCCGGACGTTTCCTTTTTGGAACAAAGGCTCTGCCGAGAATGGGTACGATGAGATGTTGCGTCTCTGGGAAAGCACAGATCCCCAGGGCTGTTGTGCCTGTGAATAGGCTGCCAAGGGAAGGTGAAGAGCAGCAACAGCTGTCAGGGCTGGCCCCTTTCTTGTGGGAGAAGGAGCCGGACGTTTGCCTTTTCGGAAAATAGGCTCTGCCGAGAACATGCGCCTTGAGATGTTGCATCTCTGGGAAAGCACAGATCCCCAGGGCTGTTGTGCCTGTGAATAGGCTGCCAAGGGAAGGTGAAGAGCAGCAACCACTTTCAGGGCTGGCACCTTCCTTGTGGGAGAAGGAGCCGGACGTTTGCCATTTCAGAAAGAGGCTCTGCTGAGAACAGGCGCCTTGAGATGTTGCATCTCTGGGAAAGCACAGATCCCCAGGGCTGTTGTGCCTGTGAATAGGCTGCCAAGGGAAGGTGAAGAGCAGCAACAGCTGTCAGGGCTGGCACCTTCCTTGTGGAAGAAGGAGCCGGACGTTTGCCATTTCAGAAAGAGGCTCTGCCGAGAACAGGCGCCTTGAGATGTTGCATCTCTGGGAAAGCACAGATCCCCAGGGCTGTTGTGCCTGTGAATAGGCTGCCAAGGGAAGGTGAAGAGCAGCAACCACTTTCAGGGCTGTCCCCTTCCTTGTGGGAGAAGGAGCCGGACGTTTGCCTTTTCGGAAAAAAGGCTCTGCCGAGAATGGGTACGATGAGATGTTGCGTCTCTGGGAAAGCACAGATCCCCAGGGCTGTTGTGCCTGTGAATAGGCTGCCAAGGGAAGGTGAAGAACAGCAACAACTTTCAGGGCTGGCCCCTTCCTTGTGGAAGAAGGAGCCGGACGTTTGCCATTTCAGAAAGAGGCTCTGCCGAGAACAGGCGCCTTGACATGTTGCATCTCTGGGAAAGCACAGATCCCCAGGGCTGTTGTGCCTGTGAATAGGCTGCCAAGGGAAGGTGAAGAGCAGCAACAACTTTCAGGGCTGTCCCCTTCCATGTGGGAGAAGGAGCCGGACGTTTGCCTTTTCGGAAAAAAGGCTCTGCCAAGAATGGGTACGATGAGATGTTGCATCTCTGGGAAAGCACAGATCCCCAGTGCTGTTGTGCCTGTGAATAGGCTGCCAAGGGAAGGTGAAGAGCAGCAACAGCTGTCAGGGCTGGCACCTTCCTTGCGGGAGAAGGAGCCGGATGTTTGCCTTTTCGGAAAAAAGGCTCTGACGAGAACAGGCGCCTTTGAATGTTGCATCTCTGGGAAAGCACAGATCCCCAGGGCTGTTGTGCCTGTGAATAGGCTGCCAAGGGAAGGTGAAGAGCAGCAACAGCTTTCAGGGCTGGCCCCTTCCTTGCGGGAGAAGGAGCCGAACGTTTCCTTTTTGGAACAAAGGCTCTGCCGAGAATGGGTACGTAGAGATGTTGTGTCTCTGGGAAAGCACAAATCCCCAGGGCTGTTGTGCCTGTGAATAGGCTGCCAAGGGAAGGTGAAGAACAGCAACAACTTTCAGGGCTGGCACCTTCCTTGTGGGAGAAGGAGCCGGACGTTATCCTTTTCGGAAAAAAGGCTCTGCCAAGAATGGGTACGATGAGATGTTGCATCTCTGGGAAAGCACAGATCCCCAGTGCTGTTGTGCCTGTGAATAGGCTGCCAAGGGAAGGTGAAGAGCAGCAACAACCTTCAGGGCTCTCCCCTTCCTTGTCGGGGAAGGAGCCGGACGTTTGCCTTTTCGGAAAAAAACTCTGCTGAGAATGGGTACGATGCGATGTTGTGTCTCTGGGAAAGCACAGATCCCCAGGGCTGTTGTGCCTGAGAATAGGCTGCCAAGGGAAGGTGAAGAGCAGCAACAGCTGTCAGGGCTGGCACCTTCCTTGTCGGGGAAGGAGCCGGACGTTTGCCTTTTCGGACAAAAGGCTCTGCCGAGAATGGGTACGATGAGATGTTGCGTCTCTGGGAAAGCACAGATCCCCAGGGCTGTTGTGCCTGTGTATAGGCTGCCAAGGGAAGGTGAAGAGCAGCAACAGCTTTCAGGCCTGGCACTTTCCATGTGGGAGAAGGAGCCGGACGTTTGCCTTTTCGGAAAAAAGTCTCTGCCAAGAATGGGTACGATGAGATGTTGCGTCTCTGGGAAAGCACAGATCCCCAGGGCTGTTGTGCCTGTGAATAGGCTGCCAAGGGAAGGTGAAGAGCAGCAACAACTTTCAGGGATGTCCCCTTCCTTGTCGGGGAAGGAGCCGGACGTTTGCCTTTTCGGAAAAAAGGCTCTGCCGAGAATGGGTACGATGAGATGTTGCGTCTCTGGGAAAGCACAGATCCCCAGTGCTGTTGTGCCTGTGAATAGGCTGCCAAGGGAAGGTGAAGAGCAGCAACAGCTGTCAGGCCTGGCACCTTCCTTATCGGGGAAGGAGCCATACGTTATCCTTTTCGGAAAAAAGTCTCTGCCAAGAATGGGTACGATGAGATGTTGTGTCTCTGGGAAAGCACAGATCCCCAGGGCTGTTGTTCCTGTGAATAGGCTGCCAAGGGAAGGTGAAGAACAGCAACAACTTTCAGGGCTGGCCCCTTCCTTGTGGGAGAAGGAGCTGGACGTTTGCCATTTCAGAAAGAGGCTCTGCCGAGAACAGGCGCCTTGAGATGTTGCATCTCTGGGAAAGCACAGATCCCCAGGGCTGTTGTGCCTGTGAATAGGCTGCCAAGGGAAGGTGAAGAGCAGCAACAACTTTCAGGGCTGGCCCCTTCCATGTGGGAGAAGGAGCCGGACGTTTGCCTTTTCGGAATATAGGCTCTGCCGACAACAGGCGCCTTGACATATTGCATCTCTGGGAAAGCACAGATCCCCAGGGCTGTTGTGCCTGTGAATAGGCTGCCAAGGGAAGGTGAAGAGCAGCAACAACCTTCAGGGCTCGCCCCTTCCTTGTCGGGGAAGGAGCCGGACGTTTGCCATTTCAGAAAGAGGCTCTGCCGAGAACAGGCGCCTTGAGATGTTGCATCTCTGGGAAAGCACAGATCCCCAGGGCTGTTGTGCCTGTGAATAGGCTGCCAAGGGAAGGTGAAGAACAGCAACAACTTTCAGGGCTGGCCCCTTCCTTGTGGAAGAAGGAGCCGGACGTTTGCCATTTCAGAAAGAGGCTCTGCCGAGAACAGGCGCCTTGAGATGTTGCATCTCTGGGAAAGCACAGATCCCCAGGGCTGTTGTGCCTGTGAATAGGCTGCCAAGGGAAGGTGAAGAGCAGCAACAACTTTCAGGCCAGGCCCCTTCCATGTGGGAGAAGGAGCCGGACGTTATCCTTTTCGGAAAAAAGGCTCTGCCAAGAATGGATACGATGAGATGTTGCGTCTCTGGGAAAGCACAGATCCCCAGGGCTGTTGTTCCTGTGAATAGGCTGCCAAGGGAAGGCGAAGAGCAGCAACAACTTTCAGGGCTGGCACCTTCCTTGTCGGGGAAGGAGCCGTACGTTATCCTTTTCGGACAAAAGGCTCTGCCGAGAATGGGTACGATGAGATGTTGCGTCTCTGGGAAAGCACAGATCCCCAGGGCTGTTGTGCCTGTGAATAGGCTGCCAAGGGAAGGTGAAGAGCAGCAACAACTTTCAGGGCTGGCACCTTCCTTGTCGGGGAAGGAGCCGGACGTTATACTTTTCGGAAAAAAGGCTCTGCCAAGAATGGGTACGATGAGATGTTGCGTCTCTGGGAAAGCACAGATCCCCAGGGCTGTTGTGCCTGTGAATAGGCTGCCAAGGGAAGGTGAAGAGCAGCAACAACTTTCAGGGATGTCCCCTTCCTTGTCGGGGAAGGAGCCGGGCGTTTGCCTTTTCGGAAAAAAGGCTCTGCCGAGAATGGGTACGATGAGATGTTGCGTCTCTGGGAAAGCACAGATCCCCAGTGCTGTTGTGCCTGTGAATAGGCTGCCAAGGGAAGGTGAAGAGCAGCAACAGCTGTCAGGCCTGGCACCTTCCTTATCGGGGAAGGAGCCATACGTTATCCTTTTCGGAAAAAAGTCTCTGCCAAGAATGGGTACGATGAGATGTTGTGTCTCTGGGAAAGCACAGATCCCCAGGGCTGTTGTTCCTGTGAATAGGCTGCCAAGGGAAGGTGAAGAACAGCAACAACTTTCAGGGCTGGCCCCTTCCTTGTGGGAGAAGGAGCTGGACGTTTGCCATTTCAGAAAGAGGCTCTGCCGAGAACAGGCGCCTTGAGATGTTGCATCTCTGGGAAAGCACAGATCCCCAGGGCTGTTGTGCCTGTGAATAGGCTGCCAAGGGAAGGTGAAGAGCAGCAACAACTTTCAGGGCTGGCCCCTTCCATGTGGGAGAAGGAGCCGGACGTTTGCCTTTTCGGAATATAGGCTCTGCCGACAACAGGCGCCTTGACATATTGCATCTCTGGGAAAGCACAGATCCCCAGGGCTGTTGTGCCTGTGAATAGGCTGCCAAGGGAAGGTGAAGAGCAGCAACAACCTTCAGGGCTCGCCCCTTCCTTGTCGGGGAAGGAGCCGGACGTTTGCCATTTCAGAAAGAGGCTCTGCCGAGAACAGGCGCCTTGAGATGTTGCATCTCTGGGAAAGCACAGATCCCCAGGGCTGTTGTGCCTGTGAATAGGCTGCCAAGGGAAGGTGAAGAACAGCAACAACTTTCAGGGCTGGCCCCTTCCTTGTGGGAGAAGGAGCCGGACGTTTGCCATTTCAGAAAGAGGCTCTGCCGAGAACAGGCGCCTTGAGATGTTGCATCTCTGGGAAAGCACAGATCCCCAGGGCTGTTGTGCCTGTGAATAGGCTGCCAAGGGAAGGTGAAGAGCAGCAACAACTTTCAGGCCAGGCCCCTTCCATGTGGGAGAAGGAGCCGGACGTTATCCTTTTCGGAAAAAAGGCTCTGCCAAGAATGGATACGATGAGATGTTGCGTCTCTGGGAAAGCACAGATCCCCAGGGCTGTTGTTCCTGTGAATAGGCTGCCAAGGGAAGGCGAAGAGCAGCAACAACTTTCAGGGCTGGCACCTTCCTTGTCGGGGAAGGAGCCGTACGTTATCCTTTTCGGAAAAAAGGCTCTGCCAAGAATGGGTACGATGAGATGTTGCGTCTCTGGGAAAGCACAGATCCCCAGGGCTGTTGTGCCTGTGAATAGGCTGCCAAGGGAAGGTGAAGAGCAGCAACAACTTTCAGGGCTGGCACCTTCCTTGTCGGGGAAGGAGCCGGACGTTATACTTTTCGGAAAAAAGGCTCTGCCAAGAATGGGTACGATGAGATGTTGCGTCTCTGGGAAAGCACAGATCCCCAGGGCTGTTGTGCCTGTGAATAGGCTGCCAAGGGAAGGTGAAGAGCAGCAACAACTTTCAGGGCTGTCCCCTTCCTTGTGGGAGAAGGAGCCGGACGTTTGCCATTTCAGAAAGAGGCTCTGCCGAGAGCAGGCGCCTTGAGATGTTGCATCTCTGGGAAAGCACAGATCCCCAGGGCTGTTGTGCCTGTGAATAGGCTGCCAAGGGAAGGTGAAGAGCAGCAACAGCTGTCAGGGCTATCCCCTTCCTTGTCGGGGAAGGAGCCGGACGTTTGCCTTTTTGGAAAAAAGGCTCTGCCGAGAATGGGTACGATGAGATGTTGCGTCTCTGGGAAAGCACAGATCCCCAGGGCTGTTGTGCCTGTGAATAGGCTGCCAAGCGAAGGTGAAGAGCAGCAACAGCTTTCAGGCCTGGCACCTTCCATGTGGGAGAAGGAGCCGGACGTTTGCCTTTTCGGAAAAAAGGCTCTGCCAAGAATGGGTACGATGAGATGTTGTGTCTCTGGGAAAGCACAGATCCCCAGGGCTGTTGTTCCTGTGAATAGGCTGCCAAGGGAAGGTGAAGAACAGCAACAACTTTCAGACCTGGCCCCTTCCTTGTGGGAGAAGGAGCCGGACGTTTCCCATTTCAGAAAGAGGCTCTGCCGAGAACAGGCGCCTTGAGATGTTGCATCTCTGGGAAAGCACAGATCCCCAGGGCTGTTGTGCCTGTGAATAGGTTGCCAAGGGAAGGTGAAGAGCAGCAACAGCTGTCAGGGCTGGCACCTTCCTTGTCGGGGAAGGAGCCGGACGTTTGCCTTTTTGGAAAAAAGGCTCTGCCGAGAATGGGTACGATGAGATGTTGTGTCTCTGGGAAACCACAGATCCCCAGGGCTGTTGTTCCTGTGAATAGGCTGCCAAGGGAAGGTGAAGAGCAGCAACAGCTTTCAGGGCTGGCCCCTTCCTTGCGGGAGAAGGAGTCGGACGTTTGCCTTTTCGGAAAAAAGGCTCTGCCGAGAATGGGTACGATGAGATGTTGTGTCTCTGGGAAAGCAGAGATCCCCAGGGCTGTTGTGCCTGTGAATAGGCTGCCAAGGGAAGGTGAAGAACAGCAACAACCTTCAGGGCTCGCCCCTTCCTTGTCGGGGAAGGAGCCAGACGTTATCCTTTTCGGAAAAAAGGCTCTGCCAAGAATGGATACGATGAGATGTTGCGTCTCTGGGAAAGCACAGATCCCCAGGGCTGTTGTTCCTGTGAATAGGCTGCCAAGGGAAGGTGAAGAGCAGCAACAGCTGTCAGGGCTGGCACCTTCCTTGTTGGGGAAGGAGCCGGACGTTTGCCTTTTCGGAAAAAAACTCTGCTGAGAATGGGTACGATGCGATGTTGTGTCTCTGGGAAAGCACAGATCCCCAGGGCTGTTGTGCCTGTGAATAGGCTGCCAAGGGAAGGTGAAGAACAGCAACAACTTTCAGGGCTGGCCCCTTCCTTGTGGGAGAAGGAGCCGGACGTTTGCCATTTCAGAAAGAGGCTCTGCCGAGAACAGGCGCCTTGAGATGTTGCATCTCTGGGAAAGCACAGATCCCCAGGGCTGTTGTTCCTGTGAATAGGCTGCCAAGGGAAGGCGAAGAGCAGCAACAACTTTCAGGGCTGGCACCTTCCTTGTCGGGGAAGGAGCCGGACGTTATCCTTTTCGGAAAAAAGGCTCTGCCAAGAATGGGTACGATGAGATGTTGCGTCTCTGGGAAAGCACAGATCCCCAGGGCTGTTGTGCCTGTGAATAGGCTGCCAAGGGAAGGTGAAGAGCAGCAACAACTTTCAGGGCTGGCACCTTCCTTGTCGGGGAAGGAGCCGGACGTTATACTTTTCGGAAAAAAGGCTCTGCCAAGAATGGGTACGATGAGATGTTGCGTCTCTGGGAAAGCACAGATCCCCAGGGCTGTTGTGCCTGTGAATAGGCTGCCAAGGGAAGGTGAAGAGCAGCAACAACTTTCAGGGCTGTCCCCTTCCTTGTGGGAGAAGGAGCCGGACGTTTGCCATTTCAGAAAGAGGCTCTGCCGAGAACAGGCGCCTTGAGATGTTGCATCTCTGGGAAAGCACAGATCCCCAGGGCTGTTGTGCCTGTGAATAGGCTGCCAAGGGAAGGTGAAGAGCAGCAACAGCTGTCAGGGCTATCCCCTTCCTTGTCGGGGAAGGAGCCGGACGTTTGCCTTTTTGGAAAAAAGGCTCTGCCGAGAATGGGTACGATGAGATGTTGCGTCTCTGGGAAAGCACAGATCCCCAGGGCTGTTGTGCCTGTGAATAGGCTGCCAAGCGAAGGTGAAGAGCAGCAACAGCTTTCAGGCCTGGCACCTTCCATGTGGGAGAAGGAGCCGGACGTTTGCCTTTTCGGAAAAAAGGCTCTGCCAAGAATGGGTACGATGAGATGTTGTGTCTCTGGGAAAGCACAGATCCCCAGGGCTGTTGTTCCTGTGAATAGGCTGCCAAGGGAAGGTGAAGAGCAGCAACAACTTTCAGGCCTGGCCCCTTCCTTGTGGGAGAAGGAGCCGGACGTTTGCCATTTCAGAAAGAGGCTCTGCCGAGAACAGGCGCCTTGAGATGTTGCATCTCTGGGAAAGCACAGATCCCCAGGGCTGTTGTGCCTGTGAATAGGTTGCCAAGGGAAGGTGAAGAGCAGCAACAGCTGTCAGGGCTGGCACCTTCCTTGTCGGGGAAGGAGCCGGACGTTTGCCTTTTTGGAAATAAGGCTCTGCCGAGAATGGGTACGATGAGATGTTGTGTCTCTGGGAAACCACAGATCCCCAGGGCTGTTGTTCCTGTGAATAGGCTGCCAAGGGAAGGTGAAGAGCAGCAACAGCTTTCAGGGCTGGCCCCTTCCTTGCGGGAGAAGGAGTCGGACGTTTGCCTTTTCGGAAAAAAGGCTCTGCCGAGAATGGGTACGATGAGATGTTGTGTCTCTGGGAAAGCAGAGATCCCCAGGGCTGTTGTGCCTGTGAATAGGCTGCCAAGGGAAGGTGAAGAGCAGCAGCAACCTTCAGGGCTTGCCCCTTCCTTGTCGGGGAAGGAGCCAGACGTTATCCTTTTCGGAAAAAAGGCTCTGCCAAGAATGGATACGATGAGATGTTGCGTCTCTGGGAAAGCACAGATCCCCAGGGCTGTTGTTCCTGTGAATAGGCTGCCAAGGGAAGGTGAAGAGCAGCAACAGCTGTCAGGGCTGGCACCTTCCTTGTGGGAGAAGGAGCCGGACGTTGCCTTTTCGGAAAAAAGGGTCTGCCGAGAACAGGCGCCTTGAGATGTTGCATCTCTGGGAAAGCACAGATCCCCAGTGCTGTTGTGCCTGTGAATAGGCTGCCAAGGGAAGGTGAAGAGCAGCAACAGCTGTCAGGGCTGGCACCTTCCTTGTGGGAGAAGGAGCCGGACGTTTGCCTTTTCGGAATGAGGCTCAGCCGAGAACAGGCGCCTTGAGATGTTGCGTCTCTGGGAAAGCACAGATCCCCAGGGCTGTTGTGCCTGTGAATAGGCTGCCAAGGGAAGGTGAAGAACAGCAACAGATTTCAGGCTTGGCACCTTCCTTATCGGGGAAGGAGCCAGACGTTATCCTTTTCGGAAAAAAGGCTCTGCCGAGAATGGGTACGATGAGATGTTGCGTCTCTGGGAAAACACAGATCCCCAGGGCTGTTGTGCCTGTGAATAGGCTGCCAAGGGAAGGTGAAGAGCAGCAACAACTTTCAGGGCTGGCACCTTCCATGTGGGAGAAGGAGCCGGACGTTTGCCATTTCAGAAAGAGGCTCTGCCGAGAACAGGCGCCTTGAGATGTTGCATCTCTGGGAAAGCACAGATCCCCAGGGCTGTTGTGCCTGTGAATAGGCTGCCAAGGGAAGGTGAAGAGCAGCAACAGCTTTCAGGCCTGGCACCTTCCTTGTGGGAGAAGGAGCCGGACGTTTGCCTTTTCGGAAAAAAGGCTCTGCAGAGAACAGGCGCCTTGAGATGTTGCATCTCTGGGAAAGCACAAATCCCCAGTGCTGTTGTTCCTGTGAATAGGCTGCCAAGGGAAGGTGAAGAGCAGCAACCACTTTCAGGGCTGTCCCCTTCCTTGTGGGAGAAGGAGCCGGACGTTTGCCATTTCAGAAAGAGGCTCTGCCGAGAACAGGCGCCTTGAGATGTTGCATCTCTGGGAAAGCACAGATCCCCAGGGCTGTTGTGCCTGTGAATAGGCTGCCAAGGGAAGGTGAAGAGCAGCAACAACTTTCAGGGCTGGCACCTTCCTTGTGGGAGAAGGAGCCGGACGTTATCCTTTTCGGAAAAAAGGCTCTGCCAAGAATGGATACGATGAGATGTTGCGTCTCTGGGAAAGCACAGATCCCCAGGGCTGTTGTGCCTGTGAATAGGCTGCCAAGGGAAGGCGAAGAGCAGCAACAACTTTCAGGGCTGGCACCTTCCTTGTCGGGGAAGGAGCCGGACGTTATCCTTTTCGGAAAAAAGGCTCTGCCAAGAATGGGTACGATAAGATGTTGCATCTCTGGGAAAGCACAGATCCCCAGGGCTGTTGTGCCTGTGAATAGGCTGCCAAGGGAAGGTGAAGAGCAGCAACAACTTTCAGGGCTGTCCCCTTCCTTGTGGGAGAAGGAGCCGGACGTTTGCCATTTCAGAAAGAGGCTCTGCCGAGAACAGGCGCCTTGAGATGTTGCATCTCTGGGAAAGCACAGATCCCCAGGGCTGTTGTGCCTGTGAATAGGCTGCCAAGGGAAGGTGAAGAGCAGCAACAGCTGTCAGGGCTGTCCCCTTCCTTGTCGGGGAAGGAGCCGGACGTTTGCCTTTTTGGAAAAAAGGCTCGGCCGAGAATGGGTACGATGAGATGTTGCGTCTCTGGAAAAGCACAGATCCCCAGTGCTGTTGTGCCTGTGAATAGGCTGCCAAGGGAAGGTGAAGAGCAGCAACAACTTTCAGGGCTGGCACCTTCCTTGTGGGAGAAGGAGCCGGACGTTTGCCTTTTCGGAAAAAAGGCTCTGCCGAGAACAGGCGCCTTGAGATGTTGCATCTCTGGGAAAGCACAGATCCCCAGGGCTGTTGTTCCTGTGAATAGGCTGCCAAGGGAAGGTGAAGAACAGCAACAACTTTCAGGGCTGGCCCCTTCCTTGTGGGAGAAGGAGCTGGACGTTTGCCATTTCAGAAAGAGGCTCAGCCGAGAACAGGCGCCTTGAGATGTTGCATCTCTGGGAAAGCACAGATCCCCAGGGCTGTTGTGCCTGTGAATAGGCTGCCAAGGGAAGGTGAAGAGCAGCAACAACTTTCAGGGCTGGCCCCTTCCATGTGGGAGAAGGAGCCGGACGTTTGCCTTTTCGGAATATAGCCTCTGCCGACAACAGGCGCCTTGAGATGTTGCATCTCTGGGAAAGCACAGATCCCCAGGGCTGTTGTTCCTGTGAATAGGCTGCCAAGGGAAGGTGAAGAACAGCAACAACTTTCAGGGCTGGCCCCTTCCTTGTGGGAGAAGGAGCTGGACGTTTGCCATTTCAGAAAGAGGCTCTGCCGAGAACAGGCGCCTTGAGATGTTGCATCTCTGGGAAAGCACAGATCCCCAGGGCTGTTGTGCCTGTGAATAGGCTGCCAAGGGAAGGTGAAGAACAGCAACAACTTTCAGGGCTGGCCCCTTCCTTGTGGGAGAAGGAGCCGGACGTTTGCCATTTCAGAAAGAGGCTCTGCCGAGAACAGGCGCCTTGAGATGTTGCATCTCTGGGAAAGCACAGATCCCCAGGGCTGTTGTGCCTGTGAATAGGCTGCCAAGGGAAGGCGAAGAGCAGCAACAACTTTCAGGGCTGGCACCTTCCTTGTCGGGGAAGGAGCCGTACGTTATCCTTTTCGGAAAAAAGGCTCTGCCAAGAATGGGTACGATGAGATGTTGCGTCTCTGGGAAAGCACAGATCCCCAGGGCTGTTGTGCCTGTGAATAGGCTGCCAAGGGAAGGTGAAGAGCAGCAACAACTTTCAGGGCTGGCACCTTCCTTGTCGGGGAAGGAGCCGGACGTTATACTTTTCGGAAAAAAGGCTCTGCCAAGAATGGGTACGATGAGATGTTGCGTCTCTGGGAAAGCACAGATCCCCAGGGCTGTTGTGCCTGTGAATAGGCTGCCAAGGGAAGGTGAAGAGCAGCAACAACTTTCAGGGCTGTCCCCTTCCTTGTGGGAGAAGGAGCCGGACGTTTCCCATTTCAGAAAGAGGCTCTGCCGAGAGCAGGCGCCTTGAGATGTTGCATCTCTGGGAAAGCACAGATCCCCAGGGCTGTTGTGCCTGTGAATAGGCTGCCAAGGGAAGGTGAAGAGCAGCAACAGCTGTCAGGGCTATCCCCTTCCTTGTCGGGGAAGGAGCCGGACGTTTGCCTTTTTGGAAAAAAGGCTCTGCCGAGAATGGATACGATGAGATGTTGCGTCTCTGGGAAAGCACAGATCCCCAGGGCTGTTGTGCCTGTGAATAGGCTGCCAAGCGAAGGTGAAGAGCAGCAACAGCTTTCAGGCCTGGCACCTTCCTTGCGGGAGAAGGAGCCGGACGTTTGCCTTTTCGGAAAAAAGGCTCTGCCAAGAATGGGTACGATGAGATGTTATGTCTCTGGGAAAGCACAGATCCCCAGGGCTGTTGTTCCTGTGAATAGGCTGCCAAGGGAAGGTGAAGAACAGCAACAACTTTCAGGCCTGGCCCCTTCCTTGTGGGAGAAGGAGCCGGACGTTTGCCATTTCAGAAAGAGGCTCTGCCGAGAACAGGCGCCTTGAGATGTTGCATCTCTGGGAAAGCACAGATCCCCAGGGCTGTTGTGCCTGTGAATAGGTTGCCAAGGGAAGGTGAAGAGCAGCAACAGCTGTCAGGGCTGGCACCTTCCTTGTCGGGGAAGGAGCCGGACGTTTGCCTTTTTGGAAATAAGGCTCTGCCGAGAATGGTTACGATGAGATGTTGTGTCTCTGGGAAACCACAGATCCCCAGGGCTGTTGTTCCTGTGAATAGGCTGCCAAGGGAAGGTGAAGAGCAGCAACACCTTTCAGGGCTGTCCCCTTCCTTGTGGGAGAAGGAGCCGGACGTTTGCCTTTTCGGAAAAAAGGCTCTGCCGAGAATGGGTACGATGAGATGTTGTGTCTCTGGGAAAGCAGAGATCCCCAGGGCTGTTGTGCCTGTGAATAGGCTGCCAAGGGAAGGTGAAGAGCAGCAACAACCTTCAGGGCTCGCCCCTTCCTTGTCGGGGAAGGAGCCAGACGTTATCCTTTTCGGAAAAAAGGCTCTGCCAAGAATGGATACGATGAGATGTTGCGTCTCTGGGAAAGCACAGATCCCCAGGGCTGTTGTGCCTGTGAATAGGCTGCCAAGGGAAGGTGAAGAGCAGCAACAGCTGTCAGGGCTGGCACCTTCCTTGTCGGGGAAGGAGCCGGACGTTTGCCTTTTCGGAAAAAAACTCTGCTGAGAATGGGTACGATGCGATGTTGTGTCTCTGGGAAAGCACAGATCCCCAGGGCTGTTGTGCCTGTGAATAGGCTGCCAAGGGAAGGTGAAGAACAGCAACAACTTTCAGGGCTGGCCCCTTCCTTGTGGGAGAAGGAGCCGGACGTTTGCCATTTCAGAAAGAGGCTCTGCCGAGAACAGGCGCCTTGAGATGTTGCATCTCTGGGAAAGCACAGATCCCCAGGGCTGTTGTTCCTGTGAATAGGCTGCCAAGGGAAGGCGAAGAGCAGCAACAACTTTCAGGGCTGGCACCTTCCTTGTCGGGGAAGGAGCCGGACGTTATCCTTTTCGGAAAAAAGGCTCTGCCAAGAATGGGTACGATGAGATGTTGCGTCTCTGGGAAAGCACAGATCCCCAGGGCTGTTGTGCCTGTGAATAGGCTGCCAAGGGAAGGTGAAGAGCAGCAACAACTTTCAGGGCTGGCACCTTCCTTGTCGGGGAAGGAGCCGGACGTTATACTTTTCGGAAAAAAGGCTCTGCCAAGAATGGGTACGATGAGATGTTGCGTCTCTGGGAAAGCACAGATCCCCAGGGCTGTTGTGCCTGTGAATAGGCTGCCAAGGGAAGGTGAAGAGCAGCAACAACTTTCAGGGCTGTCCCCTTCCTTGTGGGAGAAGGAGCCGGACGTTTGCCATTTCAGAAAGAGGCTCTGCCGAGAACAGGCGCCTTGAGATGTTGCATCTCTGGGAAAGCACAGATCCCCAGGGCTGTTGTGCCTGTGAATAGGCTGCCAAGGGAAGGTGAAGAGCAGCAACAGCTGTCAGGGCTATCCCCTTCCTTGTCGGGGAAGGAGCCGGACGTTTGCCTTTTTGGAAAAAAGGCTCTGCCGAGAATGGGTACGATGAGATGTTGCGTCTCTGGGAAAGCACAGATCCCCAGGGCTGTTGTGCCTGTGCATAGGCTGCCAAGCGAAGGTGAAGAGCAGCAACAGCTTTCAGGCCTGGCACCTTCCATGTGGGAGAAGGAGCCGGACGTTTGCCTTTTCGGAAAAAAGGCTCTGCCAAGAATGGGTACGATGAGATGTTGTGTCTCTGGGAAAGCACAGATCCCCAGGGCTGTTGTTCCTGTGAATAGGCTGCCAAGGGAAGGTGAAGAACAGCAACAACTTTCAGGCCTGGCCCCTTCCTTGTGGGAGAAGGAGCCGGACGTTTGCCATTTCAGAAAGAGGCTCTGCCGAGAACAGGCGCCTTGAGATGTTGCATCTCTGGGAAAGCACAGATCCCCAGGGCTGTTGTGCCTGTGAATAGGCTGCCAAGGGAAGGTGAAGAGCAGCAACAGCTGTCAGGGCTGGCACCTTCCTTGTCGGGGAAGGAGCCGGACGTTTGCCTTTTTGGAAATAAGGCTCTGCCGAGAATGGTTACGATGAGATGTTGTGTCTCTGGGAAACCACAGATCCCCAGGGCTGTTGTTCCTGTGAATAGGCTGCCAAGGGAAGGTGAAGACCAGCAACAGCTTTCAGGGCTGGCCCCTTCCTTGCGGGAGAAGGAGTCGGACGTTTGCCTTTTCGGAAAAAAGGCTCTGCCGAGAATGGGTACGATGAGATGTTGTGTCTCTGGGAAAGCAGAGATCCCCAGGGCTGTTGTGCCTGTGAATAGGCTGCCAAGGGAAGGTGAAGAGCAGCAACAACCTTCAGGGCTCGCCCCTTCCTTGTCGGGGAAGGAGCCAGACGTTATCCTTTTCGGAAAAAGGCTCTGCCAAGAATGGATACGATGAGATGTTGCGTCTCTGGGAAAGCACAGATCCCCAGGGCTGTTGTTCCTGTGAATAGGCTGCCAAGGGAAGGTGAAGAGCAGCAACAGCTGTCAGGGCTGGCACCTTCCTTGTCGGGGAAGGAGCCGGACGTTTGCCTTTTCGGAAAAAAACTCTGCTGAGAATGGGTACGATGCGATGTTGTGTCTCTGGGAAAGCACAGATCCCCAGGGCTGTTGTGCCTGTGAATAGGCTGCCAAGGGAAGGTGAAGAGCAGCAACAGCTGTCAGGCCTGGCACCTTCCTTGTGGGAGAAGGAGCCGGACGTTGCCTTTTCGGAAAAAAGGGTCTGCCGAGAACAGGCGCCTTGAGATGTTGCATCTCTGGGAAAGCACAGATCCCCAGTGCTGTTGTGCCTGTGAATAGGCTGCCAAGGGAAGGTGAAGAGCAGCAACAGCTGTCAGGGCTGGCACCTTCCTTATGGGAGAAGGAGCCGGACGTTTGCCTTTTCGGAATGAGGCTCAGCCGAGAACAGGCGCCTTGAGATGTTGCGTCTCTGGGAAAGCACAGATCCCCAGGGCTGTTGTGCCTGTGAATAGGCTGCCAAGGGAAGGTGAAGAACAGCAACAGATTTCAGGCCTGGCACCTTCCTTATCGGGGAAGGAGCCAGACGTTATCCTTTTCGGAAAAAAGGCTCTGCCAAGAATGGGTACGATGAGATGTTGCGTCTCTGGGAAAACACAGATCCCCAGGGCTGTTGTGCCTGTGAATAGGCTGCCAAGGGAAGGTGAAGAGCAGCAACAACTTTCAGGGCTGGCACCTTCCATGTGGGAGAAGGAGCCGGACGTTTGCCATTTCAGAAAGAGGCTCTGCCGAGAGCAGGCGCCTTGAGATGTTGCATCTCTGGGAAAGCACAGATCCCCAGGGCTGTTGTGCCTGTGAATAGGCTGCCAAGGGAAGGTGAAGAGCAGCAACAGCTTTCAGGCCTGGCACCTTCCTTGTGGGAGAAGGAGCCGGACGTTTGCCTTTTCGGAAAAAAGGCTCTGCAGAGAACAGGCGCCTTGAGATGTTGCATCTCTGGGAAAGCACAGATCCCCAGTGCTGTTGTTCCTGTGAATAGGCTGCCAAGGGAAGGTGAAGAACAGCAACAACTTTCAGGGCTGGCCCCTTCCTTGTGGGAGAAGGAGCTGGACGTTTGCCATTTCAGAAAGAGGCTCTGCCGAGAACAGGCGCCTTGAGATGTTGCATCTCTGGGAAAGCACAGATCCCCAGGGCTGTTGTGCCTGTGAATAGGCTGCCAAGGGAAGGTGAAGAGCAGCAACAACTTTCAGGGCTGGCACCTTCCTTGTGGGAGAAGGAGCCGGACGTTATCCTTTTCGGAAAAAAGGCTCTGCCAAGAATGGATACGATGAGATGTTGCGTCTCTGGGAAAGCACAGATCCCCAGGGCTGTTGTGCCTGTGAATAGGCTGCCAAGGGAAGGCGAAGAGCAGCAACAACTTTCAGGGCTGGCACCTTCCTTGTCGGGGAAGGAGCCGGACGTTATCCTTTTCGGAAAAAAGGCTCTGCCAAGAATGGGTACGATAAGATGTTGCATCTCTGGGAAAGCACAGATCCCCAGGGCTGTTGTGCCTGTGAATAGGCTGCCAAGGGAAGGTGAAGAGCAGCAACAACTTTCAGGGCTGGCACCTTCCTTGTGGAAGAAGGAGCCGGACGTTATACTTTTCGGAAAAAAGGCTCTGCCGAGAATGGGTACAATGAGATGTTGCGTCTCTGGGAAAGCACAGATCCCCAGGGCTGTTGTGCCTGTGAATAGGCTGCCAAGGGAAGGTGAAGAGCAGCAACAACTTTCAGGGCTGTCCCCTTCCTTGTGGGAGAAGGAGCCGGACGTTTGCCATTTCAGAAAGAGGCTCTGCCGAGAACAGGCGCCTTGAGATGTTGCATCTCTGGGAAAGCACAGATCCCCAGGGCTGTTGTGCCTGTGAATAGGCTGCCAAGGGAAGGTGAAGAGCAGCAACAGCTGTCAGGGCTGTCCCCTTCCTTGTCGGGGAAGGAGCCGGACGTTTGCCTTTTTGGAAAAAAGGCTCGGCCGAGAATGGGTACGATGAGATGTTGCGTCTCTGGGAAAGCACAGATCCCCAGGGCTGTTGTGCCTGTGAATAGGCTGCCAAGGGAAGGTGAAGAGCAGCAACAGCTTTCAGGGCTGGCACCTTCCATGTGGGAGAAGGAGCCGGACGTTTGCCTTTTCGGAAAAAAGGCTCTGCCAAGAATGGGTACGATGAGATGTTGTGTCTCTGGGAACGCACAGATCCCCAGGGCTGTTGTTCCTGTGAATAGGCTGCCAAGGGAAGGTGAAGAACAGCAAATACTTTCAGGCCTGGCCCCTTCCTTTTGGGAGAAGGAGCCGGACGTTTGCCATTTCAGAAAGAGGCTCTGCCGAGAACAGGCGCCTTGAGATGTTGCATCTCTGGGAAAGCACAGATCCCCAGGGCTGTTGTGCCTGTGAATAGGTTGCCAAGGGAAGGTGAAGAGCAGCAACAGCTGTCAGGCCTGGCACCTTCCTTGTGGGAGAAGGAGCCGGACGTTGCCTTTTCGGAAAAAAGGGTCTGCCGAGAACAGGCGCCTTGAGATGTTGCATCTCTGGGAAAGCACAGATCCCCAGTGCTGTTGTGCCTGTGAATAGGCTGCCAAGGGAAGGTGAAGAGCAGCAACAGCTGTCAGGGCTGGCACCTTCCTTATGGGAGAAGGAGCCGGACGTTTGCCTTTTCGGAATGAGGCTCAGCCGAGAACAGGCGCCTTGAGATGTTGCGTCTCTGGGAAAGCACAGATCCCCAGGGCTGTTGTGCCTGTGAATAGGCTGCCAAGGGAAGGTGAAGAACAGCAACAGATTTCAGGCCTGGCACCTTCCTTATCGGGGAAGGAGCCAGACGTTATCCTTTTCGGAAAAAAGGCTCTGCCAAGAATGGGTACGATGAGATGTTGCGTCTCTGGGAAAACACAGATCCCCAGGGCTGTTGTGCCTGTGAATAGGCTGCCAAGGGAAGGTGAAGAGCAGCAACAACTTTCAGGGCTGGCACCTTCCATGTGGGAGAAGGAGCCGGACGTTTGCCATTTCAGAAAGAGGCTCTGCCGAGAGCAGGCGCCTTGAGATGTTGCATCTCTGGGAAAGCACAGATCCCCAGGGCTGTTGTGCCTGTGAATAGGCTGCCAAGGGAAGGTGAAGAGCAGCAACAGCTTTCAGGCCTGGCACCTTCCTTGTGGGAGAAGGAGCCGGACGTTTGCCTTTTCGGAAAAAAGGCTCTGCAGAGAACAGGCGCCTTGAGATGTTGCATCTCTGGGAAAGCACAGATCCCCAGTGCTGTTGTTCCTGTGAATAGGCTGCCAAGGGAAGGTGAAGAACAGCAACAACTTTCAGGGCTGGCCCCTTCCTTGTGGGAGAAGGAGCTGGACGTTTGCCATTTCAGAAAGAGGCTCTGCCGAGAACAGGCGCCTTGAGATGTTGCATCTCTGGGAAAGCACAGATCCCCAGGGCTGTTGTGCCTGTGAATAGGCTGCCAAGGGAAGGTGAAGAGCAGCAACAACTTTCAGGGCTGGCACCTTCCTTGTGGGAGAAGGAGCCGGACGTTATCCTTTTCGGAAAAAAGGCTCTGCCAAGAATGGATACGATGAGATGTTGCGTCTCTGGGAAAGCACAGATCCCCAGGGCTGTTGTGCCTGTGAATAGGCTGCCAAGGGAAGGCGAAGAGCAGCAACAACTTTCAGGGCTGGCACCTTCCTTGTCGGGGAAGGAGCCGGACGTTATCCTTTTCGGAAAAAAGGCTCTGCCAAGAATGGGTACGATAAGATGTTGCATCTCTGGGAAAGCACAGATCCCCAGGGCTGTTGTGCCTGTGAATAGGCTGCCAAGGGAAGGTGAAGAGCAGCAACAACTTTCAGGGCTGGCACCTTCCTTGTGGAAGAAGGAGCCGGACGTTATACTTTTCGGAAAAAAGGCTCTGCCGAGAATGGGTACAATGAGATGTTGCGTCTCTGGGAAAGCACAGATCCCCAGGGCTGTTGTGCCTGTGAATAGGCTGCCAAGGGAAGGTGAAGAGCAGCAACAACTTTCAGGGCTGTCCCCTTCCTTGTGGGAGAAGGAGCCGGACGTTTGCCATTTCAGAAAGAGGCTCTGCCGAGAACAGGCGCCTTGAGATGTTGCATCTCTGGGAAAGCACAGATCCCCAGGGCTGTTGTGCCTGTGAATAGGCTGCCAAGGGAAGGTGAAGAGCAGCAACAGCTGTCAGGGCTGTCCCCTTCCTTGTCGGGGAAGGAGCCGGACGTTTGCCTTTTTGGAAAAAAGGCTCGGCCGAGAATGGGTACGATGAGATGTTGCGTCTCTGGGAAAGCACAGATCCCCAGGGCTGTTGTGCCTGTGAATAGGCTGCCAAGGGAAGGTGAAGAGCAGCAACAGCTTTCAGGGCTGGCACCTTCCATGTGGGAGAAGGAGCCGGACGTTTGCCTTTTCGGAAAAAAGGCTCTGCCAAGAATGGGTACGATGAGATGTTGTGTCTCTGGGAACGCACAGATCCCCAGGGCTGTTGTTCCTGTGAATAGGCTGCCAAGGGAAGGTGAAGAACAGCAAATACTTTCAGGCCTGGCCCCTTCCTTTTGGGAGAAGGAGCCGGACGTTTGCCATTTCAGAAAGAGGCTCTGCCGAGAACAGGCGCCTTGAGATGTTGCATCTCTGGGAAAGCACAGATCCCCAGGGCTGTTGTGCCTGTGAATAGGTTGCCAAGGGAAGGTGAAGAGCAGCAACAGCTGTCAGGGCTGGCACCTTCCTTGTCGGGGAAGGAGCCGGACGTTTGCCTTTTTGGAAAAAAGGCTCTGCCGAGAATGGGTACGATGAGATGTTGTGTCTCTGGGAAACCACAGATCCCCAGGGCTGTTGTGCCTGTGAATAGGCTGCCAAGGGAAGGTGAAGAGCAGCAACAACTTTCAGGGCTGGCAACTTCCATGTGGGAGAAGGAGCCGGACGTTTGCCATTTCAGAAAGAGGCTCTGCCGAGAACAGGCCCCTTGAGATGTTGCATCTCTGGGAAAGCACAGATCCCCAGGGCTGTTGTGCCTGTGAATAGGCTGCCAAGGGAAGGTGAAGAGCAGCAACAGCTTTCAGGGCTGGCACCTTCCTTGTGGGAGAAGGAGCCGGACGTTTGCCTTTTCGGAAAAAAGGCTCTGCCGAGAACAGGCGCCTTGAGATGTTGCATCTCTGGGAAAGCACAGATCCCCAGGGCTGTTGTTCCTGTGAATAGGCTGCCAAGGGAAGGTGAAGAACAGCAACAACTTTCAGGGCTGGCCCCTTCCTTGTGGGAGAAGGAGCCGGACGTTTGCCATTTCAGAAAGAGGCTCTGCCGAGAACAGGCGCCTTGAGATGTTGCATCTCTGGGAAAGCACAGATCCCCAGGGCTGTTGTGCCTGTGAATAGGCTGCCAAGGGAAGGTGAAGAGCAGCAACAACTTTCAGGGCTGGCACCTTCCTTGTCGGGGAAGGAGCCGGACGTTTGCCTTTTTGGAAAAAAGGCTCTGCCGAGAATGGGTACGATGAGATGTTGTGTCTCTGGGAAAGCACAGATCCCCAGGGCTGTTGTGCCTGTGAATAGGCTGCCAAGGGAAGGTGAAGAGCAGCAACAACTTTCAGGGCTGGCACCTTCCTTGTCGGGGAAGGAGCCGGACGTTTTCCTTTTCGGAAAAAAGGCTCTGCCAAGAATGGGTACGATGAGATGTTGCGTCTCTGGGAAAGCACAGATCCCCAGGGCTGTTGTGCCTGTGAATAGGCTGCCAAGGGAAGGTGAAGAGCAGCAACAGCTGTCAGGCCTGGCACCTTCCTTGTAGGAGAAGGAGCCGGACGTTTGCCTTTTCGGAAAAAAGGCTCTGCCGAGAACAGGCGCCTTGAGATGTTGCATCTCTGGGAAAGCACAGATCCCCAGGGCTGTTGTGCCTGTGAATAGGCTGCCAAGGGAAGGTGAAGAACAGCAACAGATTTCAGGCCTGGCCCCTTCCATGTGGGAGAAGGAGCCGGACGTTTTCCTTTTCGGAAAAAAGGCTCTGCCAAGAATGGGTACGATGAGATGTTGCATCTCTGGGAAAGCACAGATCCCCAGGGCTGTTGTGCCTGTGAATAGGCTGCCAAGGGAAGGTGAAGAGCAGCAACAACTTTCAGGGCTGGCCCCTTCCTTGTGGGAGAAGGAGCCGGACGTTTGCCATTTCAGAAAGAGGCTCTGCCGAGAACAGGCGCCTTGAGATGTTGCATCTCTGGGAAAGCACAGATCCCCAGGGCTGTTGTGCCTGTGAATAGGCTGCCAAGGGAAGGTGAAGAGCAGCAACAGCTGTCAGGGCTGGCACCTTCCTTGTCGGGGAAGGAGCCGGACGTTTGCCTTTTTGGAAAAAAGGCTCTGCTGAGAATGGGTACGATGAGATGTTGCGTCTCTGGGAAAGCACAGATCCCCAGGGCTGTTGTGCCTGTGAATAGGCTGCCAAGGGAAGGTGAAGAGCAGCAACACCTTTCAGGGCTAGCCCCTTCCTTGCGGGAGAAGGAGTCGGACGTTTGCCTTTTCGGAAAATAGGCTCTGCCGAGAATGGGTACGATGAGATGTTGCATCTCTGGGAAAGCACAGATCCCCAGGGCTGTTGTGCCTGTGAATAGGCTGCCAAGGGAAGGTGAAGAGCAGCAACAGCTTTCAGGGCTGGCCCCTTCCTTGCGGGAGAAGGAGCCGGACGTTTGCCTTTTCGGAAAATAGGCTCTGCCGAGAACAGGCGCCTTGAGATATTGCATCTCTGGGAAAGCACAGATCCCCAGGGCTGTTGTGCCTGTGAATAGGCTGCCAAGGGAAGGTGAAGAGCAGCAACAACTTTCAGGGCTGTCCCCTTCCATGTGGGAGAAGGAGCCGGACGTTTGCCATTTCAGAAAGAGGCTCAGCCGAGAACAGGCGCCTTGAGATGTTGCATCTCTGGGAAAGCACAGATCCCCAGGGCTGTTGTGCCTGTGAATAGGCTGCCAAGGGAAGGTGAAGAGCAGCAACAGCTGTCAGGGCTGGCACCTTCCTTGTGGGAGAAGGAGCCGGACGTTTGCCTTTTCGGAAAAAAGGCTCTACAGAGAACAGGCGCCTTGAGATGTTGCATCTCTGGGAAAGCACAGATCCCCAGGGCTGTTGTGCCTGTGAATAGGCTGCCAAGGGAAGGTGAAGAACAGCAACAGATTTCAGGCCAGGCCCCTTCCATGTGGGAGAAGGAGCCGGACGTTATCCTTTTCGGAAAAAAGGCTCTGCCAAGAATGGATACGATGAGATGTTGCATCTCTGGGAAAGCACAGATCCCCAGGGCTGTTGTTCCTGTGAATAGGCTGCCAAGGGAAGGCGAAGAGCAGCAACAACTTTCAGGGCTGGCACCTTCCTTGTGGGAGAAGGAGCCGGACGTTATCCTTTTCGGAAAAAAGGCTCTGCCAAGAATGGGTACGATGAGATGTTGCATCTCTGGGAAAGCACAGATCCCCAGTGCTGTTGTGCCTGTGAATAGGCTGCCAAGGGAAGGTGAAGAGCAGCAACAGCTTTCAGGGCTGGCCCCTTCCTTGTGGGAGAAGGAGCCGGACGTTTGCCTTTTCGGAAAATAGGCTCTGCCGAGAACAGGCGCCTTGAGATATTGCATCTCTGGGAAAGCACAGATCCCCAGGGCTGTTGTGCCTGTGAATAGGCTGCCAAGGGAAGGTGAAGAGCAGCAACAGCTGTCAGGGCTGGCACCTTCCTTGTCGGGGAAGGAGCCGGACGTTTGCCTTTTCGGAAAAAAGGCTCTGCCAAGAATGGGTACGATGAGATGTTGCATCTCTGGGAAAGCACAGATCCCCAGGGCTGTTGTTCCTGTGAATAGGCTGCCAAGGGAAGGTGAAGAGCAGCAACAGCTGTCAGGGCTGGCACCTTCCTTGTCGCGGAAGGAGCCGGACGTTTGCCTTTTCGGAAAAAAACTCTGATGAGAATGGGTACGATGCGATGTTGTGTCTCTGGGAAAGCACAGATCCCCAGGGCTGTTGTGCCTGTGAATAGGCTGCCAAGGGAAGGTGAAGAGCAGCAACAGCTGTCAGGCCTGGCACCTTCCTTGTGGGAGAAGGAGCCGGACGTTGCCTTTTCGGAAAAAAGGGTCTGCCGAGAACAGGCGCCTTGAGATGTTGCATCTCTGGGAAAGCACAGATCCCCAGGGCTGTTGTGCCTGTGAATAGGCTGCCAAGCGAAGGTGAAGAGCAGCAACAGCTGTCAGGGCTGGCACCTTCCTTGTCGGGGAAGGAGCCGGACGTTTGCCTTTTCGGAAAAAAGGCTCTGCCGAGAATGGGTACGATGAGATGTTGCGTCTCTGGGAAAGCACAGATCCCCAGGGCTGTTGTGCCTGTGTATAGGCTGCCAAGGGAAGGTGAAGAGCAGCAACAGCTTTCAGGCCTGGCACTTTCGATGTGGGAGAAGGAGCCGGACGTTTGCCTTTTCGGAAAAAAGTCTCTGCCAAGAATGGGTACGATGAGATGTTGCGTCTCTGGGAAATCACAGATCCCCAGGGCTGTTGTGCCTGTGAATAGGCTGCCAAGGGAAGGTGAAGAGCAGCAACAACTTTCAGGGCTGGCACCTTCCATGTGGGAGAAGGAGCCGGACGTTTGCCATTTCAGAAAGAGGCTCTGCCGAGAACAGGCGCCTTGAGATGTTGCATCTCTGGGAAAGCACAGATCCCCAGGGCTGTTGTGCCTGTGAATAGGCTGCCAAGGGAAGGTGAAGAGCAGCAACAACTTTCAGGGATGTCCCCTTCCTTGTCGGGGAAGGAGCCGGACGTTTGCCTTTTTGGAAAAAAGGCTCTGCCGAGAATGGGTACGATGAGATGTTGTGTCTCTGGGAAAGCAGAGATCCCCAGGGCTGTTGTGCCTGTGAATAGGCTGCCAAGGGAAGGTGAAGAGCAGCAACAGCTTTCAGGCCTGGCACCTTCCATGTGGGAGAAGGAGCCGGACATTTGCCTTTTCGGAAAAAAGGCTCTGCCGAGAACAGGCGCCTTGAGATATTGCATCTCTGGGAAAGCACAGATCCCCAGGGCTGTTTTTCCTGTGAATAGGCTGCCAAGGAAGGTGAAGAGCAGCAACAACTTTCAGGGCTGTCCCCTTCCTTGTGGGAGAAGGAGCCGGACGTTTGCCATTTCAGAAAGAGGCTCTGCCGAGAACAGGCGCCTTGAGATGTTGCATCTCTGGGAAAGCACAGATCCCCAGGGCTGTTGTGCCTGTGAATAGGCTGCCAAGGGAAGGTGAAGAGCAGCAACAGCTGTCAGGGCTGGCACCTTCCTTGTCGGGGAAGGAGCCGGACGTTTGCCTTTTCGGAAAAAAGTCTCGGCCAAGAATGGGTACGATGAGATGTTGCGTCTCTGGAAAAGCACAGATCCCCAGGGCTGTTGTGCCTGTGAATAGGCTGCCAAGGGAAGGTGAAGAGCAGCAACAACTTTCAGGGCTGGCACCTTCCTTGTGGGAGAAGGAGCCGGACGTTTGCCTTTTCGGAAAAAAGGCTCTGCCGAGAACAGGCGCCTTGAGATGTTGCATCTCTGGGAAAGCACAGATCCCCAGGGCTGTTGTTCCTGTGAATAGGCTGCCAAGGGAAGGTGAAGAACAGCAACAGATTTCAGGCCTGGCCCCTTCCATGTGGGAGAAGGAGCCGGACGTTATCCTTTTCGGAAAAAAGGCTCTGCCAAGAATGGGTACGATGAGATGTTGTGTCTCTGGGAAAGCACAGATCCCCAGGGCTGTTGTGCCTGTGAATAGGCTGCCAAGGGAAGGTGAAGAGCAGCAACAACTTTCAGGGCTGGCCCCTTCCTTGTGGGAGAAGGAGCCGGACGTTTGCCTTTTCGGAAAATAGGCTCTGCCGAGAACAGGCGCCTTGAGATATTGCATCTCTGGGAAAGCACAGATCCCCAGGGCTGTTGTTCCTGTGAATAGGCTGCCAAGGGAAGGTGAAGAGCAGCAACAGCTGTCAGGGCTGGCACCTTCCTTGTCGCGGAAGGAGCCGGACGTTTGCCTTTTCGGAAAAAAACTCTGATGAGAATGGGTACGATGCGATGTTGTGTCTCTGGGAAAGCACAGATCCCCAGGGCTGTTGTGCCTGTGAATAGGCTGCCAAGGGAAGGTGAAGAGCAGCAACAGCTGTCAGGCCTGGCACCTTCCTTGTGGGAGAAGGAGCCGGACGTTGCCTTTTCGGAAAAAAGGGTCTGCCGAGAACAGGCGCCTTGAGATGTTGCATCTCTGGGAAAGCACAGATCCCCAGGGCTGTTGTGCCTGTGAATAGGCTGCCAAGGGAAGGTGAAGAGCAGCAACAGCTGTCAGGGCTGGCACCTTCCTTGTCGGGGAAGGAGCCGGACGTTTGCCTTTTCGGAAAAAAGGCTCTGCCGAGAATGGGTACGATGAGATGTTGCGTCTCTGGGAAAGCACAGATCCCCAGGGCTGTTGTGCCTGTGTATAGGCTGCCAAGGGAAGGTGAAGAGCAGCAACAGCTTTCAGGCCTGGCACTTTCGATGTGGGAGAAGGAGCCGGACGTTTGCCTTTTCGGAAAAAAGTCTCTGCCAAGAATGGGTACGATGAGATGTTGCGTCTCTGGGAAATCACAGATCCCCAGGGCTGTTGTGCCTGTGAATAGGCTGCCAAGGGAAGGTGAAGAGCAGCAACAACTTTCAGGGCTGGCACCTTCCATGTGGGAGAAGGAGCCGGACGTTTGCCATTTCAGAAAGAGGCTCTGCCGAGAACAGGCGCCTTGAGAAGTTGCATCTCTGGGAAAGCACAGATCCCCAGGGCTGTTGTTCCTGTGAATAGGCTGCCAAGGGAAGGTGAAGAGCAGCAACAACTTTCAGGGATGTCCCCTTCCTTGTCGGGGAAGGAGCCGGACGTTTGCCTTTTTGGAAAAAAGGCTCTGCCGAGAATGGGTACGATGAGATGTTGTGTCTCTGGGAAAGCAGAGATCCCCAGGGCTGTTGTGCCTGTGAATAGGCTGCCAAGGGAAGGTGAAGAGCAGCAACAGCTTTCAGGCCTGGCACCTTCCATGTGGGAGAAGGAGCCGGACATTTGCCTTTTCGGAAAAAAGGCTCTGCCGAGAACAGGCGCCTTGAGATATTGCATCTCTGGGAAAGCACAGATCCCCAGGGCTGTTTTTCCTGTGAATAGGCTGCCAAGGAAGGTGAAGAGCAGCAACAACTTTCAGGGCTGTCCCCTTCCTTGTGGGAGAAGGAGCCGGACGTTTGCCATTTCAGAAAGAGGCTCTGCCGAGAACAGGCGCCTTGAGATGTTGCATCTCTGGGAAAGCACAGATCCCCAGGGCTGTTGTGCCTGTGAATAGGCTGCCAAGGGAAGGTGAAGAGCAGCAACAGCTGTCAGGGCTGGCACCTTCCTTGTCGGGGAAGGAGACGGACGTTTGCCTTTTCGGAAAAAAGTCTCGGCCAAGAATGGGTACGATGAGATGTTGCGTCTCTGGAAAAGCACAGATCCCCAGGGCTGTTGTGCCTGTGAATAGGCTGCCAAGGGAAGGTGAAGAGCAGCAACAACTTTCAGGGCTGGCACCTTCCTTGTGGGAGAAGGAGCCGGACGTTTGCCTTTTCGGAAAAAAGGCTCTGCCGAGAACAGGCGCCTTGAGATGTTGCATCTCTGGGAAAGCACAGATCCCCAGGGCTGTTGTTCCTGTGAATAGGCTGCCAAGGGAAGGTGAAGAACAGCAACAGATTTCAGGCCTGGCCCCTTCCATGTGGGAGAAGGAGCCGGACGTTTTCCTTTTCGGAAAAAAGGCTCTGCCAAGAATGGGTACGATGAGATGTTGTGTCTCTGGGAAAGCACAGATCCCCAGGGCTGTTGTGCCTGTGAATAGGCTGCCAAGGGAAGGTGAAGAGCAGCAACAACTTTCAGGGCTGGCCCCTTCCTTGTGGGAGAAGGAGCCGGACGTTTGCCATTTCAGAAAGAGGCTCTGCCGAGAACAGGCGCCTTGAGATGTTGCATCTCTGGGAAAGCACAGATCCCCAGGGCTGTTGTGCCTGTGAATAGGCTGCCAAGGGAAGGTGAAGAGCAGCAACAGCTGTCAGGGCTGTCCCCTTCCTTGTCGGGGAAGGAGCCGGACGTTTGCCTTTTTGGAAATAAGGCTCTGCCGAGAATGGGTACGATGAGATGTTGCGTCTCTGGGAAAGCACAGATCCCCAGGGCTGTTGTGCCTGTGAATAGGCTGCCAAGGGAAGGTGAAGAGCAGCAACACCTTTCAGGGCTGGCCCCTTCCTTGCGGGAGAAGGAGTCGGACGTTTGCCTTTTCGGAAAATAGGCTCTGCCGAGAACAGGCGCCTTGAGATATTGCATCTCTGGGAAAGCACAGATCCCCAGGGCTGTTGTGCCTGTGAATAGGCTGCCAAGGGAAGGTGAAGAGCAGCAACAACCTTCAGGGCTCGCCCCTTCCTTGTCGGGGAAGGAGCCGGACGTTTGCCTTTTCGGAAAAAAGGCTCTGCTAAGAATGGGTACGATGAGATGTTGCATCTCTGGGAAAGCACAGATCCCCAGGGCTGTTGTGCCTGTGAATAGGCTGCCAAGGGAAGGTGAAGAGCAGCAACAGCTGTCAGGGCTGGCACCTTCCTTTTCGGGGAAGGAGCTGGACGTTATCCTTTTCGGAAAAAAACTCTACTGAGAATGGTTACGATGAGATGTTGTGTCTCTGGGAAAGCACAGATCCCCAGGGCTGTTGTGCCTGTGAATAGGCTGCCAAGGGAAGGTGAAGAGCAGCAACAGCTGTCAGGCCTGGCACCTTCCTTGTGGGAGAAGGAGCCGGACGTTGCCTTTTCGGAAAAAAGGCTCTGCCGAGAACAGGCGCCTTGAGATGTTGCATCTCTGGGAAAGCACAGATCCCCAGGGCTGTTGTGCCTGTGAATAGGCTGCCAAGGGAAGGTGAAGAGCAGCAACAGCTGTCAGGGCTGGCACCTTCCTTGTGGGAGAAGGAGCCGGACGTTTGCCTTTTCGGAATGAGGCTCAGCCGAGAACAGGCGCCTTGAGATGTTGCGTCTCTGGGAAAGCACAGATCCCCAGGGCTGTTGTGCCTGTGAATAGGCTGCCAAGGGAAGGTGAAGAGCAGCAACAGCTGTCAGGCCTGGCACCTTCCTTATCGGGGAAGGAGCCAGACGTTATCCTTTTCGGAAAAAAGTCTCTGCCAAGAATGGGTACGATGAGATGTTGCGTCTCTGGGAAAGCACAGATCCCTAGGGCTGTTGTGCCTGTGAATAGGCTGCCAAGGGAAGGTGAAGAGCAGCAACAGCTGTCAGGGCTGGCACCTTCCTTATCGGGGAAGGAGCCAGACGTTATCCTTTTCGGAAAAAAGTCTCTGCCAAGAATGGGTACGATGAGATGTTGCGTCTCTGGGAAAGCACAGATCCCCAGGGCTGTTGTGCCTGTGAATAGGCTGCCAAGGGAAGGTGAAGAGCAGCAACAACTTTCAGGCCTTGGCACCTTCCATGTGGGAGAAGGAGCCGGACGTTTGCCATTTCAGAAAGAGGCTCTGCCGAGAACAGGCGCCTTGAGATGTTGCATCTCTGGGAAAGCACAGATCCCCAGGGCTGTTGTGCCTGTGAATAGGCTGCCAAGGGAAGGTGAAGAGCAGCAACAGCTTTCAGGGCTGGCACCTTCCTTGTGGGAGAAGGAGCCGGACGTTTGCCTTTTCGGAAAAAAGGCTCTGCAGAGAACAGGCGCCTTGAGATGTTGCATCTCTGGGAAAGCACAGATCCCCAGGGCTGTTGTGCCTGTGAATAGGCTGCCAAGGGAAGGTGAAGAACAGCAACAACTTTCAGGGCTGGCCCCTTCCTTGTGGGAGAAGGAGCCGGACGTTTGCCATTTCAGAAAGAGGCTCTGCCGAGAACAGGCGCCTTGAGATGTTGCATCTCTGGGAAAGCACAGATCCCCAGGGCTGTTTTGCCTGTGAATAGGCTGCCAAGGGAAGGTGAAGAGCAGCAACAACTTTCAGGCCAGGCCCCTTCCATGTGGGAGAAGGAGCCGGACGTTATCCTTTTCAGAAAAAAGGCTCTGCCAAGAATGGATACGATGAGATGTTGCGTCTCTGGGAAAGCACAGATCCCCAGGGCTGTTGTGCCTGTGAATAGGCTGCCAAGGGAAGGCGAAGAGCAGCAACAACTTTCAGGGCTGGCACCTTCCTTGTCGGGGAAGGAGCCGGACGTTATCCTTTTCGGAAAAAAGGCTCTGCCAAGAATGGGTACGATGAGATGTTGCGTCTCTGGGAAAGCACAGATCCCCAGGGCTGTTGTGCCTGTGAATAGGCTGCCAAGGGAAGGTGAAGAGCAGCAACAACTTTCAGGGCTGGCACCTTACTTGTCGGGGAAGGAGCCGGACGTTATACTTTTCGGAAAAAAGGCTCTGCCAAGAATGGGTACGATGAGATGTTGCGTCTCTGGGAAAGCACAGATCCCCAGGGCTGTTGTGCCTGTGAATAGGCTGCCAAGGGAAGGTGAAGAGCAGCAACAACTTTCAGGGCTGTCCCCTTCCTTGTGGGAGAAGGAGCCGGACGTTTGCCATTTCAGAAAGAGGCTCTGCCGAGAACAGGCGCCTTGAGATGTTGCATCTCTGGGAAAGCACAGATCCCCAGGGCTGTTGTGCCTGTGAATAGGCTGCCAAGGGAAGGTGAAGAGCAGCAACAGCTTTCAGGGCTGGCACCTTCCTTGTGGGAGAAGGAGCCGGACGTTTGCCTTTTCGGAAAAAAGGCTCTGCAGAGAACAGGCGCCTTGAGATGTTGCATCTCTGGGAAAGCACAGATCCCCAGGGCTGTTGTGCCTGTGAATAGGCTGCCAAGGGAAGGTGAAGAACAGCAACAACTTTCAGGGCTGGCCCCTTCCTTGTGGGAGAAGGAGCCGGACGTTTGCCATTTCAGAAAGAGGCTCTGCCGAGAACAGGCGCCTTGAGATGTTGCATCTCTGGGAAAGCACAGATCCCCAGGGCTGTTTTGCCTGTGAATAGGCTGCCAAGGGAAGGTGAAGAGCAGCAACAACTTTCAGGCCAGGCCCCTTCCATGTGGGAGAAGGAGCCGGACGTTATCCTTTTCGGAAAAAAGGCTCTGCCAAGAATGGATACGATGAGATGTTGCGTCTCTGGGAAAGCACAGATCCCCAGGGCTGTTGTGCCTGTGAATAGGCTGCCAAGGGAAGGCGAAGAGCAGCAACAACTTTCAGGGCTGGCACCTTCCTTGTCGGGGAAGGAGCCGGACGTTATCCTTTTCGGAAAAAAGGCTCTGCCAAGAATGGGTACGATGAGATGTTGCGTCTCTGGGAAAGCACAGATCCCCAGGGCTGTTGTGCCTGTGAATAGGCTGCCAAGGGAAGGTGAAGAGCAGCAACAACCTTCACGGCTCGCCCCTTCCTTGTGGGAGAAGGAGCCGGACGTTATCCTTTTCGGAAAAAAGGCTCTGCCAAGAATGGGTACGATGAGATGTTGCATCTCTGGGAAAGCACAGATCCCCAGGGCTGTTGTTCCTGTGAATAGGCTGCCAAGGGAAGGTGAAGAGCAGCAACAGCTGTCAGGGCTGGCACCTTCCTTGTCGGGGAAGGAGCCGGACGTTTGCCTTTTCGGAAAAAAACTCTGCTGAGAATGGGTACGATGCGATGTTGTGTCTCTGGGAAAGCACAGATCCCCAGGGCTGTTGTGCCTGTGAATAGGCTGCCAAGGGAAGGTGAAGAGCAGCAACAGCTGTCAGGCCTGGCACCTTCCTTGTGGGAGAAGGAGCCGGACGTTGCCTTTTCGGAAAATAGGGTCTGCCGAGAACAGGCGCCTTGAGATGTTGCATCTCTGGGAAAGCACAGATCCCCAGGGCTGTTGTGCCTGTGAATAGGCTGCCAAGGGAAGGTGAAGAGCAGCAACAGCTGTCAGGGCTGGCACCTTGCTTGTGGGAGAAGGAGCCGGACGTTTGCCTTTTCGGAATGAGGCTCAGCCGAGAACAGGCGCCTTGAGATGTTGCGTCTCTGGGAAAGCACAGATCCCCAGGGCTGTTGTGCCTGTGAATAGGCTGCCAAGGGAAGGTGAAGAGCAGCAACAACTTTCAGGGCTGGCACCTTCCATGTGGGAGAAGGAGCCGGACGTTATCCTTTTCGGAAAAAAGGCTCTGCCAAGAATGGATACGATGAGATGTTGCGTCTCTGGGAAAGCACAGATCCCCAGTGCTGTTGTGCCTGTGAATAGGCTGCCAAGGGAAGGCGAAGAGCAGCAACAACTTTCAGGGCTGGCACCTTCCTTGTCGGGGAAGGAGCCGGACGTTATCCTTTTCGGAAAAAAGGCTCTGCCAAGAATGGGTACGATGAGATGTTGCATCTCTGGGAAAGCACAGATCCCCAGGGCTGTTGTGCCTGTGAATAGGCTGCCAAGGGAAGGTGAAGAGCAGCAACAACTTTCAGGGCTGGCCCCTTCCTTGTGGGAGAAGGAGCCTGACGTTTGCCATTTCAGAAAGAGGCTCTGCCAAGAATGGGTACGATGAGATGTTGCGTCTCTGGGAAAGCACAGATCCCCAGGGCTGTTGTGCCTGTGAATAGGCTGCCAAGGGAAGGTGAAGAGCAGCAACAACTTTCAGGGCTGTCCCCTTCCTTGTGGGAGAAGGAGCCGGACGTTTGCCATTTCAGAAAGAGGCTCTGCCGAGAACAGGCGCCTTGAGATGTTGCATCTCTGGGAAAGCACAGATCCCCAGGGCTGTTGTGCCTGTGAATAGGTTGCCAAGGGAAGGTGAAGAGCAGCAACAGCTGTCAGGGCTGTCCCCTTCCTTGTCGGGGAAGGAGCCGGACGTTTGCCTTTTTGGAAATAAGGCTCTGCCGAGAATGGGTACGATGAGATGTTGCGTCTCTGGGAAAGCACAGATCCCCAGGGCTGTTGTGCCTGTGAATAGGCTGCCAAGGGAAGGTGAAGAGCAGCAACACCTTTCAGGGCTGGCCCCTTCCTTGCGGGAGAAGGAGTCGGACGTTTGCCTTTTCGGAAAATAGGCTCTGCCGAGAACAGGCGCCTTGAGATATTGCATCTCTGGGAAAGCACAGATCCCCAGGGCTGTTGTGCCTGTGAATAGGCTGCCAAGGGAAGGTGAAGAGCAGCAACAACCTTCAGGGCTCGCCCCTTCCTTGTCGGGGAAGGAGCCGGACGTTTGCCTTTTCGGAAAAAAGGCTCTGCTAAGAATGGGTACGATGAGATGTTGCATCTCTGGGAAAGCACAGATCCCCAGGGCTGTTGTGCCTGTGAATAGGCTGCCAAGGGAAGGTGAAGAGCAGCAACAGCTGTCAGGGCTGGCACCTTCCTTTTCGGGGAAGGAGCTGGACGTTATCCTTTTCGGAAAAAAACTCTACTGAGAATTGTTACGATGAGATGTTGTGTCTCTGGGAAAGCACAGATCCCCAGGGCTGTTGTGCCTGTGAATAGGCTGCCAAGGGAAGGTGAAGAGCAGCAACAGCTGTCAGGCCTGGCACCTTCCTTGTGGGAGAAGGAGCCGGACGTTGCCTTTTCGGAAAAAAGGGTCTGCCGAGAACAGGCGCCTTGAGATGTTGCATCTCTGGGAAAGCACAGATCCCCAGGGCTGTTGTGCCTGTGAATAGGCTGCCAAGGGAAGGTGAAGAGCAGCAACAGCTGTCAGGGCTGGCACCTTCCTTGTGGGAGAAGGAGCCGGACGTTTGCCTTTTCGGAATGAGGCTCAGCCGAGAACAGGCGCCTTGAGATGTTGCGTCTCTGGGAAAGCACAGATCCCCAGGGCTGTTGTGCCTGTGAATAGGCTGCCAAGGGAAGGTGAAGAGCAGCAACAGCTGTCAGGCCTGGCACCTTCCTTATCGGGGAAGGAGCCAGACGTTATCCTTTTCGGAAAAAAGTCTCTGCCAAGAATGGTTACGATGAGATGTTGCGTCTCTGGGAAAGCACAGATCCCTAGGGCTGTTGTGCCTGTGAATAGGCTGCCAAGGGAAGGTGAAGAGCAGCAACAGCTGTCAGGGCTGGCACCTTCCTTATCGGGGAAGGAGCCAGACGTTATCCTTTTCGGAAAAAAGTCTCTGCCAAGAATGGGTACGATGAGATGTTGCGTCTCTGGGAAAGCACAGATCCCCAGGGCTGTTGTGCCTGTGAATAGGCTGCCAAGGGAAGGTGAAGAGCAGCAACAACTTTCAGGCCTTGGCACCTTCCATGTGGGAGAAGGAGCCGGACGTTTGCCATTTCAGAAAGAGGCTCTGCCGAGAACAGGCGCCTTGAGATGTTGCATCTCTGGGAAAGCACAGATCCCCAGGGCTGTTGTGCCTGTGAATAGGCTGCCAAGGGAAGGTGAAGAGCAGCAACAGCTTTCAGGGCTGGCACCTTCCTTGTGGGAGAAGGAGCCGGACGTTTGCCTTTTCGGAAAAAAGGCTCTGCAGAGAACAGGCGCCTTGAGATGTTGCATCTCTGGGAAAGCACAGATCCCCAGTGCTGTTGTGCCTGTGAATAGGCTGCCAAGGGAAGGTGAAGAACAGCAACAACTTTCAGGGCTGGCCCCTTCCTTGTGGGAGAAGGAGCCGGACGTTTGCCATTTCAGAAAGAGGCTCTGCCGAGAACAGGCGCCTTGAGATGTTGCATCTCTGGGAAAGCACAGATCCCCAGGGCTGTTTTGCCTGTGAATAGGCTGCCAAGGGAAGGTGAAGAGCAGCAACAACTTTCAGGCCAGGCCCCTTCCATGTGGGAGAAGGAGCCGGACGTTATCCTTTTCAGAAAAAAGGCTCTGCCAAGAATGGATACGATGAGATGTTGCGTCTCTGGGAAAGCACAGATCCCCAGGGCTGTTGTGCCTGTGAATAGGCTGCCAAGGGAAGGCGAAGAGCAGCAACAACTTTCAGGGCTGGCACCTTCCTTGTCGGGGAAGGAGCCGGACGTTATCCTTTTCGGAAAAAAGGCTCTGCCAAGAATGGGTACGATGAGATGTTGCGTCTCTGGGAAAGCACAGATCCCCAGGGCTGTTGTGCCTGTGAATAGGCTGCCAAGGGAAGGTGAAGAGCAGCAACAACTTTCAGGGCTGGCACCTTACTTGTCGGGGAAGGAGCCGGACGTTATACTTTTCGGAAAAAAGGCTCTGCCAAGAATGGGTACGATGAGATGTTGCGTCTCTGGGAAAGCACAGATCCCCAGGGCTGTTGTGCCTGTGAATAGGCTGCCAAGGGAAGGTGAAGAGCAGCAACAACTTTCAGGGCTGTCCCCTTCCTTGTGGGAGAAGGAGCCGGACGTTTGCCATTTCAGAAAGAGGCTCTGCCGAGAACAGGCGCCTTGAGATGTTGCATCTCTGGGAAAGCACAGATCCCCAGGGCTGTTGTGCCTGTGAATAGGCTGCCAAGGGAAGGTGAAGAGCAGCAACAGCTTTCAGGGCTGGCACCTTCCTTGTGGGAGAAGGAGCCGGACGTTTGCCTTTTCGGAAAAAAGGCTCTGCAGAGAACAGGCGCCTTGAGATGTTGCATCTCTGGGAAAGCACAGATCCCCAGGGCTGTTGTGCCTGTGAATAGGCTGCCAAGGGAAGGTGAAGAACAGCAACAACTTTCAGGGCTGGCCCCTTCCTTGTGGGAGAAGGAGCCGGACGTTTGCCATTTCAGAAAGAGGCTCTGCCGGGAACAGGCGCCTTGAGATGTTGCATCTCTGGGAAAGCACAGATCCCCAGGGCTGTTTTGCCTGTGAATAGGCTGCCAAGGGAAGGTGAAGAGCAGCAACAACTTTCAGGCCAGGCCCCTTCCATGTGGGAGAAGGAGCCGGACGTTATCCTTTTCGGAAAAAAGGCTCTGCCAAGAATGGATACGATGAGATGTTGCGTCTCTGGGAAAGCACAGATCCCCAGGGCTGTTGTGCCTGTGAATAGGCTGCCAAGGGAAGGCGAAGAGCAGCAACAACTTTCAGGGCTGGCACCTTCCTTGTCGGGGAAGGAGCCGGACGTTATCCTTTTCGGAAAAAAGGCTCTGCCAAGAATGGGTACGATGAGATGTTGCGTCTCTGGGAAAGCACAGATCCCCAGGGCTGTTGTGCCTGTGAATAGGCTGCCAAGGGAAGGTGAAGAGCAGCAACAACCTTCACGGCTCGCCCCTTCCTTGTGGGAGAAGGAGCCGGACGTTATCCTTTTCGGAAAAAAGGCTCTGCCAAGAATGGGTACGATGAGATGTTGCATCTCTGGGAAAGCACAGATCCCCAGGGCTGTTGTTCCTGTGAATAGGCTGCCAAGGGAAGGTGAAGAGCAGCAACAGCTGTCAGGGCTGGCACCTTCCTTGTCGGGGAAGGAGCCGGACGTTTGCCTTTTCGGAAAAAAACTCTGCTGAGAATGGGTACGATGCGATGTTGTGTCTCTGGGAAAGCACAGATCCCCAGGGCTGTTGTGCCTGTGAATAGGCTGCCAAGGGAAGGTGAAGAGCAGCAACAGCTGTCAGGCCTGGCACCTTCCTTGTGGGAGAAGGATCCGGACGTTGCCTTTTCGGAAAATAGGGTCTGCCGAGAACAGGCGCCTTGAGATGTTGCATCTCTGGGAAAGCACAGATCCCCAGGGCTGTTGTGCCTGTGAATAGGCTGCCAAGGGAAGGTGAAGAGCAGCAACAGCTGTCAGGGCTGGCACCTTGCTTGTGGGAGAAGGAGCCGGACGTTTGCCTTTTCGGAATGAGGCTCAGCCGAGAACAGGCGCCTTGAGATGTTGCGTCTCTGGGAAAGCACAGATCCCCAGGGCTGTTGTGCCTGTGAATAGGCTGCCAAGGGAAGGTGAAGAGCAGCAACAACTTTCAGGGCTGGCACCTTCCATGTGGGAGAAGGAGCCGGACGTTATCCTTTTCGGAAAAAAGGCTCTGCCAAGAATGGATACGATGAGATGTTGCGTCTCTGGGAAAGCACAGATCCCCAGTGCTGTTGTGCCTGTGAATAGGCTGCCAAGGGAAGGCGAAGAGCAGCAACAACTTTCAGGGCTGGCACCTTCCTTGTCGGGGAAGGAGCCGGACGTTATCCTTTTCGGAAAAAAGGCTCTGCCAAGAATGGGTACGATGAGATGTTGCATCTCTGGGAAAGCACAGATCCCCAGGGCTGTTGTGCCTGTGAATAGGCTGCCAAGGGAAGGTGAAGAGCAGCAACAACTTTCAGGGCTGGCCCCTTCCTTGTGGGAGAAGGAGCCTGACGTTTGCCATTTCAGAAAGAGGCTCTGCCAAGAATGGGTACGATGAGATGTTGCGTCTCTGGGAAAGCACAGATCCCCAGGGCTGTTGTGCCTGTGAATAGGCTGCCAAGGGAAGGTGAAGAGCAGCAACAACTTTCAGGGCTGTCCCCTTCCTTGTGGGAGAAGGAGCCGGACGTTTGCCATTTCAGAAAGAGGCTCTGCCGAGAACAGGCGCCTTGAGATGTTGCATCTCTGGGAAAGCACAGATCCCCAGGGCTGTTGTGCCTGTGAATAGGTTGCCAAGGGAAGGTGAAGAGCAGCAACAGCTGTCAGGGCTGTCCCCTTCCTTGTCGGGGAAGGAGCCGGACGTTTGCCTTTTTGGAAATAAGGCTCTGCCGAGAATGGGTACGATGAGATGTTGCGTCTCTGGGAAAGCACAGATCCCCAGGGCTGTTGTGCCTGTGAATAGGCTGCCAAGGGAAGGTGAAGAGCAGCAACACCTTTCAGGGCTGGCCCCTTCCTTGCGGGAGAAGGAGTCGGACGTTTGCCTTTTCGGAAAATAGGCTCTGCCGAGAACAGGCGCCTTGAGATATTGCATCTCTGGGAAAGCACAGATCCCCAGGGCTGTTGTGCCTGTGAATAGGCTGCCAAGGGAAGGTGAAGAGCAGCAACAACCTTCAGGGCTCGCCCCTTCCTTGTCGGGGAAGGAGCCGGACGTTTGCCTTTTCGGAAAAAAGGCTCTGCTAAGAATGGGTACGATGAGATGTTGCATCTCTGGGAAAGCACAGATCCCCAGGGCTGTTGTGCCTGTGAATAGGCTGCCAAGGGAAGGTGAAGAGCAGCAACAGCTGTCAGGGCTGGCACCTTCCTTTTCGGGGAAGGAGCTGGACGTTATCCTTTTCGGAAAAAAACTCTACTGAGAATTGTTACGATGAGATGTTGTGTCTCTGGGAAAGCACAGATCCCCAGGGCTGTTGTGCCTGTGAATAGGCTGCCAAGGGAAGGTGAAGAGCAGCAACAGCTGTCAGGCCTGGCACCTTCCTTGTGGGAGAAGGAGCCGGACGTTGCCTTTTCGGAAAAAAGGGTCTGCCGAGAACAGGCGCCTTGAGATGTTGCATCTCTGGGAAAGCACAGATCCCCAGGGCTGTTGTGCCTGTGAATAGGCTGCCAAGGGAAGGTGAAGAGCAGCAACAGCTGTCAGGGCTGGCACCTTCCTTGTGGGAGAAGGAGCCGGACGTTTGCCTTTTCGGAATGAGGCTCAGCCGAGAACAGGCGCCTTGAGATGTTGCGTCTCTGGGAAAGCACAGATCCCCAGGGCTGTTGTGCCTGTGAATAGGCTGCCAAGGGAAGGTGAAGAGCAGCAACAGCTGTCAGGCCTGGCACCTTCCTTATCGGGGAAGGAGCCAGACGTTATCCTTTTCGGAAAAAAGTCTCTGCCAAGAATGGTTACGATGAGATGTTGCGTCTCTGGGAAAGCACAGATCCCTAGGGCTGTTGTGCCTGTGAATAGGCTGCCAAGGGAAGGTGAAGAGCAGCAACAGCTGTCAGGGCTGGCACCTTCCTTATCGGGGAAGGAGCCAGACGTTATCCTTTTCGGAAAAAAGTCTCTGCCAAGAATGGGTACGATGAGATGTTGCGTCTCTGGGAAAGCACAGATCCCCAGGGCTGTTGTGCCTGTGAATAGGCTGCCAAGGGAAGGTGAAGAGCAGCAACAACTTTCAGGCCTTGGCACCTTCCATGTGGGAGAAGGAGCCGGACGTTTGCCATTTCAGAAAGAGGCTCTGCCGAGAACAGGCGCCTTGAGATGTTGCATCTCTGGGAAAGCACAGATCCCCAGGGCTGTTGTGCCTGTGAATAGGCTGCCAAGGGAAGGTGAAGAGCAGCAACAGCTTTCAGGGCTGGCACCTTCCTTGTGGGAGAAGGAGCCGGACGTTTGCCTTTTCGGAAAAAAGGCTCTGCAGAGAACAGGCGCCTTGAGATGTTGCATCTCTGGGAAAGCACAGATCCCCAGTGCTGTTGTGCCTGTGAATAGGCTGCCAAGGGAAGGTGAAGAACAGCAACAACTTTCAGGGCTGGCCCCTTCCTTGTGGGAGAAGGAGCCGGACGTTTGCCATTTCAGAAAGAGGCTCTGCCGAGAACAGGCGCCTTGAGATGTTGCATCTCTGGGAAAGCACAGATCCCCAGGGCTGTTTTGCCTGTGAATAGGCTGCCAAGGGAAGGTGAAGAGCAGCAACAACTTTCAGGCCAGGCCCCTTCCATGTGGGAGAAGGAGCCGGACATTATCCTTTTCAGAAAAAAGGCTCTGCCAAGAATGGATACGATGAGATGTTGCGTCTCTGGGAAAGCACAGATCCCCAGGGCTGTTGTGCCTGTGAATAGGCTGCCAAGGGAAGGCGAAGAGCAGCAACAACTTTCAGGGCTGGCACCTTCCTTGTCGGGGAAGGAGCCGGACGTTATCCTTTTCGGAAAAAAGGCTCTGCCAAGAATGGGTACGATGAGATGTTGCGTCTCTGGGAAAGCACAGATCCCCAGGGCTGTTGTGCCTGTGAATAGGCTGCCAAGGGAAGGTGAAGAGCAGCAACAACTTTCAGGGCTGGCACCTTACTTGTCGGGGAAGGAGCCGGACGTTATACTTTTCGGAAAAAAGGCTCTGCCAAGAATGGGTACGATGAGATGTTGCGTCTCTGGGAAAGCACAGATCCCCAGGGCTGTTGTGCCTGTGAATAGGCTGCCAAGGGAAGGTGAAGAGCAGCAACAACTTTCAGGGCTGTCCCCTTCCTTGTGGGAGAAGGAGCCGGACGTTTGCCATTTCAGAAAGAGGCTCTGCCGAGAACAGGCGCCTTGAGATGTTGCATCTCTGGGAAAGCACAGATCCCCAGGGCTGTTGTGCCTGTGAATAGGCTGCCAAGGGAAGGTGAAGAGCAGCAACAGCTGTCAGGGCTATCCCCTTCCTTGTCGGGGAAGGAGCCGGACGTTTGCCTTTTTGGAAAAAAGGCTCTGCCGAGAATGGGTACGATGAGATGTTGCGTCTCTGGGAAAGCACAGATCCCCAGGGCTGTTGTGCCTGTGAATAGGCTGCCAAGGGAAGGTGAAGAGCAGCAACAGCTTTCAGGCCTGGCACCTTCCATGTGGGAGAAGGAGCCGGACGTTTGCCTTTTCGGAAAAAAGGCTCTGCCAAGAATGGGTACGATGAGATGTTGTGTCTCTGGGAAAGCACAGATCCCCAGGGCTGTTGTTCCTGTGAATAGGCTGCCAAGGGAAGGTGAAGAACAGCAACAACTTTCAGGCCTGGCCCCTTCCTTGTGGGAGAAGGAGCCGGACGTTTGCCATTTCAGAAAGAGGCTCTGCCGAGAACAGGCGCCTTGAGATGTTGCATCTCTGGGAAAGCACAGATCCCCAGGGCTGTTGTGCCTGTGAATAGGTTGCCAAGGGAAGGTGAAGAGCAGCAACAGCTGTCAGGGCTGGCACCTTCCTTGTCGGGGAAGGAGCCGGACGTTTGCCTTTTTGGAAAAAAGGCTCTGCCGAGAATGGGTACGATGAGATGTTGTGTCTCTGGGAAACCACAGATCCCCAGGGCTGTTGTGCCTGTGAATAGGCTGCCAAGGGAAGGTGAAGAGCAGCAACACCTTTCAGGGCTGGCCCCTTCCTTGCGGGAGAAGGAGTCGGACGTTTGCCTTTTCGGAAAATAGGCTCTGCCGAGAATGGGTACGATGAGATGTTGTGTCTCTGGGAAAGCAGAGATCCCCAGGGCTGTTGTGCCTGTGAATAGGCTGCCAAGGGAAGGTGAAGAGCAGCAACAACCTTCACGGCTCGCCCCTTCCTTGTGGGAGAAGGAGCCGGACGTTTGCCTTTTCGGAAAAAAGGCTCTGCCAAGAATGGGTACGATGAGATGTTGCATCTCTGGGAAAGCACAGATCCCCAGGGCTGTTGTTCCTGTGAATAGGCTGCCAAGGGAAGGTGAAGAGCAGCAACAGCTGTCAGGGCTGGCACCTTCCTTGTCGGGGAAGGAGCCGGACGTTTGCCTTTTCGGAAAAAAACTCTGCTGAGAATGGGTACGATGCGATGTTGTGTCTCTGGGAAAGCACAGATCCCCAGGGCTGTTGTGCCTGTGAATAGGCTGCCAAGGGAAGGTGAAGAGCAGCAACAGCTGTCAGGCCTGGCACCTTCCTTGTGGGAGAAGGAGCCGGACGTTGCCTTTTCGGAAAATAGGGTCTGCCGAGAACAGGCGCCTTGAGATGTTGCATCTCTGGGAAAGCACAGATCCCCAGGGCTGTTGTGCCTGTGAATAGGCTGCCAAGGGAAGGTGAAGAGCAGCAACAGCTGTCAGGGCTGGCACCTTGCTTGTGGGAGAAGGAGCCGGACGTTTGCCTTTTCGGAATGAGGCTCAGCCGAGAACAGGCGCCTTGAGATGTTGCGTCTCTGGGAAAGCACAGATCCCCAGGGCTGTTGTGCCTGTGAATAGGCTGCCAAGGGAAGGTGAAGAGCAGCAACAACTTTCAGGGCTGGCAACTTCCATGTGGGAGAAGGAGCCGGACGTTATCCTTTTCGGAAAAAAGGCTCTGCCAAGAATGGATACGATGAGATGTTGCGTCTCTGGGAAAGCACAGATCCCCAGTGCTGTTGTGCCTGTGAATAGGCTGCCAAGGGAAGGCGAAGAGCAGCAACAACTTTCAGGGCTGGCACCTTCCTTGTCGGGGAAGGAGCCGGACGTTATCCTTTTCGGAAAAAAGGCTCTGCCAAGAATGGGTACGATGAGATGTTGCATCTCTGGGAAAGCACAGATCCCCAGGGCTGTTGTGCCTGTGAATAGGCTGCCAAGGGAAGGTGAAGAGCAGCAACAACTTTCAGGGCTGGCCCCTTCCTTGTGGGAGAAGGAGCCTGACGTTTGCCATTTCAGAAAGAGGCTCTGCCAAGAATGGGTACGATGAGATGTTGCGTCTCTGGGAAAGCACAGATCCCCAGGGCTGTTGTGCCTGTGAATAGGCTGCCAAGGGAAGGTGAAGAGCAGCAACAACTTTCAGGGCTGTCCCCTTCCTTGTGGGAGAAGGAGCCGGACGTTTGCCATTTCAGAAAGAGGCTCTGCCGAGAACAGGCGCCTTGAGATGTTGCATCTCTGGGAAAGCACAGATCCCCAGGGCTGTTGTGCCTGTGAATAGGTTGCCAAGGGAAGGTGAAGAGCAGCAACAGCTGTCAGGGCTGGCACCTTCCTTGTCGGGGAAGGAGCCGGACGTTTGCCTTTTTGGAAAAAAGGCTCTGCCGAGGATGGGTACGATGAGATGTTGTGTCTCTGGGAAACCACAGATCCCCAGGGCTGTTGTGCCTGTGAATAGGCTGCCAAGGGAAGGTGAAGAGCAGCAACACCTTTCAGGGCTGGCACCTTCCTTGCGGGAGAAGGAGTCGGACGTTTGCCTTTTCGGAACATAGGCTCTGCCGAGAATGGGTACGATGAGATGTTGTGTCTCTGGGAAAGCACAGATCCCCAGGGCTGTTGTGCCTGTGAATAGGCTGCCAAGGGAAGGTGAAGAGCAGCAACAACTTTCAGGGCTGGCACCTTCCTTGTGGGAGAAGGAGCCGGATGTTTGCCTTTTCGGAATGAGGCTCAGCCGAGAACAGGCGCCTTGAGATGTTGCATCTCTGGGAAAGCACAGATCCCCAGGGCTGTTGTGCCTGTGAATAGGCTGCCAAGGGAAGGTGAAGAGCAGCAACAGCTGTCAGGGCTGGCACCTTCCTTGTCGGGGAAGGAGCCGGACGTTTGCCTTTTCGGAAAAAAGGCTCTGCCGAGAATGGGTACGATGAGATGTTGCGTCTCTGGGAAAGCACAGATCCCCAGGGCTGTTGTGCCTGTGAATAGGCTGCCAAGGGAAGGTGAAGAGCAGAAACAAATTTCAGGGCTGGCACCTTCCTTGTCGGGGAAGGAGCCGGACGTTATCCTTTTCGGAAAAAAGGCTCTGCCAAGAATGGGTACGATGAGATGTTGCATCTCTGGGAAAGCACAGATCCCCAGGGCTGTTGTGCCTGTGAATAGGCTGCCAAGGGAAGGTGAAGAGCAGCAACAACTTTCAGGGCTGGCACCTTCCTTGTGGGAGAAGGAGCCTGACGTTTGCCATTTCAGAAAGAGGCTCTGCCAAGAATGGGTACGATGAGATGTTGCGTCTCTGGGAAAGCACAGATCCCCAGGGCTGTTGTGCCTGTGAATAGGCTGCCAAGGGAAGGTGAAGAGCAGCAACAACTTTCAGGGCTGTCCCCTTCCTTGTGGGAGAAGGAGCCGGACGTTTGCCATTTCAGAAAGAGGCTCTGCCGAGAACAGGCGCCTTGAGATGTTGCATCTCTGGGAAAGCACAGATCCCCAGGGCTGTTGTGCCTGTGAATAGGTTGCCAAGGGAAGGTGAAGAGCAGCAACAGCTGTCAGGGCTGGCACCTTCCTTGTCGGGGAAGGAGCCGGACGTTTGCCTTTTTGGAAAAAAGGCTCTGCCGAGGATGGGTACGATGAGATGTTGTGTCTCTGGGAAACCACAGATCCCCAGGGCTGTTGTGCCTGTGAATAGGCTGCCAAGGGAAGGTGAAGAGCAGCAACACCTTTCAGGGCTGGCACCTTCCTTGTCGGGGAAGGAGTCGGACGTTTGCCTTTTCGGAACATAGGCTCTGCCGAGAATGGGTACGATGAGATGTTGTGTCTCTGGGAAAGCACAGATCCCCAGGGCTGTTGTGCCTGTGAATAGGCTGCCAAGGGAAGGTGAAGAGCAGCAACAACTTTCATGGCTGGCACCTTCCATGTGGGAGAAGGAGCCGGACGTTTGCCATTTCAGAAAGAGGCTCTGCCGAGAACAGGCGCCTTGAGATGTTGCGTCTCTGGGAAAGCACAGATCCCCAGGGCTGTTGTGCCTGTGAATAGGCTGCCAAGGGAAGGTGAAGAGCAGCAACAACTTTCAGGGCTGGCACCTTCCTTGTCGGGGAAGGAGCCGGACGTTTGCCTTTTTGGAAAAAAGGCTCTGCCGAGAATGAGTACGATGAGATGTTGTGTCTCTGGGAAAGCACAGATCCCCAGGGCTGTTGTGCCTGTGAATAGGCTGCCAAGGGAAGGTGAAGAGCAGCAACAACTTTCAGGGCTGGCACCTTCCTTGTCGGGGAAGGAGCCGGACGTTTTCCTTTTCGGAAAAAAGGCTCTGCCAAGAATGGGTACGATGAGATGTTGCGTCTCTGGGAAAGCACAGATCCCCAGGGCTGTTGTGCCTGTGAATAGGCTGCCAAGGGAAGGTGAAGAGCAGCAACAGCTGTCAGGCCTGGCCCCTTCCTTGTGGGAGAAGGAGCCGGACGTTTGCCTTTTCGGAATGAGGCTCAGCCGAGAACAGGCGCCTTGAGATGTTGCATCTCTGGGAAAGCACAGATCCCCAGGGCTGTTGTGCCTGTGAATAGGCTGCCAAGGGAAGGTGAAGAGCAGCAACAGCTGTCAGGGCTGGCACCTTCCTTGTCGGGGAAGGAGCCGGACGTTTGCCTTTTCGGAAAAAAGGCTCTGCCGAGAATGGGTACGATGAGATGTTGCGTCTCTGGGAAAGCACAGATCCCCAGGGCTGTTGTGCCTGTGAATAGGCTGCCAAGGGAAGGTGAAGAGCAGCAACAGCTGTCAGGCCTGGCACCTTCCTTGTGGGAGAAGGAGCCGGACGTTGCCTTTTCGGAAAATAGGGTCTGCCGAGAACAGGCGCCTTGAGATGTTGCATCTCTGGGAAAGCACAGATCCCCAGGGCTGTTGTGCCTGTGAATAGGCTGCCAAGGGAAGGTGAAGAGCAGCAACAGCTGTCAGGGCTGGCACCTTGCTTGTGGGAGAAGGAGCCGGACGTTTGCCTTTTCGGAATGAGGCTCAGCCGAGAACAGGCGCCTTGAGATGTTGCGTCTCTGGGAAAGCACAGATCCCCAGGGCTGTTGTGCCTGTGAATAGGCTGCCAAGGGAAGGTGAAGAGCAGCAACAACTTTCAGGGCTGGCAACTTCCATGTGGGAGAAGGAGCCGGACGTTATCCTTTTCGGAAAAAAGGCTCTGCCAAGAATGGATACGATGAGATGTTGCGTCTCTGGGAAAGCACAGATCCCCAGTGCTGTTGTGCCTGTGAATAGGCTGCCAAGGGAAGGCGAAGAGCAGCAACAACTTTCAGGGCTGGCACCTTCCTTGTCGGGGAAGGAGCCGGACGTTATCCTTTTCGGAAAAAAGGCTCTGCCAAGAATGGGTACGATGAGATGTTGCATCTCTGGGAAAGCACAGATCCCCAGGGCTGTTGTGCCTGTGAATAGGCTGCCAAGGGAAGGTGAAGAGCAGCAACAACTTTCAGGGCTGGCCCCTTCCTTGTGGGAGAAGGAGCCTGACGTTTGCCATTTCAGAAAGAGGCTCTGCCAAGAATGGGTACGATGAGATGTTGCGTCTCTGGGAAAGCACAGATCCCCAGGGCTGTTGTGCCTGTGAATAGGCTGCCAAGGGAAGGTGAAGAGCAGCAACAACTTTCAGGGCTGTCCCCTTCCTTGTGGGAGAAGGAGCCGGACGTTTGCCATTTCAGAAAGAGGCTCTGCCGAGAACAGGCGCCTTGAGATGTTGCATCTCTGGGAAAGCACAGATCCCCAGGGCTGTTGTGCCTGTGAATAGGTTGCCAAGGGAAGGTGAAGAGCAGCAACAGCTGTCAGGGCTGGCACCTTCCTTGTCGGGGAAGGAGCCGGACGTTTGCCTTTCTGGAAAAAAGGCTCTGCCGAGGATGGGTACGATGAGATGTTGTGTCTCTGGGAAACCACAGATCCCCAGGGCTGTTGTGCCTGTGAATAGGCTGCCAAGGGAAGGTGAAGAGCAGCAACACCTTTCAGGGCTGGCACCTTCCTTGCGGGAGAAGGAGTCGGACGTTTGCCTTTTCGGAACATAGGCTCTGCCGAGAATGGGTACGATGAGATGTTGTGTCTCTGGGAAAGCACAGATCCCCAGGGCTGTTGTGCCTGTGAATAGGCTGCCAAGGGAAGGTGAAGAGCAGCAACAACTTTCAGGGCTGGCACCTTCCATGTGGGAGAAGGAGCCGGACGTTTGCCATTTCAGAAAGAGGCTCTGCCGAGAACAGGCGCCTTGAGATGTTGCATCTCTGGGAAAGCACAGATCCCCAGGGCTGTTGTGCCTGTGAATAGGCTGCCAAGGGAAGGTGAAGAGCAGCAACAACTTTCAGGGCTGGCACCTTCCTTGTCGGGGAAGGAGCCGGACGTTTGCCTTTTTGGAAAAAAGGCTCTGCCGAGAATGGGTACGATGAGATGTTGTGTCTCTGGGAAAGCACAGATCCCCAGGGCTGTTGTGCCTGTGAATAGGCTGCCAAGGGAAGGTGAAGAGCAGCAACAACTTTCAGGGCTGGCACCTTCCTTGTCGGGGAAGGAGCGGGACGTTTTCCTTTTCGGAAAAAAGGCTCTGCCAAGAATGGGTACGATGAGATGTTGCGTCTCTGGGAAAGCACAGATCCCCAGGGCTGTTGTGCCTGTGAATAGGCTGCCAAGGGAAGGTGAAGAGCAGCAACAGCTGTCAGGCCTGGCCCCTTCCTTGTGGGAGAAGGAGCCGGATGTTTGCCTTTTCGGAATGAGGCTCAGCCGAGAACAGGCGCCTTGAGATGTTGCATCTCTGGGAAAGCACAGATCCCCAGGGCTGTTGTGCCTGTGAATAGGCTGCCAAGGGAAGGTGAAGAGCAGCAACAGCTGTCAGGGCTGGCACCTTCCTTGTCGGGGAAGGAGCCGGACGTTTGCCTTTTCGGAAAAAAGGCTCTGCCGAGAATGGGTACGATGAGATGTTGCGTCTCTGGGAAAGCACAGATCCCCAGGGCTGTTGTGCCTGTGAATAGGCTGCCAAGGGAAGGTGAAGAGCAGAAACAAATTTCAGGGCTGGCACCTTCCTTGTCGGGGAAGGAGCCGGACGTTATCCTTTTCGGAAAAAAGGCTCTGCCAAGAATGGGTACGATGAGATGTTGCATCTCTGGGAAAGCACAGATCCCCAGGGCTGTTGTGCCTGTGAATAGGCTGCCAAGGGAAGGTGAAGAGCAGCAACAACTTTCAGGGCTGGCACCTTCCTTGTGGGAGAAGGAGCCTGACGTTTGCCATTTCAGAAAGAGGCTCTGCCAAGAATGGGTACGATGAGATGTTGCGTCTCTGGGAAAGCACAGATCCCCAGGGCTGTTGTGCCTGTGAATAGGCTGCCAAGGGAAGGTGAAGAGCAGCAACAACTTTCAGGGCTGTCCCCTTCCTTGTGGGAGAAGGAGCCGGACGTTTGCCATTTCAGAAAGAGGCTCTGCCGAGAACAGGCGCCTTGAGATGTTGCATCTCTGGGAAAGCACAGATCCCCAGGGCTGTTGTGCCTGTGAATAGGTTGCCAAGGGAAGGTGAAGAGCAGCAACAGCTGTCAGGGCTGGCACCTTCCTTGTCGGGGAAGGAGCCGGACGTTTGCCTTTTTGGAAAAAAGGCTCTGCCGAGGATGGGTACGATGAGATGTTGTGTCTCTGGGAAACCACAGATCCCCAGGGCTGTTGTGCCTGTGAATAGGCTGCCAAGGGAAGGTGAAGAGCAGCAACACCTTTCAGGGCTGGCACCTTCCTTGTCGGGGAAGGAGTCGGACGTTTGCCTTTTCGGAACATAGGCTCTGCCGAGAATGGGTACGATGAGATGTTGTGTCTCTGGGAAAGCACAGATCCCCAGGGCTGTTGTGCCTGTGAATAGGCTGCCAAGGGAAGGTGAAGAGCAGCAACAACTTTCATGGCTGGCACCTTCCATGTGGGAGAAGGAGCCGGACGTTTGCCATTTCAGAAAGAGGCTCTGCCGAGAACAGGCGCCTTGAGATGTTGCGTCTCTGGGAAAGCACAGATCCCCAGGGCTGTTGTGCCTGTGAATAGGCTGCCAAGGGAAGGTGAAGAGCAGCAACAACTTTCAGGGCTGGCACCTTCCTTGTCGGGGAAGGAGCCGGACGTTTGCCTTTTTGGAAAAAAGGCTCTGCCGAGAATGAGTACGATGAGATGTTGTGTCTCTGGGAAAGCACAGATCCCCAGGGCTGTTGTGCCTGTGAATAGGCTGCCAAGGGAAGGTGAAGAGCAGCAACAACTTTCAGGGCTGGCACCTTCCTTGTCGGGGAAGGAGCCGGACGTTTTCCTTTTCGGAAAAAAGGCTCTGCCAAGAATGGGTACGATGAGATGTTGCGTCTCTGGGAAAGCACAGATCCCCAGGGCTGTTGTGCCTGTGAATAGGCTGCCAAGGGAAGGTGAAGAGCAGCAACAGCTGTCAGGCCTGGCACCTTCCTTGTGGGAGAAGGAGCCGGACGTTGCCTTTTCGGAAAATAGGGTCTGCCGAGAACAGGCGCCTTGAGATGTTGCATCTCTGGGAAAGCACAGATCCCCAGGGCTGTTGTGCCTGTGAATAGGCTGCCAAGGGAAGGTGAAGAGCAGCAACAGCTGTCAGGGCTGGCACCTTGCTTGTGGGAGAAGGAGCCGGACGTTTGCCTTTTCGGAATGAGGCTCAGCCGAGAACAGGCGCCTTGAGATGTTGCGTCTCTGGGAAAGCACAGATCCCCAGGGCTGTTGTGCCTGTGAATAGGCTGCCAAGGGAAGGTGAAGAGCAGCAACAACTTTCAGGGCTGGCAACTTCCATGTGGGAGAAGGAGCCGGACGTTATCCTTTTCGGAAAAAAGGCTCTGCCAAGAATGGATACGATGAGATGTTGCGTCTCTGGGAAAGCACAGATCCCCAGTGCTGTTGTGCCTGTGAATAGGCTGCCAAGGGAAGGCGAAGAGCAGCAACAACTTTCAGGGCTGGCACCTTCCTTGTCGGGGAAGGAGCCGGACGTTATCCTTTTCGGAAAAAAGGCTCTGCCAAGAATGGGTACGATGAGATGTTGCATCTCTGGGAAAGCACAGATCCCCAGGGCTGTTGTGCCTGTGAATAGGCTGCCAAGGGAAGGTGAAGAGCAGCAACAACTTTCAGGGCTGGCCCCTTCCTTGTGGGAGAAGGAGCCTGACGTTTGCCATTTCAGAAAGAGGCTCTGCCAAGAATGGGTACGATGAGATGTTGCGTCTCTGGGAAAGCACAGATCCCCAGGGCTGTTGTGCCTGTGAATAGGCTGCCAAGGGAAGGTGAAGAGCAGCAACAACTTTCAGGGCTGTCCCCTTCCTTGTGGGAGAAGGAGCCGGACGTTTGCCATTTCAGAAAGAGGCTCTGCCGAGAACAGGCGCCTTGAGATGTTGCATCTCTGGGAAAGCACAGATCCCCAGGGCTGTTGTGCCTGTGAATAGGTTGCCAAGGGAAGGTGAAGAGCAGCAACAGCTGTCAGGGCTGGCACATTCCTTGTCGGGGAAGGAGCCGGACGTTTGCCTTTTTGGAAAAAAGGCTCTGCCGAGGATGGGTACGATGAGATGTTGTGTCTCTGGGAAACCACAGATCCCCAGGGCTGTTGTGCCTGTGAATAGGCTGCCAAGGGAAGGTGAAGAGCAGCAACACCTTTCAGGGCTGGCACCTTCCTTGTCGGGGAAGGAGTCGGACGTTTGCCTTTTCGGAACATAGGCTCTGCCGAGAATGGGTACGATGAGATGTTGTGTCTCTGGGAAAGCACAGATCCCCAGGGCTGTTGTGCCTGTGAATAGGCTGCCAAGGGAAGGTGAAGAGCAGCAACAACTTTCATGGCTGGCACCTTCCATGTGGGAGAAGGAGCCGGACGTTTGCCATTTCAGAAAGAGGCTCTGCCGAGAACAGGCGCCTTGAGATGTTGCGTCTCTGGGAAAGCACAGATCCCCAGGGCTGTTGTGCCTGTGAATAGGCTGCCAAGGGAAGGTGAAGAGCAGCAACAACTTTCAGGGCTGGCACCTTCCTTGTCGGGGAAGGAGCCGGACGTTTGCCTTTTTGGAAAAAAGGCTCTGCCGAGAATGAGTACGATGAGATGTTGTGTCTCTGGGAAAGCACAGATCCCCAGGGCTGTTGTGCCTGTGAATAGGCTGCCAAGGGAAGGTGAAGAGCAGCAACAACTTTCAGGGCTGGCACCTTCCTTGTCGGGGAAGGAGCCGGACGTTTTCCTTTTCGGAAAAAAGGCTCTGCCAAGAATGGGTACGATGAGATGTTGCGTCTCTGGGAAAGCACAGATCCCCAGGGCTGTTGTGCCTGTGAATAGGCTGCCAAGGGAAGGTGAAGAGCAGCAACAGCTGTCAGGCCTGGCCCCTTCCTTGTGGGAGAAGGAGCCGGACGTTTGCCTTTTCGGAATGAGGCTCAGCCGAGAACAGGCGCCTTGAGATGTTGCATCTCTGGGAAAGCACAGATCCCCAGGGCTGTTGTGCCTGTGAATAGGCTGCCAAGGGAAGGTGAAGAGCAGCAACAGCTGTCAGGGCTGGCACCTTCCTTGTCGGGGAAGGAGCCGGACGTTTGCCTTTTCGGAAAAAAGGCTCTGCCGAGAATGGGTACGATGAGATGTTGCGTCTCTGGGAAAGCACAGATCCCCAGGGCTGTTGTGCCTGTGAATAGGCTGCCAAGGGAAGGTGAAGAGCAGAAACAAATTTCAGGGCTGGCACCTTCCTTGTCGGGGAAGGAGCCGGACGTTTGCCTTTTCGGAAAAAAGGCTCTGCCGAGAACAGGCGCCTTGAGATGTTGTGTCTCTGGGAAAGCACAGATCCCCAGGGCTGTTGTGCCTGTGAATAGGCTGCCAAGGGAAGGTGAAGAGCAGCAACAGCTGTCAGGCCTGGCACCTTCCATGTGGGAGAAGGAGCCGGACGTTTGCCTTTTCGGAAAAAAGGCTCTGCCGAGAACAGGCGCCTTGAGATGTTGCATCTCTGGGAAAGCACAGATCCCCAGGGCTGTTGTGCCTGTGAATAGGCTGCCAAGGGAAGGTGAACAACAGCAACAGATTTCAGGCCTGGCCCCTTCCATGTGGGAGAAGGAGCCGGACGTTATCCTTTTGGGAAAAAAGGCTCTGCCAAGAATGGATACGATGAGATGTTGCGTCTCTGGGAAAGCACAGATCCCCAGGGCTGTTGTGCCTGTGAATAGGCTGCCAAGGGAAGGTGAAGAGCAGCAACAACTTTCAGGGCTGGCACCTTCCTTGTCGGGGAAGGAGCCAGACGTTATCCTTTTCGGAAAAAAGGCTCTGCCAAGAATGGGTACGATGAGATGTTGCGTCTCTGGGAAAGCACAGATCCCCAGGGCTGTTGTGCCTGTGAATAGGCTGCCAAGGGAAGGTGAAGAGCAGCAACAGCTGTCAGGCCTGGCACCTTCCTTGTGGGAGAAGGAGCCGGATGTTTGCCATTTCAGAAAGAGGCTCTGCCGAGAACAGGCGCCTTGAGATGTTGCATCTCTGGGAAAGCACAGATCCCCAGGGCTGTTGTGCCTGTGAATAGGCTGCCAAGGGAAGGTGAAGAGCAGCAACAACTTTCAGGGCTGGCCCCTTCCTTGTCGGGGAATGAGCCGGACGTTTGCCTTTTTGGAAAAAAGGCTCTGCCGAGAATGGGTACGATGAGATGTTGCGTCTCTGGGAAAGCACAGATCCCCAGGGCTGTTGTGCCTGTGAATAGGCTGCCAAGGAAGGTGAAGAGCAGCAACAACTTTCAGGCCTGGCCCCTTCCTTGTGGGAGAAGGAGGTGGACGTTTGCCATTTCAGAAAGAGGCTCTGCCGAGAACAGGCGCCTTGAGATGTTGCATCTCTGGGAAAGCACAGATCCCCAGGGCTGTTGTGCCTGTGAATAGGCTGCCAAGGGAAGGTGAAGAGCAGCAACAGCTGTCAGGGCTGGCACCTTCCTTGTCGGGGAAGGAGCCGGACGTTTGCCTTTTTGGAAAAAAGGCTCTGACGAGAATGGTTACGATGAGATGTTGCGTCTCTGGGAAAGCACAGATCCCCAGGGCTGTTGTGCCTGTGAATAGGCTGCCAAGGGAAGGTGAAGAGCAGCAACACCTTTCAGGGCTAGCCCCTTCCTTGCGGGAGAAGGAGTCGGACGTTTGCCTTTTCGGAAAATAGGCTCTGCCGAGAATGGGTACGATGAGATGTTGTGTCTCTGGGAAAGCAGAGATACCCAGGGCTGTTGTGCCTGTGAATAGGCTGCCAAGGGAAGGTGAAGAGCAGCAACAGCTTTCAGGGCTGGCCCCTTCCTTGCGGGAGAAGGAGCCGGACGTTTGCCTTTTCGGAAAATAGGCTCTGCCGAGAACAGGCGCCTTGAGATATTGCATCTCTGGGAAAGCACAGATCCCCAGGGCTGTTGTGCCTGTGAATAGGCTGCCAAGGGAAGGTGAAGAGCAGCAACAACCTTCAGGGCTCGCCCCTTCCTTGTCGGGGAAGGAGCCGGACGTTTGCCTTTCGGAAAAAAGGCTCTGCCAAGAATGGGTACGATGAGATGTTGCGTCTCTGAGAAAGCACAGATCCCCAGGGCTGTTGTGCCTGTGAATAGGCTGCCAAGGGAAGGTGAAGAGCAGCAACAACTTTCAGGGCTGTCCCCTTCCATGTGGGAGAAGGAGCCGGACGTTTGCCATTTCAGAAAGAGGCTCAGCCGAGAACAGGCGCCTTGAGATGTTGCATCTCTGGGAAAGCACAGATCCCCAGGGCTGTTGTGCCTGTGAATAGGCTGCCAAGGGAAGGTGAAGAGCAGCAACAGCTGTCAGGGCTGGCACCTTCCTTGTGGGAGAAGGAGCCGGACGTTATCCTTTTCGGAAAAAAGGCCTTGCCAAGAATGGGTACGATGAGATGTTGCATCTCTGGGAAAGCACAGATCCCCAGTGCTGTTGTGCCTGTGAATAGGCTGCCAAGGGAAGGTGAAGAGCAGCAACAGCTGTCAGGGCTGGCACCTTCCTTGTCGGGGAAGGAGCCGGACGTTTGCCTTTTCGGATAAAAACTCTGCTGAGAATGGGTACGATGCGATGTTGTGTCTCTGGGAAAGCACAGATCCCCAGGGCTGTTGTGCCTGTGAATAGGCTGCCAAGGGAAGGTGAAGAGCAGCAACAGCTGTCAGGCCTGGCACCTTCCTTGTGGGAGAAGGAGCCGGACGTTGCCTTTTCGGAAAAAAGGGTCTGCCGAGAGCAGGCGCCTTGAGATGTTGCATCTCTGGGAAAGCACAGATCCCCAGGGCTGTTGTGCCTGTGAATAGGCTGCCAAGGGAAGGTGAAGAGCAGCAACAGCTGTCAGGGCTGGCACCTTCCTTGTCGGGGAAGGAGCCGGACGTTTGCCTTTTCGGAAAAAAGGCTCTGCCGAGAATGGGTACGATGAGATGTTGCGTCTCTGGGAAAGCACAGATCCCCAGGGCTGTTGTGCCTGTGTATAGGCTGCCAAGGGAAGGTGAAGAGCAGCAACAGCTTTCAGGCCTGGCACTTTCCATGTGGGAGAAGGAGCCAGACGTTTGCCTTTTCGGAAAAAAGGCTCTGCCAAGAATGGGTACGATGAGATGTTGCGTCTCTGGGAAAGCACAGATCCCCAGGGCTGTTGTGCCTGTGAATAGGCTGCCAAGGGAAGGTGAAGAGCAGCAACAACTTTCAGGGCTGGCACCTTCCATGTGGGAGAAGGAGCCGGACGTTTGCCATTTCAGAAAGAGGCTCTGCCGAGAACAGGCGCCTTGAGATGTTGCATCTCTGGGAAAGCACAGATCCCCAGGGCTGTTGTGCCTGTGAATAGGCTGCCAAGGGAAGGTGAAGAGCAGCAACAACTTTCAGGGATGTCCCCTTCCTTGTCGGGGAAGGAGCCGGACGTTTGCCTTTTTGGAAAAAAGGCTCGGCCGAGAATGGGTACGATGAGATGTTGCGTCTCTGGGAAAGCACAGATCCCCAGGGCTGTTGTGCCTGTGAATAGGCTGCCAAGGGAAGGTGAAGAGCAGCAACAGCTTTCAGGCCTGGCACCTTCCATGTGGGAGAAGGAGCCGGACGTTTGCCTTTTCGGAAAAAAGGCTCTGCCGAGAACAGGCGCCTTGAGATGTTGTGTCTCTGGGAAAGCACAGATCCCCAGGGCTGTTGTTCCTGCGAATAGGCTGCCAAGGGAAGGTGAAGAGCAGCAACAGCTGTCAGGGCTGGCACCTTCCTTGTCGGGGAAGGAGCCGGACGTTTGCCTTTTCGGAAAAAAGTCTCGGCCAAGAATGGGTACGATGAGATGTTGCGTCTCTGGAAAAGCACAGATCCCCAGTGCTGTTGTGCCTGTGAATAGGCTGCCAAGGGAAGGTGAAGAGCAGCAACAACTTTCAGGGCTGGCACCTTCCTTGTGGGAGAAGGAGCCGGACGTTTGCCTTTTCGGAAAAAAGGCTCTGCCGAGAACAGGCGCCTTGAGATGTTGCATCTCTGGGAAAGCACAGATCCCCAGGGCTGTTGTTCCTGTGAATAGGCTGCCAAGGGAAGGTGAAGAACAGCAACAGATTTCAGGCCTGGCCCCTTCCATGTGGGAGAAGGAGCCAGACGTTATCCTTTTCGGAAAAAAGGCTCTGCCAAGAATGGGTACGATGAGATGTTGCGTCTCTGGGAAAGCACAGATCCCCAGGGCTGTTGTGCCTGTGAATAGGCTGCCAAGGGAAGGTGAAGAGCAGCAACAACTTTCAGGGCTGGCCCCTTCCTTGTGGGAGAAGGAGCCGGACGTTTGCCATTTCAGAAAGAGGCTCTGCCGAGAACAGGCGCCTTGAGATGTTGCATCTCTGGGAAAGCACAGATCCCCAGGGCTGTTGTGCCTGTGAATAGGCTGCCAAGGGAAGGTGAAGAGCAGCAACAGCTGTCAGGGCTGGCACCTTCCTTGTCGGGGAAGGAGCCGGACGTTTGCCTTTTCGGAAAAAAGGCTCTGCCGAGAATGGGTACGATGAGATGTTGCGTCTCTGGGAAAGCACAGATCCCCAGGGCTGTTGTGCCTGTGTATAGGCTGCCAAGGGAAGGTGAAGAGCAGCAACAACTTTCAGGCCTGGCACTTTCCATGTGGGAGAAGGAGCCGGACGTTTGCCTTTTCCGAAAAAAGTCTCTGCCAAGAATGGGTACGATGAGATGTTGCGTCTCTGGGAAAGCACAGATCCCCAGGGCTGTTGTGCCTGTGAATAGGCTGCCAAGGGAAGGTGAAGAGCAGCAACAGCTTTCAGGGCTGGCCCCTTCCATGTGGGAGAAGGAGCCGGACGTTTGCCTTTTCGGAAAAAAGGCTCTGCCGAGAACAGGCGCCTTGAGATGTTGTGTCTCTGGGAAAGCACAGATCCCCAGGGCTGTTGTGCCTGCGAATAGGCTGCCAAGGAAGGTGAAGAGCAGCAACAACTTTCAGGGCTGTCCCCTTCCTTGTGGGAGAAAGGAGCCGGACGTTTGCCATTTCAGAAAGAGGCTCTGCCGAGAACAGGCGCCTTGAGATGTTGCATCTCTGGGAAAGCACAGATCCCCAGGGCTGTTGTGCCTGTGAATAGGCTGCCAAGGGAAGGTGAAGAGCAGCAACAGCTGTCAGGGCTGGCACCTTCCTTGTCGGGGAAGGAGCCGGACGTTTGCCTTTTCGGAAAAAAGTCTCGGCCAAGAATGGGTACGATGAGATGTTGCGTCTCTGGAAAAGCACAGATCCCCAGTGCTGTTGTGCCTGTGAATAGGCTGCCAAGGGAAGGTGAAGAGCAGCAACAACTTTCTGGGCTGGCACCTTCCTTGTGGGAGAAGGAGCCGGACGTTTGCCTTTTCGGAAAAAAGGCTCTGCCGAGAACAGGCGCCTTGAGATGTTGCATCTCTGGGAAAGCACAGATCCCCAGGGCTGTTGTGCCTGTGAATAGGCTGCCAAGGGAAGGTGAAGAACAGCAACAGATTTCAGGCCTGGCCCCTTCCATGTGGGAGAAGGAGCCGGACGTTATCCTTTTCGGAAAAAAGGCTCTGCCAAGAATGGGTACGATGAGATGTTGCGTCTCTGGGAAAGCACAGATCCCCAGGGCTGTTGTGCCTGTGAATAGGCTGCCAAGGGAAGGTGAAGAGCAGCAACAACTTTCAGGGCTGGCCCCTTCCTTGTGGGAGAAGGAGCCGGACGTTTGCCATTTCAGAAAGAGGCTCTGCCGAGAACAGGCGCCTTGAGATGTTGCATCTCTGGGAAAGCACAGATCCCCAGGGCTGTTGTGCCTGTGAATAGGCTGCCAAGGGAAGGTGAAGAGCAGCAACAGCTGTCAGGCCTGGCACCTTCCTTGTCGGGGAAGGAGCCGGACGTTTGCCTTTTTGGAAAAAAGGCTCTGCCGAGAATGGGTACGATGAGATGTTGCGTCTCTGGGAAAGCACAGATCCCCAGGGCTGTTGTGCCTGTGAATAGGCTGCCAAGGGAAGGTGAAGAGCAGCAACACCTTTCAGGGCTGGCCCCTTCCTTGCGGGAGAAGAAGTCGGACGTTTGCCTTTTCGGAAAATAGGCTCTGCCGAGAATGGGTACGATGAGATGTTGCGTCTCTGGGAAAGCAGAGATACCCAGGGCTGTTGTGCCTGTGAATAGGCTGCCAAGGGAAGGTGAAGAGCAGCAACAGCTTTCAGGGCTGGCCCCTTCCTTGCGGGAGAAGGAGCCGGACGTTTGCCTTTTCGGAAAATAGGCTCTGCCGAGAACAGGCGCCTTGAGATATTGCATCTCTGGGAAAGCACAGATCCCCAGGGCTGTTGTGCCTGTGAATAGGCTGCCAAGGGAAGGTGAAGAGCAGCAACAACCTTCAGGGCTCGCCCCTTCCTTTTCGGGGAAGGAGCCGGACGTTTGCCTTTTCGGAAAAAAGGCTCTGCTAAGAATGGGTACGATGAGATGTTGCATCTCTGGGAAAGCAGAGATCCCCAGGGCTGTTGTGCCTGTGAATAGGCTGCCAAGGGAAGGTGAAGAGCAGCAACAGCTGTCAGGGCTGGCACCTTCCTTGTCGGGGAAGGAGCCGGACGTTTGCCTTTTCGGAAAAAAAACTCTGCTGAGAATGGTTACGATGAGATGTTGTGTCTCTGGGAAAGCACAGATCCCCAGGGCTGTTGTGCCTGTGAATAGGCTGCCAAGGGAAGGTGAAGAGCAGCAACAGCTGTCAGGCCTGGCACCTTCCTTGTGGGAGAAGGAGCCGGACGTTGCCTTTTCGGAAAAAAGGGTCTGCCGAGAACAGGCGCCTTGAGATGTTGCATCTCTGGGAAAGCACAGATCCCCAGGGCTGTTGTGCCTGTGAATAGGCTGCCAAGGGAAGGTGAAGAGCAGCAACAGCTGTCAGGGCTGGCACCTTCCTTGTGGGAGAAGGAGCCGGACGTTTGCCATTTCAGAAAGAGGCTCTGCCGAGAACAGGCGCCTTGAGATGTTGCGTCTCTGGGAAAGCACAGATCCCCAGGGCTGTTGTGCCTGTGAATAGGCTGCCAAGGGAAGGTGAAGAGCAGCAACAGCTGTCAGGCCTGGCACCTTCCTTATCGGGGAAGGAGCCGGACGTTTGCCTTTTCGGAAAAAAGGCTCTGCCAAGAATGGGTACGATGAGATGTTGCGTCTCTGGGAAAGCACAGATCCCCAGGGCTGTTGTGCCTGTGAATAGGCTGCCAAGGGAAGGTGAAGAGCAGCAACAACTTTCAGGCCTGGCACCTTCCTTGTGGGAGAAGGAGCCGGACGTTTGCCTTTTCGGAAAGAGGCTCTGCCGAGAACAGGCGCCTTGAGATGTTGCATCTCTGGGAAAGCACAGATCCCCAGGGCTGTTGTGCCTGTGAATAGGCTGCCAAGGGAAGGTGAAGAGCAGCAACAGCTTTCAGGGCTGGCACCTTCCTTGTGGGAGAAGGAACCGGACGTTTGCCTTTTCGGAAAAAAGGCTCTGCAGAGAACAGGCGCCTTGAGATGTTGCATCTCTGGGAAAGCACAGATCCCCAGGGCTGTTGTGCCTGTGAATAGGCTGCCAAGGGAAGGTGAAGAACAGCAACAGATTTCAGGGCTGGCCCCTTCCATGTGGGAGAAGGAGCCGGACCTTATCCTTTTCGGAAAAAAGGCTCTGCCGAGAATGGGTACGATGAGATATTGCGTCTCTGGGAAAGCACAGATCCCCAGGGCTGTTGTGCCTGTGAATAGGCTGCCAAGGGAAGGTGAAGAGCAGCAACAACTTTCAGGGCTGTCCCCTTCCTTGTGGGAGAAGGAGCCGGACGTTTGCCATTTCAGAAAGAGGCTCTGCCGAGAACAGGCGCCTTGAGATGTTGCATCTCTGGGAAAGCACAGATCCCCAGGGCTGTTGTGCCTGTGAATAGGCTGCCAAGGGAAGGTGAAGAGCAGCAACAGCTGTCAGGGCTGGCACCTTCCTTGTCGGGGAAGGAGCCGGACGTTTGCCTTTTTGGAAAAAAGGCTCTGCCGAGAATGGGTACGATGAGATGTTGCGTCTCTGGGAAAGCACAGATCCCCAGGGCTGTTGTGCCTGTGAATAGGCTGCCAAGGGAAGGTGAAGAGCAGCAACAGCTGTCAGGGCTGGCCCCTTCCTTGCGGCAGAAGGAGTCGGACGTTTGCCTTTTCGGAAAATAGGCTCTTCCGAGAATGGGTACGATGAGATGTTGTGTCTCTGGGAAAGCAGAGATCCCCAGGGCTGTTGTGCCTGTGAATAGGCTGCCAAGGGAAGGTGAAGAGCAGCAACAGCTTTCAGGGCTGGCCCCTTCCTTACGGGAGAAGGAGCCGGACGTTTGCCTTTTCGGAATATAGGCTCTGCCGAGAACAGGCGCCTTGAGATATTGCATCTCTGGGAAAGCACAGATCCCCAGGGCTGTTGTGCCTGTGAATAGGCTGCCAAGGGAAGGTGAAGAGCAGCAACAACCTTCAGGGCTCGCCCCTTCCTTGTCGGGGAAGGAGCCGGACGTTTGCCTTTTCGGAAAAAAGGCTCTGCTAAGAATGGGTACGATGAGATGTTGCATCTCTGGGAAAGCACAGATCCCCAGGGCTGTTGTGCCTGTGAATAGGCTGCCAAGGGAAGGTGAAGAGCAGCAACAACTTTCAGGCCTGGCACCTTCCTTGTGGGAGAAGGAGCCGGACGTTTGCCTTTTCGGAAAGAGGCTCTGCCGAGAACAGGCGCCTTGAGATGTTGCATCTCTGGGAAAGCACAGATCCCCAGGGCTGTTGTGCCTGTGAATAGGCTGCCAAGGGAAGGTGAAGAGCAGCAACAGCTTTCAGGGCTGGCACCTTCCTTGTGGGAGAAGGAGCCGGACGTTTGCCTTTTCGGAAAAAAGTCTCTGCCGAGAACAGGCGCCTTGAGATGTTGCATCTCTGGGAAAGCACAGATCCCCAGGGCTGTTGTGCCTGTGAATAGGCTGCCAAGGGAAGGTGAAGAGCAGCAACAACTTTCAGGGCTGGCCCCTTCCTTGTGGGAGAAGGAGCTGGACATTTGCCATTTCAGAAAGAGGCTCTGCCGAGAACAGGCGCCTTGAGATGTTGCATCTCTGGGAAAGCACAGATCCCCAGGGCTGTTGTGCCTGTGAATAGGCTGCCAAGGGAAGGTGAAGAGCAGCAACAACTTTCAGGGCTGGCACCTTCCATGTGGGAGAAGGAGCCGGAAGTTATCCTTTTCGGAAAAAAGGCTCTGCCAAGAATGGATACGATGAGATGTTGCGTCTCTGGGAAAGCACAGATCCCCAGGGCTGTTGTGCCTGTGAATAGGCTGCCAAGGGAAGGTGAAGAGCAGCAACAGCTTTCAGGGCTGGCACCTTCCATGTGGGAGAAGGAGCCGGACGTTTGCCTTTTCGGAAAAAAGGCTCTGCCGAGAATGGGTACGATGAGATGTTGTGTCTCTGGGAAAGCACAGATCCCCAGGGCTGTTGTGCCTGTGAATAGGCTGCCAAGGGAAGGTGAAGAGCAGCAACAACTTTCAGGCCTGGCCCCTTCCTTGTGGGAGAAGGAGCCGGACGTTTGCCATTTCAGAAAGAGGCTCTGCCGAGAACAGGCGCCTTGAGATGTTGCATCTCTGGGAAAGCACAGATCCCCAGGGCTGTTGTGCCTGTGAATAGGCTGCCAAGGGAAGGTGAAGAGCAGCAACAGCTGTCAGGGCTGTCCCCTTCCTTGTCGGGGAAGGAGCCGGACGTTTGCCTTTTTGGAAAAAAGGCTCTGCCGAGAATGGGTACGATGAGATGTTGCGTCTCTGGGAAAGCACAGATCCCCAGGGCTGTTGTTCCTGTGAATAGGCTGCCAAGGGAAGGTGAAGAGCAGCAACAACTTTCAGGGCTGTCCCCTTCCTTGTGGGAGAAGGAGCCGGACGTTTGCCATTTCAGAAAGAGGCTCTGCCGAGAACAGGCGCCTTGAGATGTTGCATCTCTGGGAAAGCACAGATCCCCAGGGCTGTTGTGCCTGTGAATAGGCTGCCAAGGGAAGGTGAAGAGCAGCAACAGCTGTCAGGGCTGTCCCCTTCCTTGTCGGGGAAGGAGCCGGACGTTTGCCTTTTTGGAAAAAAGGCTCTGCCGAGAATGGGTACGATGAGATGTTGCGTCTCTGGGAAAGCACAGATCCCCAGGGCTGTTGTGCCTGTGAATAGGCTGCCAAGGGAAGGTGAAGAGCAGCAACAGCTTTCAGGGCTGGCACCTTCCATGTGGGAGAAGGAGCCGGACGTTTGCCTTTTCGGAAAAAAGGCTCTGCCAAGAATGGGTACGATGAGATGTTGTGTCTCTGGGAACGCACAGATCCCCAGGGCTGTCGTTCCTGTGAATAGGCTGCCAAGGGAAGGTGAAGAACAGCAAATACTTTCAGGCCTGGCCCCTTCCTTGTGGGAGAAGGAGCCGGACGTTTGCCATTTCAGAAAGAGGCTCTGCCGAGAACAGGCGCCTTGAGATGTTGCATCTCTGGGAAAGCACAGATCCCCAGGGCTGTTGTGCCTGTGAATAGGTTGCCAAGGGAAGGTGAAGAGCAGCAACAGCTGTCAGGGCTGGCACCTTCCTTGTCGGGGAAGGAGCCGGACGTTTGCCTTTTTGGAAAAAAGGCTCTGCCGAGAATGGGTACGATGAGATGTTGTGTCTCTGGGAAACCACAGATCCCCAGGGCTGTTGTGCCTGTGAATAGGCTGCCAAGGGAAGGTGAAGAGCAGCAACACCTTTCAGGGCTGGCACCTTCCTTGCGGGAGAAGGAGTCGGACGTTTGCCTTTTTGGAAAAAAGGCTCTGCCGAGAATGGGTACGATGAGATGTTGTGTCTCTGGGAAAGCACAGATCCCCAGGGCTGTTGTGCCTGTGAATAGGCTGCCAAGGGAAGGTGAAGAGCAGCAACAACTTTCAGGGCTGGCACCTTCCATGTGGGAGAAGGAGCCGGACGTTTGCCATTTCAGAAAGAGGCTCTGCCGAGAACAGGCGCCTTGAGATGTTGCATCTCTGGGAAAGCACAGATCCCCAGGGCTGTTGTGCCTGTGAATAGGCTGCCAAGGGAAGTTGAAGAGCAGCAACAACTTTCAGGGCTGGCACCTTCCTTGTCGGGGAAGGAGCCGGACGTTTGCCTTTTTGGAAAAAAGGCTCTGCCGAGAATGAGTACGATGAGATGTTGTGTCTCTGGGAAAGCACAGATCCCCAGGGCTGTTGTGCCTGTGAATAGGCTGCCAAGGGAAGGTGAAGAGCAGCAACAACTTTCAGGGCTGGCCCCTTCCTTGTCGGGGAAGGAGCCGGACGTTTTCCTTTTCGGAAAAAAGGCTCTGCCAAGAATGGGTACGATGAGATGTTGCGTCTCTGGGAAAGCACAGATCCCCAGGGCTGTTGTGCCTGTGAATAGGCTGCCAAGGGAAGGTGAAGAGCAGCAACAGCTGTCAGGCCTGGCACCTTCCTTGTGGGAGAAGGAGCCGGACGTTTGCCTTTTCGGAATGAGGCTCAGCCGAGAACAGGCGCCTTGAGATGTTGCATCTCTGGGAAAGCACAGATCCCCAGGGCTGTTGTGCCTGTGAATAGGCTGCCAAGGGAAGGTGAAGAGCAGCAACACCTTTCAGGGCTGGCACCTTCCTTGTCGGGGAAGGAGCCGGACGTTTGCCTTTTCGGAAAAAAGGCTCTGCCGAGAATGGGTACGATGAGATGTTGCGTCTCTGGGAAAGCACAGATCCCCAGGGCTGTTGTGCCTGTGAATAGGCTGCCAAGGGAAGGTGAAGAGCAGCAACAAATTTCAGGGCTGGCACCTTCCTTGTCGGGGAAGGAGCCGGACGTTTGCCTTTTCGGAAAAAAGGCTCTGCCGAGAACAGGCGCCTTGAGATGTTGTGTCTCTGGGAAAGCACAGATCCCCAGGGCTGTTGTTCCTGTGAATAGGCTGCCAAGGGAAGGTGAAGAACAGCAACAGATTTCAGGCCTGGCCCCTTCCATGTGGGAGAAGGAGCCGGACGTTATCCTTTTCGGAAAAAAGGCTCTGCCAAGAATGGATACGATGAGATGTTGTGTCTCTGGGAAAGCACAGATCCCCAGGGCTGTTGTGCCTGTGAATAGGCTGCCAAGGGAAGGTGAAGAGCAGCAACAACTTTCAGGGCTGGCACCTTCCTTGTCGGGGAAGGAGCCGGACGTTATCCTTTTCGGAAAAAAGGCTCTGCCAAGAATGGGTACGATGAGATGTTGCGTCTCTGGGAAAGCACAGATCCCCAGGGCTGTTGTGCCTGTGAATAGGCTGCCAAGGGAAGGTGAAGAGCAGCAACAGCTGTCAGGCCTGGCACCTTCCTTGTGGGAGAAGGAGCCGGACGTTTGCCATTTCAGAAAGAGGCTCTGCCGAGAACAGGCGCCTTGAGATGTTGCATCTCTGGGAAAGCACAGATCCCCAGGGCTGTTGTGCCTGTGAATAGGCTGCCAAGGGAAGGTGAAGAGCAGCAACAACTTTCAGGGCTGGCCCCTTCCTTGTCGGGGAAGGAGCCAGACGTTTGCCTTTTTGGAAAAAAGGCTCTGCCGAGAATGGGTACGATGAGATGTTGCGTCTCTGGGAAAGCACAGATCCCCAGGGCTGTTGTGCCTGTGAATAGGCTGCCAAGGGAAGGTGAAGAGCAGCAACAGCTTTCAGGGCTGGCACCTTCCATGTGGGAGAAGGAGCCGGACGTTTGCCTTTTCGGAAAAAAGGCTCTGCCGAGAACAGGCGCCTTGAGATGTTGTGTCTCTGGGAAAGCACAGATCCCCAGGGCTGTTGTGCCTGTGAATAGGCTGCCAAGGAAGGTGAAGAGCAGCAACAACTTTCAGGCCTGGCCCCTTCCTTGTGGGAGAAGGAGCCGGACGTTTGCCATTTCAGAAAGAGGCTCTGCCGAGAACAGGCGCCTTGAGATGTTGCATCTCTGGGAAAGCACAGATCCCCAGGGCTGTTGTGCCTGTGAACAGGCTGCCAAGGGAAGGTGAAGAGCAGCAACAGCTGTCAGGGCTGGCACCTTCCTTGTCGGGGAAGGAGCCGGACGTTTGCCTTTTTGGAAAAAAGGCTCTGCCGAGAATGGTTACGATGAGATGTTGCGTCTCTGGGAAAGCACAGATCCCCAGGGCTGTTGTGCCTGTGAATAGGCTGCCAAGGGAAGGTGAAGAGCAGCAACACCTTTCAGGGCTAGCCCCTTCCTTGCGGGAGAAGGAGTCGGACGTTTGCCTTTTCGGAAAAAAGGCTCTGCCAAGAATGGGTACGATGAGATGTTGTGTCTCTGGGAAAGCAGAGATACCCAGGGCTGTTGTGCCTGTGAATAGGCTGCCAAGGGAAGGTGAAGAGCAGCAACAGCTTTCAGGGCTGGCCCCTTCCTTGCGGGAGAAGGAGCCGGACGTTTGCCTTTTCGGAAAATAGGCTCTGCCGAGAACAGGCGCCTTGAGATATTGCATCTCTGGGAAAGCACAGATCCCCAGGGCTGTTGTGCCTGTGAATAGGTTGCCAAGGGAAGGTGAAGAGCAGCAACAGCTGTCAGGGCTGGCCCCTTCCTTGCGGGAGAAGGAGCCGGACGTTTGCCTTTTCGGAAAATAGGCTCTGCCGAGAACAGGCGCCTTGAGATGTTGCATCTCTGGGAAAGCACAGATCCCCAGGGCTGTTGTGCCTGTGAATAGGTTGCCAAGGGAAGGTGAAGAGCAGCAACAGCTGTCAGGGCTGGCACCTTCCTTGTCGGGGAAGGAGCCGGACGTTTGCCTTTTTGGAAAAAAGGCTCTGCCGAGAATGGGTACGATGAGATGTTGTGTCTCTGGGAAACCACAGATCCCCAGGGCTGTTGTGCCTGTGAATAGGCTGCCAAGGGAAGGTGAAGAGCAGCAACACCTTTCAGGGCTGGCACCTTCCTTGCGGGAGAAGGAGTCGGACGTTTGCCTTTTCGGAACATAGGCTCTGCCGAGAATGGGTACGATGAGATGTTGTGTCTCTGGGAAAGCACAGATCCCCAGGGCTGTTGTGCCTGTGAATAGGCTGCCAAGGGAAGGTGAAGAGCAGCAACAACTTTCAGGGCTGGCACCTTCCATGTGGGAGAAGGAGCCGGACGTTTGCCATTTCAGAAAGAGGCTCTGCCGAGAACAGGCGCCTTGAGATGTTGCATCTCTGGGAAAGCACAGATCCCCAGGGCTGTTGTGCCTGTGAATAGGCTGCCAAGGGAAGGTGAAGAGCAGCAACAACTTTCAGGGCTGGCACCTTCCTTGTCGGGGAAGGAGCCGGACGTTTGCCTTTTTGGAAAAAAGGCTCTGCCGAGAATGAGTACGATGAGATGTTGCGTCTCTGGGAAAGCACAGATCCCCAGGGCTGTTGTGCCTGTGAATAGGCTGCCAAGGGATGGTGAAGAGCAGCAACAGCTGTCAGGGCTGGCACCTTCCTTGTCGGGGAAGGAGCCGGACGTTTGCCTTTTCGGAAAAAAGGCTCTGCCAAGAATGGGTACGATGAGATGTTGTGTCTCTGGGAAAGCACAGATCCCCAGGGCTGTTGTGCCTGTGAATAGGCTGCCAAGGGAAGGTGAAGAGCAGCAACAGCTGTCAGGCCTGGCACCTTCCTTGTGGGAGAAGGAGCCGGACGTTTGCCTTTTCGGAATGAGGCTCAGCCGAGAACAGGCGCCTTGAGATGTTGCATCTCTGGGAAAGCACAGATCCCCAGGGCTGTTGTGCCTGTGAATAGGCTGCCAAGGGAAGGTGAAGAGCAGCAACAGCTGTCAGGGCTGGCACCTTCCTTGTCGGGGAAGGAGCCGGACGTTTGCCTTTTCGGAAAAAAGGCTCTGCCGAGAATGGGTACGATGAGATGTTGCGTCTCTGGGAAAGCACAGATCCCCAGGGCTGTTGTGCCTGTGAATAGGCTGCCAAGGGAAGGTGAAGAGCAGCAACAAATTTCAGGGCTGGCACCTTCCTTGTCGGGGAAGGAGCCGGACGTTTGCCTTTTCGGAAAAAAGGCTCTGCCGAGAACAGGCGCCTTGAGATGTTGTGTCTCTGGGAAAGCACAGATCCCCAGGGCTGTTGTGCCTGTGAATAGGCTGCCAAGGGAAGGTGAAGAGCAGCAACAGCTGTCAGGCCTGGCACCTTCCATGTGGGAGAAGGAGCCGGACGTTTGCCTTTTCGGAAAAAAGGCTCTGCCGAGAACAGGCGCCTTGAGATGTTGCATCTCTGGGAAAGCACAGATCCCCAGGGCTGTTGTTCCTGTGAATAGGCTGCCAAGGGAAGGTGAAGAGCAGCAACAACTTTCAGGGCTGGCACCTTCCATGTGGGAGAAGGAGCCGGAAGTTATCCTTTTCGGAAAAAAGGCTCTGCCAAGAATGGATACGATGAGATGTTGCGTCTCTGGGAAAGCACAGATCCCCAGGGCTGTTGTGCCTGTGAATAGGCTGCCAAGGGAAGGTGAAGAGCAGCAACAGCTTTCAGGGCTGGCACCTTCCATGTGGGAGAAGGAGCCGGACGTTTGCCTTTTCGGAAAAAAGGCTCTGCCAAGAATGGGTACGATGAGATGTTGTGTCTCTGGGAAAGCACAGATCCCCAGGGCTGTTGTGCCTGTGAATAGGCTGCCAAGGGAAGGTGAAGAGCAGCAACAGCTTTCAGGGCTGGCAACTTCCATGTGGGAGAAGGAGCCGGACGTTTGCCATTTCAGAAAGAGGCTCTGCCGAGAACAGGCGCCTTGAGATGTTGCATCTCTGGGAAAGCACAGATCCCCAGGGCTGTTGTGCCTGTGAATAGGCTGCCAAGGGAAGGTGAAGAGCAGCAACACCTTTCAGGGCTGGCACCTTCCTTGTGGGAGAAGGAGCCGGACGTTTGCCTTTTCGGAAAAAAGGCTCTGCCGAGAACAGGCGCCTTGAGATGTTGCATCTCTGGGAAAGCACAGATCCCCAGGGCTGTTGTTCCTGTGAATAGGCTGCCAAGGGAAGGTGAAGAGCAGCAACAACTTTCAGGGCTGGCCCCTTCCTTGTGGGAGAAGGAGCCGGACGTTTGCCATTTCAGAAAGAGGCTCTGCCGAGAACAGGCGCCTTGAGATGTTGCATCTCTGGGAAAGCACAGATCCCCAGGGCTGTTGTGCCTGTGAATAGGTTGCCAAGGGAAGGTGAAGAGCAGCAACAACTTTCAGGGCTGTCCCCTTCCTTGTCGGGGAAGGAGACGGACGTTTGCCTTTTTGGAAAAAAGGCTCTGCCGAGAATGGGTACGATGAGATGTTGTGTCTCTGCGAAACCACAGATCCCCAGGGCTGTTGTTCCTGTGAATAGGCTGCCAAGGGAAGGTGAAGAGCAGCAACACCTTTCAGGGCTAGCCCCTTCCTTGCGGGAGAAGGCGTCGGACGTTTGCCTTTTCGGAAAATAGGCTCTGCCGAGAATAGGTACGATGAGAAGTTGTGTCTCTGGGAAAGCAGAGATCCCCAGGGCTGTTGTGCCTGTGAATAGGCTGCCAAGGGAAGGTGAAGAGCAGCAACAACCTTCAGGGCTCGCCCCTTCCTTGTGGGAGAAGGAGCCGGACGTTGCCTTTTCGGAAAAAAGGGTCTGCCGAGAACAGGCGCCTTGAGATGTTGCATCTCTGGGAAAGCACAGATCCCCAGGGCTGTTGTGCCTGTGAATAGGCTGCCAAGGGAAGGTGAAGAGCAGCAACAGCTGTCAGGGCTGGCACCTTCCTTGTGGGAGAAGGAGCCGGACGTTTGCCTTTTCGGAATGAGGCTCAGCCGAGAACAGGCGCCTTGAGATGTTGCGTCTCTGGGAAAGCACAGATCCCCAGGGCTGTTGTGCCTGTGAATAGGCTGCCAAGGGAAGGTGAAGAGCAGCAACAACTTTCAGGGCTGGCACCTTCCATGTGGGAGAAGGAGCCGGACGTTATCCTTTTCGGAAAAAAGGCTCTGCCAAGAATGGATACGATGAGATGTTGCGTCTCTGGGAAAGCACAGATCCCCAGTGCTGTTGTGCCTGTGAATAGGCTGCCAAGGGAAGGCGAAGAGCAGCAACAACTTTCAGGGCTGGCACCTTCCTTGTCGGGGAAGGAGCCGGACGTTATCCTTTTCGGAAAAAAGGCTCTGCCAAGAATGGGTACGATGAGATGTTGCATCTCTGGGAAAGCACAGATCCCCAGGGCTGTTGTGCCTGTGAATAGGCTGCCAAGGGAAGGTGAAGAGCAGCAACAACTTTCAGGGCTGTCCCCTTCCTTGTGGGAGAAGGAGCCGGACGTTTGCCATTTCAGAAAGAGGCTCTGCCGAGAACAGGCGCCTTGAGATGTTGTGTCTCTGGGAAAGCACAGATCCCCAGGGCTGTTGTGCCTGTGAATAGGCTGCCAAGGGAAGGTGAAGAGCAGCAACAGCTGTCAGGGCTGGCACCTTCCTTGTCGGGGAAGGAGCCGGACGTTTGCCTTTTTGGAAAAAAGGCTCTGCCGAGAATGGGTACGATGAGATGTTGTGTCTCTGGGAAACCACAGATCCCCAGGGCTGTTGTGCCTGTGAATAGGCTGCCAAGGGAAGGTGAAGAGCAGCAACAGCTGTCAGGCCTGGCACCTTCCTTGCGGGAGAAGGAGTCGGACGTTTGCATTTTCGGAACATAGGCTCTGCCGAGAATGGGTACGATGAGATGTTGTGTCTCTGGGAAAGCACAGATCCCCAGGGCTGTTGTGCCTGTGAATAGGCTGCCAAGGGAAGGTGAAGAGCATCAACAGCTGTCAGGCCTCGCACCTTCCTTGTGGGAGAAGGAGCCGGACGTTTGCCATTTCAGAAAGAGGCTCTGCCGAGAAGAGGCGCCTTGAGATGTTGCGTCTCTGGGAAAGCACAGATCCCCAGGGCTGTTGTGCCTGTGAATAGGCTGCCAAGGGAAGGTGAAGAACAGCAACAACTTTCAGGGCTGGCCCCTTCCTTGTCGGGGAAGGAGCCGGACGTTTGCCTTTTTGGAAAAAAGGCTCTGCTGAGAATGAGTACGATGAGATGTTGTGTCTCTGGGAAAGCACAGATCCCCAGGGCTGTTGTGCCTGTGAATAGGCTGCCAAGGGAAGGTGAAGAGCAGCAACAACTTTCAGGGCTGGCACCTTCCTTGTCGGGGAAGGAGCCGGACGTTTTCCTTTTCGGAAAAAAGGCTCTGCCAAGAATGGGTACGATGAGATGTTGCGTCTCTGGGAAAGCACAGATCCCCAGGGCTGTTGTGCCTGTGAATAGGCTGCCAAGGGAAGGTGAAGAGCAGCAACAGCTGTCAGGCCTGGCACCTTCCTTGTGGGAGAAGGAGCCGGACGTTTGCCTTTTCGGAATGAGGCTCAGCCGAGAACAGGCGCCTTGAGATGTTGCATCTCTGGGAAAGCACAGATCCCCAGGGCTGTTGTGCCTGTGAATAGGCTGCCAAGGGAAGGTGAAGAGCAGCAACAGCTGTCAGGGCTGGCACCTTCCTTGTGGGAGAAGGAGCCGGACGTTTGCCTTTTCGGAAAAAAGGCTCTGCCGAGAATGGGTACGATGAGATGTTGCGTCTCTGGGAAAGCACAGATCCCCAGGGCTGTTGTGCCTGTGAATAGGCTGCCAAGGGAAGGTGAAGAGCAGCAACACCTTTCAGGGCGGGCACCTTCCTTGTCGGGGAAGGAGCCGGACGTTTGCCTTTTCGGAAAAAAGGCTCTGCCGAGAACAGGCGCCTTGAGATGTTGTGTCTCTGGGAAAGCACAGATCCCCAGGGCTGTTGTGCCTGTGAATAGGCTGCCAAGGGAAGGTGAAGAGCAGCAACAGCTGTCAGGCCTGGCACCTTCCATGTGGGAGAAGGAGCCGGACGTTTGCCTTTTCAGAAAAAAGGCTCTGCCGAGAACAGGCGCCTTGAGATGTTGCAACTCTGGGAAAGCACAGATCCCCAGGGCTGTTGTTCCTGTGAATAGGCTGCCAAGGGAAGGTGAAGAACAGCAACAACTTTCAGGGCTGGCCCCTTCCATGTGGGAGAAGGAGCCGGACGTTATCCTTTTGGGAAAAAAGGCTCTGCCAAGAATGGATACGATGAGATGTTGCGTCTCTGGGAAAGCACAGATCCCCAGGGCTGTTGTGCCTGTGAATAGGCTGCCAAGGGAAGGTGAAGAGCAGCAACAACTTTCAGGGCTGGCACCTTCCTTGTCGGGGAAGGAGCCGGACGTTATCCTTTTCGGAAAAAAGGCTCTGCCAAGAATGGGTACGATGAGATGTTGCGTCTCTGGGAAAGCACAGATCCCCAGGGCTGTTGTGCCTGTGAATAGGCTGCCAAGGGAAGGTGAAGAGCAGCAACAGCTGTCAGGCCTGGCACCTTCCTTGTGGGAGAAGGAGCCGGACGTTTGCCATTTCAGAAAGAGGCTCTGCCGAGAACAGGCGCCTTGAGATGTTGCATCTCTGGGAAAGCACAGATCCCCAGGGCTGTTGTGCCTGTGAATAGGCTGCCAAGGGAAGGTGAAGAGCAGCAACAGCTGTCAGGCCTGGCACCTTCCTTGTCGGGGAAGGAGCCGGACGTTTGCCTTTTTGGAAAAAAGGCTCTGCCGAGAATGGGTACGATGAGATGTTGCGTCTCTGGGAAAGCACAGATCCCCAGGGCTGTTGTGCCTGTGAATAGGCTGCCAAGGGAAGGTGAAGAGCAGCAACAGCTTTCAGGCCTGGCACCTTCCATGTGGGAGAAGGAGCCGGACGTTTGCCTTTTCGGAAAAAAGGCTCTGCAGAGAACAGACGCCTTGAGATGTTGTGTCTCTGGGAAAGCACAGATCCCCAGGGCTGTTGTGCCTGTGAATAGGCTGCCAAGGGAAGGTGAAGAGCAGCAACACCTTTCAGGGCTAGCCCCTTCCTTGCGGGAGAAGGAGTCTGACGTTTGCCTTTTCGGAAAAAAGGCTCTGCCGAGAATGGGTACGATGAGATGTTGTGTCTCTGGGAAAGCAGAGATACCCAGGGCTGTTGTGCCTGTGAATAGGCTGCCAAGGGAAGGTGAAGAGCAGCAACAGCTTTCAGGGCTGGCAACTTCCTTGCGGGAGAAGGAGCCGGACGTTTGCCTTTTCGGAAAATAGGCTCTGCCGAGAACAGGCGCCTTGAGATATTGCATCTCTGGGAAAGCACAGATCCCCAGGGCTGTTGTGCCTGTGAATAGGCTGCCAAGGGAAGGTGAAGAGCAGCAACAGCTGTCAGGGCTGGCACCTTCCTTGTGGGAGAAGGAGCCGGACGTTTGCCTTTTCGGAATGAGGTTCAGCCGAGAACAGGCGCCTTGAGATGTTGCGTCTCTGGGAAAGCACAGATCCCCAGGGCTGTTGTGCCTGTGAATAGGCTGCCAAGGGAAGGTGAAGAGCAGCAACAACTTTCAGGGCTGGCACCTTCCATGTGGGAGAAGGAGCCGGACGTTATCCTTTTCGGAAAAAAGGCTCTGCCAAGAATGGATACGATGAGATGTTGCGTCTCTGGGAAAGCACAGATCCCCAGTGCTGTTGTGCCTGTGAATAGGCTGCCAAGGGAAGGCGAAGAGCAGCAACAACTTTCAGGGCTGGCACCTTCCTTGTCGGGGAAGGAGCCGGACGTTATCCTTTTCGGAAAAAAGGCTCTGCCAAGAATGGGTACGATGAGATGTTGCATCTCTGGGAAAGCACAGATCCCCAGGGCTGTTGTGCCTGTGAATAGGCTGCCAAGGGAAGGTGAAGAGCAGCAACAACTTTCAGGGCTGTCCCCTTCCTTGTGGGAGAAGGAGCCGGACGTTTGCCATTTCAGAAAGAGGCTCTGCCGAGAACAGGCGCCTTGAGATGTTGCATCTCTGGGAAAGCACAGATCCCCAGGGCTGTTGTGCCTGTGAATAGGCTGCCAAGGGAAGGTGAAGAGCAGCAACAGCTGTCAGGGCTGTCCCCTTCCTTGTCGGGGAAGGAGCCGGACGTTTGCCTTTTTGGAAAAAAGGCTCTGCCGAGAATGGGTACGATGAGATGTTGTGTCTCTGGGAAACCACAGATCCCCAGGGCTGTTGTGCCTGTGAATAGGCTGCCAAGGGAAGGTGAAGAGCAGCAACAGCTGTCAGGCCTGGCACCTTCCTTGCGGGAGAAGGAGTCGGACGTTTGCCTTTTCGGAACATAGGCTCTGCCGAGAATGGGTACGATGAGATGTTGTGTCTCTGGGAAAGCACAGATCCCCAGGGCTGTTGTGCCTGTGAATAGGCTGCCAAGGGAAGGTGAAGAGCATCAACAGCTGTCAGGCCTGGCACCTTCCTTGTGGGAGAAGGAGCCGGACGTTTGCCATTTCAGAAAGAGGCTCTGCCGAGAAGAGGCGCCTTGAGATGTTGCGTCTCTGGGAAAGCACAGATCCCCAGGGCTGTTGTGCCTGTGAATAGGCTGCCAAGGGAAGGTGAAGAACAGCAACAACTTTCAGGGCTGGCCCCTTCCTTGTCGGGGAAGGAGCCGGACGTTTGCCTTTTTGGAAAAAAGGCTCTGCTGAGAATGAGTACGATGAGATGTTGTGTCTCTGGGAAAGCACAGATCCCCAGGGCTGTTGTGCCTGTGAATAGGCTGCCAAGGGAAGGTGAAGAGCAGCAACAACTTTCAGGGCTGGCACCTTCCTTGTCGGGGAAGGAGCCGGACGTTTTCCTTTTCGGAAAAAAGGCTCTGCCAAGAATGGGTACGATGAGATGTTGCGTCTCTGGGAAAGCACAGATCCCCAGGGCTGTTGTGCCTGTGAATAGGCTGCCAAGGGAAGGTGAAGAGCAGCAACAGCTGTCAGTCCTGGCACCTTCCTTGTGGGAGAAGGAGCCGGACGTTTGCCTTTTCGGAATGAGGCTCAGCCGAGAACAGGCGCCTTGAGATGTTGCATCTCTGGGAAAGCACAGATCCCCAGGGCTGTTGTGCCTGTGAATAGGCTGCCAAGGGAAGGTGAAGAGCAGCAACAGCTGTCAGGGCTGGCACCTTCCTTGTGGGAGAAGGAGCCGGACGTTTGCCTTTTCGGAAAAAAGGCTCTGCCGAGAATGGGTACGATGAGATGTTGCGTCTCTGGGAAAGCACAGATCCCCAGGGCTGTTGTGCCTGTGAATAGGCTGCCAAGGGAAGGTGAAGAGCAGCAACACCTTTCAGGGCGGGCACCTTCCTTGTCGGGGAAGGAGCCGGACGTTTGCCTTTTCGGAAAAAAGGCTCTGCCGAGAACAGGCGCCTTGAGATGTTGTGTCTCTGGGAAAGCACAGATCCCCAGGGCTGTTGTGCCTGTGAATAGGCTGCCAAGGGAAGGTGAAGAGCAGCAACAGCTTTCAGGCCTGGCCCCTTCCTTGCGGGAGAAGGAGCCGGACGTTTGCCTTTTCGGAAAATAGGCTCTGCCGAGAACAGGCCCCTTGAGATATTGCATCTCTGGGAAAGCACAGATCCCCAGGGCTGTTGTGCCTGTGAATAGGCTGCCAAGGGAAGGTGAAGAGCAGCAACAACCTTCAGGGCTCACCCCTTCCTTGTCGGGGAAGGAGCCGGACGTTTGCCTTTCGGAAAAAAGGCTCTGCCAAGAATGGGTACGATGACATGTTGCGTCTCTGAGAAAGCACAGATCCCCAGGGCTGTTGTGCCTGTGAATAGGCTGCCAAGGGAAGGTGAAGAGCAGCAACAACTTTCAGGGCTGTCCCCTTCCATGTGGGAGAAGGAGCCGGACGTTTGCCATTTCAGAAAGAGGCTCAGCCGAGAACAGGCGCCTTGAGATGTTGTGTCTCTGGGAAAGCACAGATCCCCAGGGCTGTTGTGCCTGTGAATAGGCTGCCAAGGGAAGGTGAAGAGCAGCAACAGCTGTCAGGGCTGGCACCTTCCTTGTGGGAGAAGGAGCCGGACGTTTGCCTTTTCGGAAAAAAGGCTCTACAGAGAACAGGCGCCTTGAGATGTTGCATCTCTGGGAAAGCACAGATCCCCAGTGCTGTTGTGCCTGTGAATAGGCTGCCAAGGGAAGGTGAAGAACAGCAACAGATTTCAGTCCAGGCCCCTTCCATGTGGGAGAAGGAGCCGGACGTTATCTTTTTCGGAAAAAAGGCTCTGCCAAGAATGGATACGATGAGATGTTGCGTCTCTGGGAAAGCACAGATCCCCAGGGCTGTTGTTCCTGTGAATAGGCTGCCAAGGGAAGGCGAAGAGCAGCAACAACTTTCAGGGCTGGCACCTTCCTTGTCGGGGAAGGAGCCGGACGTTATCCTTTTCGGAAAAAAGGCTCTGCCAAGAATGGGTACGATGAGATGTTGCATCTCTGGGAAAGCACAGATCCCCAGGGCTGTTGTGCCTGTGAATAGGCTGCCAAGGGAAGGTGAAGAGCAGCAACAGCTTTCAGGGCTGGCACCTTCCTTGTGGGAGAAGGAGCCGGACGTTTGCCTTTTCGGAAAATAGGCTCTGCCGAGAACAGGCGCCTTGAGATATTGCATCTGTGGGAAAGCACAGATCCCCAGGGCTGTTGTGCCTGTGAATAGGCTGCCAAGGGAAGGTGAAGAGCAGCAACAACCTTCAGGGCTCGCCCCTTCCTTGTCGGGGAAGGAGCCGGACGTTTGCCTTTTCGGAAAAAAGGCTCTGCCAAGAATGGGTACGATGAGATGTTGCATCTCTGGGAAAGCACAGATCCCCAGGGCTGTTGTGCCTGTGAATAGGCTGCCAAGGGAAGGTGAAGAGCAGCAACAGCTGTCAGGGCTGGCCCCTTCCTTGTCGGGGAAGGAGCCGGACGTTTGCCTTTTCGGAAAAAAACTCTGCTGAGAATGGGTACGATGCGATGTTGTGTCTCTGGGAAAGCACAGATCCCCAGGGCTGTTGTGCCTGTGAATAGGCTGCCAAGGGAAGGTGAAGAGCAGCAACAGCTGTCAGGCCTGGCACCTTCCTTGTGGGAGAAGGAGCCGGACGTTTGCCATTTCAGAAAGAGGCTCTGCCGAGAACAGGCGCCTTGAGATGTTGCATCTCTGGGAAAGCACAGATCCCCAGGGCTGTTGTGCCTGTGAATAGGCTGCCAAGGGAAGGTGAAGAGCAGCAACAACTTTCAGGGCTGGCCCCTTCCTTGTCGGGGAAGGAGCCGGACGTTTGCCTTTTTGGAAAAAAGGCTCTGCCGAGAATGGGTACGATGAGATGTTGCGTATCTGGGAAAGCACAGATCCCCAGGGCTGTTGTGCCTGTGAATAGGCTGCCAAGGGAAGGTGAAGAGCAGCAACAGCTGTCAGGCCTGGCACCTTCCATGTGGGAGAAGGAGCCGGACGTTTGCCTTTTCGGAAAAAAGGCTCTGCAGAGAACAGACGCCTTGAGATGTTGTGTCTCTGGGAAAGCACAGATCCCCAGGGCTGTTGTTCCTGTGAATAGGCTGCCAAGGAAGGTGAAGAGCAGCAACAACTTTCAGGCCTGGCCCCTTCCTTGTGGGAGAAGGAGCCGGACGTTTGCCATTTCAGAAAGAGGCTCTGCCGAGAACAGGCGCCTTGAGATGTTGCATCTCTGGGAAAGCACAGATCCCCAGGGCTGTTGTGCCTGTGAATAGGCTGCCAAGGGAAGGTGAAGAGCAGCAACACCTTTCAGGGCTAGCCCCTTCCTTGCGGGAGAAGGAGTCTGACGATTGCCTTTTCGGAAAAAAGGCTCTGCCGAGAATGGGTACGATGAGATGTTGTGTCTCTGGGAAAGCAGAGATACCCAGGGCTGTTGTGCCTGTGAATAGGCTGCCAAGGGAAGGTGAAGAGCAGCAACAGCTTTCAGGGCTGGCCCCTTCCTTGCGGGAGAAGGAGCCGGACGTTTGCCTTTTCGGAAAATAGGCTCTGCCGAGAACAGGCGCCTTGAGATATTGCATCTCTGGGAAAGCACAGATCCCCAGGGCTGTTGTGCCTGTGAATAGGCTGCCAAGGGAAGGTGAAGAGCAGCAACAACCTTCAGGGCTCACCCCTTCCTTGTCGGGGAAGGAGCCGGACGTTTGCCTTTCGGAAAAAAGGCTCTGCCAAGAATGGGTACGATGAGATGTTGCGTCTCTGAGAAAGCACAGATCCCCAGGGCTGTTGTGCCTGTGAATAGGCTGCCAAGGGAAGGTGAAGAGCAGCAACAACTTTCAGGGCTGTCCCCTTCCATGTGGGAGAAGGAGCCGGACGTTTGCCATTTCAGAAAGAGGCTCAGCCGAGAACAGGCGCCTTGAGATGTTGTGTCTCTGGGAAAGCACAGATCCCCAGGGCTGTTGTGCCTGTGAATAGGCTGCCAAGGGAAGGTGAAGAGCAGCAACAGCTGTCAGGGCTGGCACCTTCCTTGTGGGAGAAGGAGCCGGACGTTTGCCTTTTCGGAAAAAAGGCTCTACAGAGAACAGGCGCCTTGAGATGTTGCATCTCTGGGAAAGCACAGATCCCCAGTGCTGTTGTGCCTGTGAATAGGCTGCCAAGGGAAGGTGAAGAGCAGCAACAGATTTCAGTCAAGGCCCCTTCCATGTGGGAGAAGGAGCCGGACGTTATCTTTTTCGGAAAAAAGGCTCTGCCAAGAATGGATACGATGAGATGTTGCGTCTCTGGGAAAGCACAGATCCCCAGGGCTGTTGTTCCTGTGAATAGGCTGCCAAGGGAAGGCGAAGAGCAGCAACAACTTTCAGGGCTGGCACCTTCCTTGTCGGGGAAGGAGCCGGACGTTATCCTTTTCGGAAAAAAGGCTCTGCCAAGAATGGGTACGATGAGATGTTGCATCTCTGGGAAAGCACAGATCCCCAGGGCTGTTGTGCCTGTGAATAGGCTGCCAAGGGAAGGTGAAGAGCAGCAACAGCTTTCAGGCCTGGCACCTTCCTTGTGGGAGAAGGAGCCGGACGTTTGCCTTTTCGGAAAATAGGCTCTGCCGAGAACAGGCGCCTTGAGATATTGCATCTCTGGGAAAGCACAGATCCCCAGGGCTGTTGTGCCTGTGAATAGGCTGCCAAGGGAAGGTGAAGAGCAGCAACAACCTTCAGGGCTCGCCCCTTCCTTGTCGGGGAAGGAGCCGGACGTTTGCCTTTTCGGAAAAAAACTCTGCTGAGAATGGGTACGATGCGATGTTGTGTCTCTGGGAAAGCACAGATCCCCAGGGCTGTTGTGCCTGTGAATAGGCTGCCAAGGGAAGGTGAAGAGCAGCAACAGCTTTCAGGCCTGGCACCTTCCTTGTGGGAGAAGGAGCCGGACGTTGCCTTTTCGGAAAAAAGGGTCTGCCGAGAACAGGCGCCTTGAGATGTTGCATCTCTGGGAAAGCACAGATCCCCAGGGCTGTTGTGCCTGTGAATAGGCTGCCAAGGGAAGGTGAAGAGCAGCAACAGCTGTCAGGCCTGGCACCTTCCTTGTCGGGGAAGGAGCCGGACGTTTGCCTTTTCGGAAAAAAGGCTCTGCCGAGAATGGGTACGATGAGATGTTGCGTCTCTGGGAAAGCACAGATCCCCAGGGCTGTTGTGCCTGTGAATAGGCTGCCAAGGGAAGGTGAAGAGCAGCAACAGCTTTCAGGCCTGGCACTTTCCATGTGGGAGAAGGAGCCAGACGTTTGCCTTTTCGGAAAAAAGTCTCTGCCAAGAATGGGTACGATGAGATGTTGCGTCTCTGGGAAATCACAGATCCCCAGGGCTGTTGTGCCTGTGAATAGGCTGCCAAGGGAAGGTGAAGAGCAGCAACAACTTTCAGGGCTGGCACCTTCCATGTGGGAGAAGGAGCCGGACGTTTGCCATTTCAGAAAGAGGCTCTGCCGAGAACAGGCGCCTTGAGATGTTGCATCTCTGGGAAAGCACAGATCCCCAGGGCTGTTGTGCCTGTGAATAGGCTGCCAAGGGAAGGTGAAGAGCAGCAACAACTTTCAGGGATGTCCCCTTCCTTGTCGGGGAAGGAGACGGACGTTTGCCTTTTTGGAAAAAAGGCTCTGCCGAGAATGGGTACGATGAGATGTTGCGTCTCTGGGAAAGCACAGATCCCCAGGGCTGTTGTGCCTGTGAATAGGCTGCCAAGGGAAGGTGAAGAGCAGCAACAGCTTTCAGGCCTGGCACCTTCCATGTGGGAGAAGGAGCCGGACGTTTGCCTTTTCGGAAAAAAGGCTCTGCCGAGAACAGGCGCCTTGAGATGTTGTGTCTCTGGGAAAGCACAGATCCCCAGGGCTGTTGTTCCTGTGAATAGGCTGCCAAGGAAGGTGAAGAGCAGCAACAACTTTCAGGGCTGTCCCCTTCCTTGTGGGAGAAGGAGCCGGACGTTTGCCATTTCAGAAAGAGGCTCTGCCGAGAACAGGCGCCTTGAGATGTTGCATCTCTGGGAAAGCACAGATCCCCAGGGCTGTTGTGCCTGTGAATAGGCTGCCAAGGGAAGGTGAAGAGCAGCAACAGCTGTCAGGGCTGGCACCTTCCTTGTCGGGGAAGGAGTCGGACGTTTGCCTTTTCGGAAAAAAGTCTCGGCCAAGAATGGGTACGATGAGATGTTGCGTCTCTGGAAAAGCACAGATCCCCAGTGCTGTTGTGCCTGTGAATAGGCTGCCAAGGGAAGGTGAAGAGCAGCAACAACTTTCAGGGCTGGCACCTTCCTTGTCGGGGAAGGAGCCGGACGTTATCCTTTTCGGAAAAAAGGCTCTGCCGAGAACAGGCGCCTTGAGATGTTGCATCTCTGGGAAAGCACAGATCCCCAGGGCTGTTGTTCCTGTGAATAGGCTGCCAAGGGAAGGTGAAGAACAGCAACAGATTTCAGGCCTGGCCCCTTCCATGTGGGAGAAGGAGCCGGACGTTATCCTTTTCGGAAAAAAGGCTCTGCCAAGAATGGGTACGATGAGATGTTGCGTCTCTGGGAAAGCACAGATCCCCAGGGCTGTTGTGCCTGTGAATAGGCTGCCAAGGGAAGGTGAAGAGCAGCAACAACTTTCAGGGCTGTCCCCTTCCTTGCGGGAGAAGGAGCCGGACGTTTGCCATTTCAGAAAGAGGCTCTGCCGAGAACAGGCGCCTTGAGATGTTGCATCTCTGGGAAAGCACAGATCCCCAGGGCTGTTGTGCCTGTGAATAGGCTGCCAAGGGAAGGTGAAGAGCAGCAACAGCTGTCAGGCCTGGCACCTTCCTTGTCGGGGAAGGAGCCGGACGTTTGCCTTTTTGGAAAAAAGGCTCTGCCGAGAATGGGTACGATGAGATGTTGCGTCTCTGGGAAAGCACAGATCCCCAGGGCTGTTGTGCCTGTGAATAGGCTGCCAAGGGAAGGTGAAGAGCAGCAACAGCTGTCAGGGCTGGCACCTTCCTTGTCGGGGAAGGAGCCGGACGTTTGCCTTTTCGGAAAAAAGGTCTGCCGAGAATGGGTACGATGAGATGTTGCGTCTCTGGGAAAGCACAGATCCCCAGGGCTGTTGTGCCTGTGTATAGGCTGCCAAGGGAAGGTGAAGAGCAGCAACAACCTTCAGGGCTCACCCCTTCCTTGTCGGGGAAGGAGCCGGAAGTTTGCCTTTCGGAAAAAAGGCTCTGCCAAGAATGGGTACGATGACATGTTGCGTCTCTGAGAAAGCACAGATCCCCAGGGCTGTTGTGCCTGTGAATAGGCTGCCAAGGGAAGGTGAAGAGCAGCAACAACTTTCAGGGCTGTCCCCTTCCATGTGGGAGAAGGAGCCGGACGTTTGCCATTTCAGAAAGAGGCTCAGCCGAGAACAGGCGCCTTGAGATGTTGTGTCTCTGGGAAAGCACAGATCCCCAGGGCTGTTGTGCCTGTGAATAGGCTGCCAAGGGAAGGTGAAGAGCAGCAACAGCTGTCAGGGCTGGCACCTTCCTTGTGGGAGAAGGAGCCGGACGTTTGCCTTTTCGGAAAAAAGGCTCTACAGAGAACAGGCGCCTTGAGATGTTGCATCTCTGGGAAAGCACAGATCCCCAGTGCTGTTGTGCCTGTGAATAGGCTGCCAAGGGAAGGTGAAGAACAGCAACAGATTTCAGTCCAGGCCCCTTCCATGTGGGAGAAGGAGCCGGACGTTATCTTTTTCGGAAAAAAGGCTCTGCCAAGAATGGATACGATGAGATGTTGCGTCTCTGGGAAAGCACAGATCCCCAGGGCTGTTGTTCCTGTGAATAGGCTGCCAAGGGAAGGCGAAGAGCAGCAACAACTTTCAGGGCTGGCACCTTCCTTGTCGGGGAAGGAGCCGGACGTTATCCTTTTCGGAAAAAAGGCTCTGCCAAGAATGGGTACGATGAGATGTTGCATCTCTGGGAAAGCACAGATCCCCAGGGCTGTTGTGCCTGTGAATAGGCTGCCAAGGGAAGGTGAAGAGCAGCAACAGCTTTCAGGGCTGGCACCTTCCTTGTGGGAGAAGGAGCCGGACGTTTGCCTTTTCGGAAAATAGGCTCTGCCGAGAACAGGCGCCTTGAGATATTGCATCTGTGGGAAAGCACAGATCCCCAGGGCTGTTGTGCCTGTGAATAGGCTGCCAAGGGAAGGTGAAGAGCAGCAACAACCTTCAGGGCTCGCCCCTTCCTTGTCGGGGAAGGAGCCGGACGTTTGCCTTTTCGGAAAAAAGGCTCTGCCAAGAATGGGTACGATGAGATGTTGCATCTCTGGGAAAGCACAGATCCCCAGGGCTGTTGTGCCTGTGAATAGGCTGCCAAGGGAAGGTGAAGAGCAGCAACAGCTGTCAGGGCTGGCCCCTTCCTTGTCGGGGAAGGAGCCGGACGTTTGCCTTTTCGGAAAAAAACTCTGCTGAGAATGGGTACGATGCGATGTTGTGTCTCTGGGAAAGCACAGATCCCCAGGGCTGTTGTGCCTGTGAATAGGCTGCCAAGGGAAGGTGAAGAGCAGCAACAGCTGTCAGGCCTGGCACCTTCCTTGTGGGAGAAGGAGCCGGACGTTTGCCATTTCAGAAAGAGGCTCTGCCGAGAACAGGCGCCTTGAGATGTTGCATCTCTGGGAAAGCACAGATCCCCAGGGCTGTTGTGCCTGTGAATAGGCTGCCAAGGGAAGGTGAAGAGCAGCAACAACTTTCAGGGCTGGCCCCTTCCTTGTCGGGGAAGGAGCCGGACGTTTGCCTTTTTGGAAAAAAGGCTCTGCCGAGAATGGGTACGATGAGATGTTGCGTCTCTGGGAAAGCACAGATCCCCAGGGCTGTTGTGCCTGTGAATAGGCTGCCAAGGGAAGGTGAAGAGCAGCAACAGCTGTCAGGCCTGGCACCTTCCATGTGGGAGAAGGAGCCGGACGTTTGCCTTTTCGGAAAAAAGGCTCTGCAGAGAACAGACGCCTTGAGATGTTGTGTCTCTGGGAAAGCACAGATCCCCAGGGCTGTTGTTCCTGTGAATAGGCTGCCAAGGAAGGTGAAGAGCAGCAACAACTTTCAGGCCTGGCCCCTTCCTTGTGGGAGAAGGAGCCGGACGTTTGCCATTTCAGAAAGAGGCTCTGCCGAGAACAGGCGCCTTGAGATGTTGCATCTCTGGGAAAGCACAGATCCCCAGGGCTGTTGTGCCTGTGAATAGGCTGCCAAGGGAAGGTGAAGAGCAGCAACACCTTTCAGGGCTAGCCCCTTCCTTGCGGGAGAAGGAGTCTGACGATTGCCTTTTCGGAAAAAAGGCTCTGCCGAGAATGGGTACGATGAGATGTTGTGTCTCTGGGAAAGCAGAGATACCCAGGGCTGTTGTGCCTGTGAATAGGCTGCCAAGGGAAGGTGAAGAGCAGCAACAGCTTTCAGGGCTGGCCCCTTCCTTGCGGGAGAAGGAGCCGGACGTTTGCCTTTTCGGAAAATAGGCTCTGCCGAGAACAGGCGCCTTGAGATATTGCATCTCTGGGAAAGCACAGATCCCCAGGGCTGTTGTGCCTGTGAATAGGCTGCCAAGGGAAGGTGAAGAGCAGCAACAACCTTCAGGGCTCACCCCTTCCTTGTCGGGGAAGGAGCCGGACGTTTGCCTTTCGGAAAAAAGGCTCTGCCAAGAATGGGTACGATGAGATGTTGCGTCTCTGAGAAAGCACAGATCCCCAGGGCTGTTGTGCCTGTGAATAGGCTGCCAAGGGAAGGTGAAGAGCAGCAACAACTTTCAGGGCTGTCCCCTTCCATGTGGGAGAAGGAGCCGGACGTTTGCCATTTCAGAAAGAGGCTCAGCCGAGAACAGGCGCCTTGAGATGTTGTGTCTCTGGGAAAGCACAGATCCCCAGGGCTGTTGTGCCTGTGAATAGGCTGCCAAGGGAAGGTGAAGAGCAGCAACAGCTGTCAGGGCTGGCACCTTCCTTGTGGGAGAAGGAGCCGGACGTTTGCCTTTTCGGAAAAAAGGCTCTACAGAGAACAGGCGCCTTGAGATGTTGCATCTCTGGGAAAGCACAGATCCCCAGTGCTGTTGTGCCTGTGAATAGGCTGCCAAGGGAAGGTGAAGAGCAGCAACAGATTTCAGTCAAGGCCCCTTCCATGTGGGAGAAGGAGCCGGACGTTATCTTTTTCGGAAAAAAGGCTCTGCCAAGAATGGATACGATGAGATGTTGCGTCTCTGGGAAAGCACAGATCCCCAGGGCTGTTGTTCCTGTGAATAGGCTGCCAAGGGAAGGCGAAGAGCAGCAACAACTTTCAGGGCTGGCACCTTCCTTGTCGGGGAAGGAGCCGGACGTTATCCTTTTCGGAAAAAAGGCTCTGCCAAGAATGGGTACGATGAGATGTTGCATCTCTGGGAAAGCACAGATCCCCAGGGCTGTTGTGCCTGTGAATAGGCTGCCAAGGGAAGGTGAAGAGCAGCAACAGCTTTCAGGGCTGGCACCTTCCTTGTGGGAGAAGGAGCCGGACGTTTGCCTTTTCGGAAAAAAGGCTCTGCCGAGAACAGGCGCCTTGAGATATTGCATCTCTGGGAAAGCACAGATCCCCAGGGCTGTTGTGCCTGTGAATAGGCTGCCAAGGGAAGGTGAAGAGCAGCAACAACCTTCAGGGCTCGCCCCTTCCTTGTCGGGGAAGGAGCCGGACGTTTGCCTTTTCGGAAAAAAACTCTGCTGAGAATGGGTACGATGCGATGTTGTGTCTCTGGGAAAGCACAGATCCCCAGGGCTGTTGTGCCTGTGAATAGGCTGCCAAGGGAAGGTGAAGAGCAGCAACAGCTTTCAGGCCTGGCACCTTCCTTGTGGGAGAAGGAGCCGGACGTTGCCTTTTCGGAAAAAAGGGTCTGCCGAGAACAGGCGCCTTGAGATGTTGCATCTCTGGGAAAGCACAGATCCCCAGGGCTGTTGTGCCTGTGAATAGGCTGCCAAGGGAAGGTGAAGAGCAGCAACAGCTGTCAGGCCTGGCACCTTCCTTGTCGGGGAAGGAGCCGGACGTTTGCCTTTTCGGAAAAAAGGCTCTGCCGAGAATGGGTACGATGAGATGTTGCGTCTCTGGGAAAGCACAGATCCCCAGGGCTGTTGTGCCTGTGAATAGGCTGCCAAGGGAAGGTGAAGAGCAGCAACAGCTTTCAGGCCTGGCACTTTCCATGTGGGAGAAGGAGCCAGACGTTTGCCTTTTCGGAAAAAAGTCTCTGCCAAGAATGGGTACGATGAGATGTTGCGTCTCTGGGAAATCACAGATCCCCAGGGCTGTTGTGCCTGTGAATAGGCTGCCAAGGGAAGGTGAAGAGCAGCAACAACTTTCAGGGCTGGCACCTTCCATGTGGGAGAAGGAGCCGGACGTTTGCCATTTCAGAAAGAGGCTCTGCCGAGAACAGGCGCCTTGAGATGTTGCATCTCTGGGAAAGCACAGATCCCCAGGGCTGTTGTGCCTGTGAATAGGCTGCCAAGGGAAGGTGAAGAGCAGCAACAACTTTCAGGGATGTCCCCTTCCTTGTCGGGGAAGGAGACGGACGTTTGCCTTTTTGGAAAAAAGGCTCTGCCGAGAATGGGTACGATGAGATGTTGCGTCTCTGGGAAAGCACAGATCCCCAGGGCTGTTGTGCCTGTGAATAGGCTGCCAAGGGAAGGTGAAGAGCAGCAACAGCTTTCAGGCCTGGCACCTTCCATGTGGGAGAAGGAGCCGGACGTTTGCCTTTTCGGAAAAAAGGCTCTGCCGAGAACAGGCGCCTTGAGATGTTGTGTCTCTGGGAAAGCACAGATCCCCAGGGCTGTTGTTCCTGTGAATAGGCTGCCAAGGAAGGTGAAGAGCAGCAACAACTTTCAGGGCTGTCCCCTTCCTTGTGGGAGAAGGAGCCGGACGTTTGCCATTTCAGAAAGAGGCTCTGCCGAGAACAGGCGCCTTGAGATGTTGCATCTCTGGGAAAGCACAGATCCCCAGGGCTGTTGTGCCTGTGAATAGGCTGCCAAGGGAAGGTGAAGAGCAGCAACAGCTGTCAGGGCTGGCACCTTCCTTGTCGGGGAAGGAGTCGGACGTTTGCCTTTTCGGAAAAAAGTCTCGGCCAAGAATGGGTACGATGAGATGTTGCGTCTCTGGAAAAGCACAGATCCCCAGTGCTGTTGTGCCTGTGAATAGGCTGCCAAGGGAAGGTGAAGAGCAGCAACAACTTTCAGGGCTGGCACCTTCCTTGTCGGGGAAGGAGCCGGACGTTATCCTTTTCGGAAAAAAGGCTCTGCCGAGAACAGGCGCCTTGAGATGTTGCATCTCTGGGAAAGCACAGATCCCCAGGGCTGTTGTTCCTGTGAATAGGCTGCCAAGGGAAGGTGAAGAACAGCAACAGATTTCAGGCCTGGCCCCTTCCATGTGGGAGAAGGAGCCGGACGTTATCCTTTTCGGAAAAAAGGCTCTGCCAAGAATGGGTACGATGAGATGTTGCGTCTCTGGGAAAGCACAGATCCCCAGGGCTGTTGTGCCTGTGAATAGGCTGCCAAGGGAAGGTGAAGAGCAGCAACAACTTTCAGGGCTGTCCCCTTCCTTGCGGGAGAAGGAGCCGGACGTTTGCCATTTCAGAAAGAGGCTCTGCCGAGAACAGGCGCCTTGAGATGTTGCATCTCTGGGAAAGCACAGATCCCCAGGGCTGTTGTGCCTGTGAATAGGCTGCCAAGGGAAGGTGAAGAGCAGCAACAGCTGTCAGGCCTGGCACCTTCCTTGTCGGGGAAGGAGCCGGACGTTTGCCTTTTTGGAAAAAAGGCTCTGCCGAGAATGGGTACGATGAGATGTTGCGTCTCTGGGAAAGCACAGATCCCCAGGGCTGTTGTGCCTGTGAATAGGCTGCCAAGGGAAGGTGAAGAGCAGCAACAGCTGTCAGGGCTGGCACCTTCCTTGTCGGGGAAGGAGCCGGACGTTTGCCTTTTCGGAAAAAAGGTCTGCCGAGAATGGGTACGATGAGATGTTGCGTCTCTGGGAAAGCACAGATCCCCAGGGCTGTTGTGCCTGTGTATAGGCTGCCAAGGGAAGGTGAAGAGCAGCAACAGCTTTCAGGCCTGGCACCTTCCTTGTGGGAGAAGGAGCCGGACGTTTGCCTTTTCGGAAAAAAGTCTCTGCCAAGAATGGGTACGATGAGATGTTGCGTCTCTGGGAAATCACAGATCCCCAGGGCTGTTGTGCCTGTGAATAGGCTGCCAAGGGAAGGTGAAGAGCAGCAACAGCTGTCAGGCCTGGCACCTTCCATGTGGGAGAAGGAGCCGGACGTTTGCCTTTTCGGAAAAAAGGCTCGGCCGAGAACAGGCGCCTTGAGATGTTGTGTCTCTGGGAAAGCACAGATCCCCAGGGCTGTTGTGCCTGTGAATAGGCTGCCAAGGAAGGTGAAGAGCAGCAACAACTTTCAGGGCTGTCCCCTTCCTTGTGGGAGAAGGAGCCGGACGTTTGCCATTTCAGAAAGAGGCTCTGCCGAGAACAGGCGCCTTGAGATGTTGCATCTCTGGGAAAGCACAGATCCCCAGGGCTGTTGTGCCTGTGAATAGGCTGCCAAGGGAAGGTGAAGAGCAGCAACAGCTGTCAGGGCTGTCCCCTTCCTTGTCAGGGAAGGAGCCGGACGTTTGCCTTTTCGGAAAAAAGTCTCGGCCAAGAATGGGTACGATGAGATGTTGCGTCTCTGGAAAAGCACAGATCCCCAGTGCTGTTGTGCCTGTGAATAGGCTGCCAAGGGAAGGTGAAGAGCAGCAACAACTTTCAGGGCTGGCACCTTCCTTGTGGGAGAAGGAGCCGGACGTTTGCCTTTTCGGAAAAAAGGCTCTGCCGAGAACAGGCGCCTTGAGATGTTGCATCTCTGGGAAAGCACAGATCCCCAGGGCTGTTGTGCCTGTGAATAGGCTGCCAAGGGAAGGTGAAGAACAGCAACAGATTTCAGGCCTGGCCCCTTCCATGTGGGAGAAGGAGCCGGACCTTATCCTTTTCGGAAAAAAGGCTCTGCCAAGAATGGGTACGATGAGATGTTGCGTCTCTGGGAAAGCACAGATCCCCAGGGCTGTTGTGCCTGTGAATAGGCTGCCAAGGGAAGGTGAAGAGCAGCAACAACTTTCAGGGCTGGCCCCTTCCTTGTGGGAGAAGGAGCCGGACGTTTGCCATTTCAGAAAGAGGCTCTGCCGAGAACAGGCGCCTTGAGATGTTGCATCTCTGGGAAAGCACAGATCCCCAGGGCTGTTGTGCCTGTGAATAGGCTGCCAAGGGAAGGTGAAGAGCAGCAACAGCTGTCAGGCCTGGCACCTTCCTTGTCGGGGAAGGAGCCGGACGTTTGCCTTTTTGGAAAAAAGGCTCTGCCGAGAATGGGTACGATGAGATGTTGCGTCTCTGGGAAAGCACAGATCCCCAGGGCTGTTGTGCCTGTGAATAGGCTGCCAAGGGAAGGTGAAGAGCAGCAACAGCTGTCAGGGCTGGCACCTTCCTTGTCGGGGAAGGAGCCGGACGTTTGCCTTTTTGGAAAAAAGGCTCTGCCGAGAATGGGTACGATGAGATGTTGCGTCTCTGGGAAAGCACAGATCCCCAGGGCTGTTGTGCCTGTGAATAGGCTGCCAAGGGAAGGTGAAGAGCAGCAACACCTTTCAGGGCTGGCCCCTTCCTTGCGGCAGAAGGAGTCGGACGTTTGCCTTTTCGGAAAATAGGCTCTGCCGAGAATGGGTACGATGAGATGTTGTGTCTCTGGGAAAGCACAGATCCCCAGGGCTGTTGTGCCTGTGAATAGGCTGCCAAGGGAAGGTGAAGAGCAGCAACAGCTTTCAGGGCTGGCCCCTTCCTTGCGGGAGAAGGAGCCGGACGTTTGCCTTTTCGGAATATAGGCTCTGCCGAGAACAGGCGCCTTGAGATATTGCATCTCTGGGAAAGCACAGATCCCCAGCGCTGTTGTGCCTGTGAATAGGCTGCCAAGGGAAGGTGAAGAGCAGCAACAACCTTCAGGGCTCGCCCCTTCCTTGTGGGAGAAGGAGCCGGACGTTGCCTTTTCGGAAAAAAGGGTCTGCCGAGAACAGGCGCCTTGAGATGTTGCATCTCTGGGAAAGCACAGATCCCCAGGGCTGTTGTGCCTGTGAATAGGCTGCCAAGGGAAGGTGAAGAGCAGCAACAGCTGTCAGGCCTGGCACCTTCCTTGTCGGGGAAGGAGCCGGACGTTTGCCTTTTCGGAAAAAAGGCTCTGCCGAGAATGGGTACGATGAGATGTTGCGTCTCTGGGAAAGCACAGATCCCCAGGGCTGTTGTGCCTGTGTATAGGCTGCCAAGGGAAGGTGAAGAGCAGCAACAGATTTCAGGCCTGGCACTTTCCATGTGGGAGAAGGAGCCAGACGTTTGCCTTTTCGGAAAAAAGTCTCTGCCAAGAATGGGTACGATGAGATGTTGCGTCTCTGGGAAATCACAGATCCCCAGGGCTGTTGTGCCTGTGAATAGGCTGCCAAGGGAAGGTGAAGAGCAGCAACAACTTTCAGGGCTGGCACCTTCCATGTGGGAGAAGGAGCCGGACGTTTGCCATTTCAGAAAGAGGCTCTGCCGAGAACAGGCGCCTTGAGATGTTGCATCTCTGGGAAAGCACAGATCCCCAGGGCTGTTGTGCCTGTGAATAGGCTGCCAAGGGAAGGTGAAGAGCAGCAACAACTTTCAGGGATGTCCCCTTCCTTGTCGGGGAAGGAGCCGGACGTTTGCCTTTTTGGAAAAAAGGCTCTGCCGAGAATGGGTACGATGAGATGTTGCGTCTCTGGGAAAGCACAGATCCCCAGGGCTGTTGTGCCTGTGAATAGGCTGCCAAGGGAAGGTGAAGAGCAGCAACAGCTTTCAGGCCTGGCACCTTCCATGTGGGAGAAGGAGCCGGACGTTTGCCTTTTCGGAAAAAAGGCTCTGCCAAGAACAGGCGCCTTGAGATGTTGTGTCTCTGGGAAAGCACAGATCCCCAGGGCTGTTGTTCCTGTGAATAGGCTGCCAAGGAAGGTGAAGAGCAGCAACAACTTTCAGGGCTGTCCCCTTCCTTGTGGGAGAAGGAGCCGGACGTTTGCCATTTCAGAAAGAGGCTCTGCCGAGAACAGGCGCCTTGAGATGTTGCATCTCTGGGAAAGCACAGATCCCCAGGGCTGTTGTGCCTGTGAATAGGCTGCCAAGGGAAGGTGAAGAGCAGCAACAGCTGTCAGGGCTGGCACCTTCCTTGTCGGGGAAGGAGCCGGACGTTTGCCTTTTCGGAAAAAAGTCTCGGCCAAGAATGGGTACGATGAGATGTTGCGTCTCTGGAAAAGCACAGATCCCCAGTGCTGTTGTGCCTGTGAATAGGCTGCCAAGGGAAGGTGAAGAGCAGCAACAACTTTCAGGGCTGGCACCTTCCTTGTCGGGGAAGGAGCCGGACGTTATCCTTTTCGGAAAAAAGGCTCTGCCGAGAACAGGCGCCTTGAGATGTTGCATCTCTGGGAAAGCACAGATCCCCAGGGCTGTTGTTCCTGTGAATAGGCTGCCAAGGGAAGGTGAAGAACAGCAACAGATTTCAGGCCTGGCCCCTTCCATGTGGGAGAAGGAGCCGGACGTTATCCTTTTCGGAAAAAAGGCTCTGCCAAGAATGGGTACGATGAGATGTTGCGTCTCTGGGAAAGCACAGATCCCCAGGGCTGTTGTGCCTGTGAATAGGCTGCCAAGGGAAGGTGAAGAGCAGCAACAACTTTCAGGGCTGTCCCCTTCCTTGTGGGAGAAGGAGCCGGACATTTGCCATTTCAGAAAGAGGCTCTGCCGAGAACAGGCGCCTTGAGATGTTGCATCTCTGGGAAAGCACAGATCCCCAGGGCTGTTGTGCCTGTGAATAGGCTGCCAAGGGAAGGTGAAGAGCAGCAACAGCTGTCAGGCCTGGCACCTTCCTTGTCGGGGAAGGAGCCGGACGTTTGCCTTTTTGGAAAAAAGGCTCTGCCGAGAATGGGTACGATGAGATGTTGCGTCTCTGGGAAAGCACAGATCCCCAGGGCTGTTGTGCCTGTGAATAGGCTGCCAAGGGAAGGTGAAGAGCAGCAACAGCTGTCAGGCCTGGCACCTTCCTTGTCGGGGAAGGAGCCGGACGTTTGCCTTTTCGGAAAAACGGCTCTGCCGAGAATGGGTACGATGAGATGTTGCGTCTCTGGGAAAGCACAGATCCCCAGGGCTGTTGTGCCTGTGTATAGGCTGCCAAGGGAAGGTGAAGAGCAGCAACAGCTTTCAGGCCTGGCACTTTCCATGTGGGAGAAGGAGCCAGACGTTTGCCTTTTCGGAAAAAAGTCTCTGCCAAGAATGGGTACGATGAGATGTTGCGTCTCTGGGAAATCACAGATCCCCAGGGCTGTTGTGCCTGTGAATAGGCTGCCAAGGGAAGGTGAAGAGCAGCAACAACTTTCAGGGCTGGCACCTTCCATGTGGGAGAAGGAGCCGGACGTTTGCCATTTCAGAAAGAGGCTCTGCCGAGAACAGGCGCCTTGAGATGTTGCATCTCTGGGAAAGCACAGATCCCCAGGGCTGTTGTGCCTGTGAATAGGCTGCCAAGGGAAGGTGAAGAGCAGCAACAACTTTCAGGGATGTCCCCTTCCTTGTCGGGGAAGGAGCCGGACGTTTGCCTTTTTGGAAAAAAGGCTCTGCCGAGAATGGGTACGATGAGATGTTGCGTCTCTGGGAAAGCACAGATCCCCAGGGCTGTTGTGCCTGTGAATAGGCTGCCAAGGGAAGGTGAAGAGCAGCAACAGCTTTCAGGCCTGGCACCTTCCATGTGGGAGAAGGAGCCGGACGTTTGCCTTTTCGGAAAAAAGGCTCTGCCAAGAACAGGCGCCTTGAGATGTTGTGTCTCTGGGAAAGCACAGATCCCCAGGGCTGTTGTTCCTGTGAATAGGCTGCCAAGGAAGGTGAAGAGCAGCAACAACTTTCAGGGCTGTCCCCTTCCTTGTGGGAGAAGGAGCCGGACGTTTGCCATTTCAGAAAGAGGCTCTGCCGAGAACAGGCGCCTTGAGATGTTGCATCTCTGGGAAAGCACAGATCCCCAGGGCTGTTGTGCCTGTGAATAGGCTGCCAAGGGAAGGTGAAGAGCAGCAACAGCTGTCAGGGCTGGCACCTTCCTTGTCGGGGAAGGAGCCGGACGTTTGCCTTTTCGGAAAAAAGTCTCGGCCAAGAATGGGTACGATGAGATGTTGCGTCTCTGGAAAAGCACAGATCCCCAGTGCTGTTGTGCCTGTGAATAGGCTGCCAAGGGAAGGTGAAGAGCAGCAACAACTTTCAGGGCTGGCACCTTCCTTGTCGGGGAAGGAGCCGGACGTTATCCTTTTCGGAAAAAAGGCTCTGCCGAGAACAGGCGCCTTGAGATGTTGCATCTCTGGGAAAGCACAGATCCCCAGGGCTGTTGTTCCTGTGAATAGGCTGCCAAGGGAAGGTGAAGAACAGCAACAGATTTCAGGCCTGGCCCCTTCCATGTGGGAGAAGGAGCCGGACGTTATCCTTTTCGGAAAAAAGGCTCTGCCAAGAATGGGTACGATGAGATGTTGCGTCTCTGGGAAAGCACAGATCCCCAGGGCTGTTGTTCCTGTGAATAGGCTGCCAAGGGAAGGTGAAGAGCAGCAACAACTTTCAGGGCTGTCCCCTTCCTTGTGGGAGAAGGAGCCGGACGTTTGCCATTTCAGAAAGAGGCTCTGCCGAGAACAGGCGCCTTGAGATGTTGCATCTCTGGGAAAGCACAGATCCCCAGGGCTGTTGTGCCTGTGAATAGGCTGCCAAGGGAAGGTGAAGAGCAGCAACAGCTGTCAGGCCTGGCACCTTCCTTGTCGGGGAAGGAGCCGGACGTTTGCCTTTTTGGAAAAAAGGCTCTGCCGAGAATGGGTACGATGAGATGTTGCGTCTCTGGGAAAGCACAGATCCCCAGGGCTGTTGTGCCTGTGAATAGGCTGCCAAGGGAAGGTGAAGAGCAGCAACAGCTGTCAGGGCTGGCACCTTCCTTGTCGGGGAAGGAGCCGGACGTTTGCCTTTTCGGAAAAAAGGGTCTGCCGAGAATGGGTACGATGAGATGTTGCGTCTCTGGGAAAGCACAGATCCCCAGGGCTGTTGTGCCTGTGTATAGGCTGCCAAGGGAAGGTGAAGAGCAGCAACAGCTTTCAGGCCTGGCACCTTCCTTGTGGGAGAAGGAGCCGGACGTTTGCCTTTTCGGAAAAAAGTCTCTGCCAAGAATGGGTACGATGAGATGTTGCGTCTCTGGGAAATCACAGATCCCCAGGGCTGTTGTGCCTGTGAATAGGCTGCCAAGGGAAGGTGAAGAGCAGCAACAGCTGTCAGGCCTGGCACCTTCCATGTGGGAGAAGGAGACGGACGTTTGCCTTTTCGGAAAAAAGGCTCGGCCGAGAACAGGCGCCTTGAGATGTTGTGTCTCTGGGAAAGCACAGATCCCCAGGGCTGTTGTGCCTGTGAATAGGCTGCCAAGGAAGGTGAAGAGCAGCAACAACTTTCAGGGCTGTCCCCTTCCTTGTGGGAGAAGGAGCCGGACGTTTGCCATTTCAGAAAGAGGCTCTGCCGAGAACAGGCGCCTTGAGATGTTGCATCTCTGGGAAAGCACAGATCCCCAGGGCTGTTGTGCCTGTGAATAGGCTGCCAAGGGAAGGTGAAGAGCAGCAACAGCTGTCAGGGCTGGCACCTTCCTTGTCAGGGAAGGAGCCGGACGTTTGCCTTTTCGGAAAAAAGTCTCGGCCAAGAATGGGTACGATGAGATGTTGCGTCTCTGGAAAAGCACAGATCCCCAGGGCTGTTGTTCCTGTGAATAGGCTGCCAAGGGAAGGTGAAGAGCAGCAACAACTTTCAGGGCTGGCACCTTCCTTGTGGGAGAAGGAGCCGGACGTTTGCCTTTTCGGAAAAAAGGCTCTGCCGAGAACAGGCGCCTTGAGATGTTGCATCTCTGGGAAAGCACAGATCCCCAGGGCTGTTGTTCCTGTGAATAGGCTGCCAAGGGAAGGTGAAGAACAGCAACAGATTTCAGGCCTGGCCCCTTCCATGTGGGAGAAGGAGCCGGACCTTATCCTTTTCGGAAAAAAGGCTCTGCCAAGAATGGGTACGATGAGATGTTGCGTCTCTGGGAAAGCACAGATCCCCAGGGCTGTTGTGCCTGTGAATAGGCTGCCAAGGGAAGGTGAAGAGCAGCAACAACTTTCAGGGCTGGCCCCTTCCTTGTGGGAGAAGGAGCCGGACGTTTGCCATTTCAGAAAGAGGCTCTGCCGAGAACAGGCGCCTTGAGATGTTGCATCTCTGGGAAAGCACAGATCCCCAGGGCTGTTGTGCCTGTGAATAGGCTGCCAAGGGAAGGTGAAGAGCAGCAACAGCTTTCAGGGCTGGCCCCTTCCTTGCGGGAGAAGGAGCCGGACGTTTGCCTTTTCGGAATATAGGCTCTGCCGAGAACAGGCGCCTTGAGATATTGCATCTCTGGGAAAGCACAGATCCCCAGGGCTGTTGTGCCTGTGAATAGGCTGCCAAGGGAAGGTGAAGAGCAGCAACAGCTGTCAGGCCTGGCACCTTCCTTGTGGGAGAAGGAGCCGGACGTTTGCCTTTTCGGAATGAGGCTCAGCCGAGAACAGGCGCCTTGAGATGTTGCGTCTCTGGGAAAGCACAGATCCCCAGGGCTGTTGTGCCTGTGAATAGGCTGCCAAGGGAAGGTGAAGAGCAGCAACAGCTGTCAGGCCTGGCACCTTCCTTATCGGGGAAGGAGCCAGACGTTATCCTTTTCGGAAAAAAGTCTCTGCCAAGAATGGGTACGATGAGATGTTGCGTCTCTGGGAAAGCACAGATCCCCAGGGCTGTTGTGCCTGTGAATAGGCTGCCAAGGGAAGGTGAAGAGCAGCAACAACTTTCAGGCCTGGCACCTTCCTTGTGGGAGAAGGAGCCGGACGTTTGCCTTTTCGGAAAGAGGCTCTGCCGAGAACAGGCGCCTTGAGATGTTGCATCTCTGGGAAAGCACAGATCCCCAGGGCTGTTGTGCCTGTGAATAGGCTGCCAAGGGAAGGTGAAGAGCAGCAACAGCTTTCAGGGCTGGCACCTTCCTTGTCGGGGAAGGAGCCGGACGTTTGCCTTTTCGGAAAAAAGGCTCTGCAGAGAACAGGCGCCTTGAGATGTTGCATCTCTGGGAAAGCACAGATCCCCAGGGCTGTTGTTCCTGTGAATAGGCTGCCAAGGGAAGGTGAAGAACAGCAACAGATTTCAGGCCTGGCCCCTTCCATGTGGGAGAAGGAGCCGGACGTTATCCTTTTGGGAAAAAAGGCTCTGCCAAGAATGGGTACGATGAGATGTTGCGTCTCTGGGAAAGCACAGATCCCCAGGGCTGTTGTGCCTGTGAATAGGCTGCCAAGGGAAGGTGAAGAGCAGCAACAACTTTCAGGGCTGGCCCCTTCCTTGTGGGAGAAGGAGCCGGACGTTTGCCATTTCAGAAAGAGGCTCTGCCGAGAACAGGCGCCTTGAGATGTTGCATCTCTGGGAAAGCACAGATCCCCAGGGCTGTTGTGCCTGTGAATAGGCTGCCAAGGGAAGGTGAAGAGCAGCAACAGCTGTCAGGGCTGGCACCTTCCTTGTCGGGGAAGGAGCCGGACGTTTGCCGTTTTGGAAAAAAGGCTCTGCCGAGAATGGGTACGATGAGATGTTGCGTCTCTGGGAAAGCACAGCTCCCCAGGGCTGTTGTGCCTGTGAATAGGCTGCCAAGGGAAGGTGAAGAGCAGCAACACCTTTCAGGGCTGGCCCCTTCCTTGCGGCAGAAGGAGCCGGACGTTTGCCTTTTCGGAAAAAAGGCTCTGCTAAGAATGGGTACGATGAGATGTTGCATCTCTGGGAAAGCACAGATCCCCAGGGCTGTTGTGCCTGTGAATAGGCTGCCAAGGGAAGGTGAAGAGCAGCAACAGCTGTCAGGCCTGGCACCTTCCTTGTGGAAGAAGGAGCCGGACGTTTGCCTTTTCGGAATGAGGCTCAGCCGACAACAGGCGCCTTGAGATGTTGCGTCTCTGGGAAAGCACAGATCCCCAGGGCTGTTGTGCCTGTGAATAGGCTGCCAAGGGAAGGTGAAGAGCAGCAACAGCTGTCAGGCCTGGCACCTTCCTTATCAGGGAAGGAGCCAGACGTTATCCTTTTCGGAAAAAAGTCTCTGCCAAGAATGGGTACGATGAGATGTTGCGTCTCTGGGAAAGCACAGATCCCCAGGGCTGTTGTGCCTGTGAATAGGCTGCCAAGGGAAGGTGAAGAGCAGCAACAGCTGTCAGGCCTGGCACCTTCCTTATCGGGGAAGGAGCCAGACGTTATCCTTTTCGGAAAAAAGTCTCTGCCAAGAATGGGTACGATGAGATGTTGTGTCTCTGGGAAAGCACAGATCCCCAGGGCTGTTGTGCCTGTGAATAGGCTGCCAAGGGAAGGTGAAGAGCAGCAACAACTTTCAGGCCTGGCACCTTCCTTGTGGGAGAAGGAGCCGGACGTTTGCCTTTTCGGAAAGAGGCTCTGCCGAGAACAGGCGCCTTGAGATGTTGCATCTCTGGGAAAGCACAGATCCCCAGGGCTGTTGTGCCTGTGAATAGGCTGCCAAGGGAAGGTGAAGAGCAGCAACAGCTGTCAGGCCTGGCCCCTTCCTTGCGGGAGAAGGAGCCGGACGTTTTCCTTTTCGGAAAAAAGGCTCTGCAGAGAACAGGCGCCTTGAGATGTTGCATCTCTGGGAAAGCACAGATCCCCAGGGCTGTTGTGCCTGTGAATAGGCTGCCAAGGGAAGGTGAAGAACAGCAACAACTTTCAGGGCTGGCCCCTTCCTTGTGGGAGAAGGAGCCGGACGTTTGCCATTTCAGAAAGAGGCTCTGCCGAGAACAGGCGCCTTGAGATGTTGCATCTCTGGGAAAGCACAGATCCCCAGGGCTGTTGTGCCTGTGAATAGGCTGCCAAGGGAAGGTGAAGAGCAGCAATAACTTTCAGGCCAGGCCCCTTCCATGTGGGAGAAGGAGCCGGACGTTATCCTTTTGGGAAAAAAGGCTCTGCCAAGAATGGGTACGATGAGATGTTGCGTCTCTGGGAAAGCACAGATCCCCAGGGCTGTTGTGCCTGTGAATAGGCTGCCAAGGGAAGGTGAAGAGCAGCAACAACTTTCAGGGCTGGCCCCTTCCTTGTGGGAGAAGGAGCCGGACGTTTGCCATTTCAGAAAGAGGCTCTGCCGAGAACAGGCGCCTTGAGATGTTGCATCTCTGGGAAAGCACAGATCCCCAGGGCTGTTGTGCCTGTGAATAGGCTGCCAAGGGAAGGTGAAGAGCAGCAACAGCTGTCAGGGCTGGCACCTTCCTTGTCGGGGAAGGAGCCGGACGTTTGCATTTTGGAAAAAAGGCTCTGCCGAGAATGGGTACGATGAGATGTTGCGTCTCTGGGAAAGCACAGCTCCCCAGGGCTGTTGTGCCTGTGAATAGGCTGCCAAGGGAAGGTGAAGAGCAGCAACACCTTTCAGGGCTGGCCCCTTCCTTGCGGCAGAAGGAGTCGGACGTTTGCCTTTTCGGAAAATAGGCTCTGCCGAGAATGGGTACGATGAGATATTGCATCTCTGGGAAAGCAGAGATCCCCAGGGCTGTTGTGCCTGTGAATAGGCTGCCAAGGGAAGGTGAAGAGCAGCAACAGCTTTCAGGGCTGGCCCCTTCCTTGCGGGAGAAGGAGCCGGACGTTTGCCTTTTCGGAAAAAAGGCTCTGCTAAGAATGGGTACGATGAGATGTTGCATCTCTGGGAAAGCACAGATCCCCAGGGCTGTTGTGCCTGTGAATAGGCTGCCAAGGGAAGGTGAAGAGCAGCAACAGCTGTCAGGCCTGGCACCTTCCTTGTGGAAGAAGGAGCCGGACGTTTGCCTTTTCGGAATGAGGCTCAGCCGACAACAGGCGCCTTGAGATGTTGCGTCTCTGGGAAAGCACAGATCCCCAGGGCTGTTGTGCCTGTGAATAGGCTGCCAAGGGAAGGTGAAGAGCAGCAACAGCTGTCAGGCCTGGCACCTTCCTTATCAGGGAAGGAGCCAGACGTTATCCTTTTCGGAAAAAAGTCTCTGCCAAGAATGGGTACGATGAGATGTTGCGTCTCTGGGAAAGCACAGATCCCCAGGGCTGTTGTGCCTGTGAATAGGCTGCCAAGGGAAGGTGAAGAGCAGCAACAGCTGTCAGGCCTGGCACCTTCCTTATCGGGGAAGGAGCCAGACGTTATCCTTTTCGGAAAAAAGTCTCTGCCAAGAATGGGTACGATGAGATGTTGTGTCTCTGGGAAAGCACAGATCCCCAGGGCTGTTGTGCCTGTGAATAGGCTGCCAAGGGAAGGTGAAGAGCAGCAACAACTTTCAGGCCTGGCACCTTCCTTGTGGGAGAAGGAGCCGGACGTTTGCCTTTTCGGAAAGAGGCTCTGCCGAGAACAGGCGCCTTGAGATGTTGCATCTCTGGGAAAGCACAGATCCCCAGGGCTGTTGTGCCTGTGAATAGGCTGCCAAGGGAAGGTGAAGAGCAGCAACAGCTTTCAGGGCTGGCCCCTTCCTTGCGGGAGAAGGAGCCGGACGTTTGCCTTTTCGGAAAAAAGGCTCTGCAGAGAACAGGCGCCTTGAGATGTTGCATCTCTGGGAAAGCACAGATCCCCAGGGCTGTTGTGCCTGTGAATAGGCTGCCAAGGGAAGGTGAAGAACAGCAACAACTTTCAGGGCTGGCCCCTTCCTTGTGGGAGAAGGAGCCGGACGTTTGCCATTTCAGAAAGGGGCTCTGCCGAGAACAGGCGCCTTGAGATGTTGCATCTCTGGGAAAGCACAGATCCCCAGGGCTGTTGTGCCTGTGAATAGGCTGCCAAGGGAAGGTGAAGAGCAGCAATAACTTTCAGGCCAGGCCCCTTCCATGTGGGAGAAGGAGCCGGACGTTATCCTTTTCGGAAAAAAGGCTCTGCCAAGAATGGATACGATGAGATGTTGCGTCTCTGGGAAAGCACAGATCCCCAGGGCTGTTGTTCCTGTGAATAGGCTGCCAAGGGAAGGTGAAGAGCAGCAACAGCTGTCAGGCCTGGCACCTTCCTTGTCGGGGAAGGAGCCGGACGTTTGCCTTTTTGGAAAAAAGGCTCTGCCGAGAATGGGTACGATGAGATGTTGCGTCTCTGGGAAAGCACAGATCCCCAGGGCTGTTGTGCCTGTGAATAGGCTGCCAAGGGAAGGTGAAGAGCAGCAACAGCTGTCAGGGCTGGCACCTTCCTTGTCGGGGAAGGAGCCGGACGTTTGCCTTTTCGGAAAAAAGGTCTGCCGAGAATGGGTACGATGAGATGTTGCGTCTCTGGGAAAGCACAGATCCCCAGGGCTGTTGTGCCTGTGTATAGGCTGCCAAGGGAAGGTGAAGAGCAGCAACAGCTTTCAGGCCTGGCACCTTCCTTGTCGGGGAAGGAGCCGGACGTTTGCCTTTTCGGAAAAAAGTCTCTGCCAAGAATGGGTACGATGAGATGTTGCGTCTCTGGGAAATCACAGATCCCCAGGGCTGTTGTGCCTGTGAATAGGCTGCCAAGGGAAGGTGAAGAGCAGCAACAGCTGTCAGGCCTGGCACCTTCCATGTGGGAGAAGGAGCCGGACGTTTGCCTTTTCGGAAAAAAGGCTCGGCCGAGAACAGGCGCCTTGAGATGTTGTGTCTCTGGGAAAGCACAGATCCCCAGGGCTGTTGTGCCTGTGAATAGGCTGCCAAGGAAGGTGAAGAGCAGCAACAACTTTCAGGGCTGTCCCCTTCCTTGTGGGAGAAGGAGCCGGACGTTTGCCATTTCAGAAAGAGGCTCTGCCGAGAACAGGCGCCTTGAGATGTTGCATCTCTGGGAAAGCACAGATCCCCAGGGCTGTTGTGCCTGTGAATAGGCTGCCAAGGGAAGGTGAAGAGCAGCAACAGCTGTCAGGGCTGTCCCCTTCCTTGTCAGGGAAGGAGCCGGACGTTTGCCTTTTCGGAAAAAAGTCTCGGCCAAGAATGGGTACGATGAGATGTTGCGTCTCTGGAAAAGCACAGATCCCCAGTGCTGTTGTGCCTGTGAATAGGCTGCCAAGGGAAGGTGAAGAGCAGCAACAACTTTCAGGGCTGGCACCTTCCTTGTGGGAGAAGGAGCCGGACGTTTGCCTTTTCGGAAAAAAGGCTCTGCCGAGAACAGGCGCCTTGAGATGTTGCATCTCTGGGAAAGCACAGATCCCCAGGGCTGTTGTGCCTGTGAATAGGCTGCCAAGGGAAGGTGAAGAACAGCAACAGATTTCAGGCCTGGCCCCTTCCATGTGGGAGAAGGAGCCGGACCTTATCCTTTTCGGAAAAAAGGCTCTGCCAAGAATGGGTACGATGAGATGTTGCGTCTCTGGGAAAGCACAGATCCCCAGGGCTGTTGTGCCTGTGAATAGGCTGCCAAGGGAAGGTGAAGAGCAGCAACAACTTTCAGGGCTGGCCCCTTCCTTGTGGGAGAAGGAGCCGGACGTTTGCCATTTCAGAAAGAGGCTCTGCCGAGAACAGGCGCCTTGAGATGTTGCATCTCTGGGAAAGCACAGATCCCCAGGGCTGTTGTGCCTGTGAATAGGCTGCCAAGGGAAGGTGAAGAGCAGCAACAGCTGTCAGGCCTGGCACCTTCCTTGTCGGGGAAGGAGCCGGACGTTTGCCTTTTTGGAAAAAAGGCTCTGCCGAGAATGGGTACGATGAGATGTTGCGTCTCTGGGAAAGCACAGATCCCCAGGGCTGTTGTGCCTGTGAATAGGCTGCCAAGGGAAGGTGAAGAGCAGCAACAGCTGTCAGGGCTGGCACCTTCCTTGTCGGGGAAGGAGCCGGACGTTTGCCTTTTTGGAAAAAAGGCTCTGCCGAGAATGGGTACGATGAGATGTTGCGTCTCTGGGAAAGCACAGATCCCCAGGGCTGTTGTGCCTGTGAATAGGCTGCCAAGGGAAGGTGAAGAGCAGCAACACCTTTCAGGGCTGGCCCCTTCCTTGCGGCAGAAGGAGTCGGACGTTTGCCTTTTCGGAAAATAGGCTCTGCCGAGAATGGGTACGATGAGATGTTGTGTCTCTGGGAAAGCACAGATCCCCAGGGCTGTTGTGCCTGTGAATAGGCTGCCAAGGGAAGGTGAAGAGCAGCAACAGCTTTCAGGGCTGGCCCCTTCCTTGCGGGAGAAGGAGCCGGACGTTTGCCTTTTCGGAATATAGGCTCTGCCGAGAACAGGCGCCTTGAGATATTGCATCTCTGGGAAAGCACAGATCCCCAGCGCTGTTGTGCCTGTGAATAGGCTGCCAAGGGAAGGTGAAGAGCAGCAACAACCTTCAGGGCTCGCCCCTTCCTTGTGGGAGAAGGAGCCGGACGTTGCCTTTTCGGAAAAAAGGGTCTGCCGAGAACAGGCGCCTTGAGATGTTGCATCTCTGGGAAAGCACAGATCCCCAGGGCTGTTGTGCCTGTGAATAGGCTGCCAAGGGAAGGTGAAGAGCAGCAACAGCTGTCAGGCCTGGCACCTTCCTTGTCGGGGAAGGAGCCGGACGTTTGCCTTTTCGGAAAAAAGGCTCTGCCGAGAATGGGTACGATGAGATGTTGCGTCTCTGGGAAAGCACAGATCCCCAGGGCTGTTGTGCCTGTGTATAGGCTGCCAAGGGAAGGTGAAGAGCAGCAACAGATTTCAGGCCTGGCACTTTCCATGTGGGAGAAGGAGCCAGACGTTTGCCTTTTCGGAAAAAAGTCTCTGCCAAGAATGGGTACGATGAGATGTTGCGTCTCTGGGAAATCACAGATCCCCAGGGCTGTTGTGCCTGTGAATAGGCTGCCAAGGGAAGGTGAAGAGCAGCAACAACTTTCAGGGCTGGCACCTTCCATGTGGGAGAAGGAGCCGGACGTTTGCCATTTCAGAAAGAGGCTCTGCCGAGAACAGGCGCCTTGAGATGTTGCATCTCTGGGAAAGCACAGATCCCCAGGGCTGTTGTGCCTGTGAATAGGCTGCCAAGGGAAGGTGAAGAGCAGCAACAACTTTCAGGGATGTCCCCTTCCTTGTCGGGGAAGGAGCCGGACGTTTGCCTTTTTGGAAAAAAGGCTCTGCCGAGAATGGGTACGATGAGATGTTGCGTCTCTGGGAAAGCACAGATCCCCAGGGCTGTTGTGCCTGTGAATAGGCTGCCAAGGGAAGGTGAAGAGCAGCAACAGCTTTCAGGCCTGGCACCTTCCATGTGGGAGAAGGAGCCGGACGTTTGCCTTTTCGGAAAAAAGGCTCTGCCAAGAACAGGCGCCTTGAGATGTTGTGTCTCTGGGAAAGCACAGATCCCCAGGGCTGTTGTTCCTGTGAATAGGCTGCCAAGGAAGGTGAAGAGCAGCAACAACTTTCAGGGCTGTCCCCTTCCTTGTGGGAGAAGGAGCCGGACGTTTGCCATTTCAGAAAGAGGCTCTGCCGAGAACAGGCGCCTTGAGATGTTGCATCTCTGGGAAAGCACAGATCCCCAGGGCTGTTGTGCCTGTGAATAGGCTGCCAAGGGAAGGTGAAGAGCAGCAACAGCTGTCAGGGCTGGCACCTTCCTTGTCGGGGAAGGAGCCGGACGTTTGCCTTTTCGGAAAAAAGTCTCGGCCAAGAATGGGTACGATGAGATGTTGCGTCTCTGGAAAAGCACAGATCCCCAGTGCTGTTGTGCCTGTGAATAGGCTGCCAAGGGAAGGTGAAGAGCAGCAACAACTTTCAGGGCTGGCACCTTCCTTGTCGGGGAAGGAGCCGGACGTTATCCTTTTCGGAAAAAAGGCTCTGCCGAGAACAGGCGCCTTGAGATGTTGCATCTCTGGGAAAGCACAGATCCCCAGGGCTGTTGTTCCTGTGAATAGGCTGCCAAGGGAAGGTGAAGAACAGCAACAGATTTCAGGCCTGGCCCCTTCCATGTGGGAGAAGGAGCCGGACGTTATCCTTTTCGGAAAAAAGGCTCTGCCAAGAATGGGTACGATGAGATGTTGCGTCTCTGGGAAAGCACAGATCCCCAGGGCTGTTGTGCCTGTGAATAGGCTGCCAAGGGAAGGTGAAGAGCAGCAACAACTTTCAGGGCTGTCCCCTTCCTTGTGGGAGAAGGAGCCGGACATTTGCCATTTCAGAAAGAGGCTCTGCCGAGAACAGGCGCCTTGAGATGTTGCATCTCTGGGAAAGCACAGATCCCCAGGGCTGTTGTGCCTGTGAATAGGCTGCCAAGGGAAGGTGAAGAGCAGCAACAGCTGTCAGGCCTGGCACCTTCCTTGTCGGGGAAGGAGCCGGACGTTTGCCTTTTTGGAAAAAAGGCTCTGCCGAGAATGGGTACGATGAGATGTTGCGTCTCTGGGAAAGCACAGATCCCCAGGGCTGTTGTGCCTGTGAATAGGCTGCCAAGGGAAGGTGAAGAGCAGCAACAGCTGTCAGGCCTGGCACCTTCCTTGTCGGGGAAGGAGCCGGACGTTTGCCTTTTCGGAAAAACGGCTCTGCCGAGAATGGGTACGATGAGATGTTGCGTCTCTGGGAAAGCACAGATCCCCAGGGCTGTTGTGCCTGTGTATAGGCTGCCAAGGGAAGGTGAAGAGCAGCAACAGCTTTCAGGCCTGGCACTTTCCATGTGGGAGAAGGAGCCAGACGTTTGCCTTTTCGGAAAAAAGTCTCTGCCAAGAATGGGTACGATGAGATGTTGCGTCTCTGGGAAATCACAGATCCCCAGGGCTGTTGTGCCTGTGAATAGGCTGCCAAGGGAAGGTGAAGAGCAGCAACAACTTTCAGGGCTGGCACCTTCCATGTGGGAGAAGGAGCCGGACGTTTGCCATTTCAGAAAGAGGCTCTGCCGAGAACAGGCGCCTTGAGATGTTGCATCTCTGGGAAAGCACAGATCCCCAGGGCTGTTGTGCCTGTGAATAGGCTGCCAAGGGAAGGTGAAGAGCAGCAACAACTTTCAGGGATGTCCCCTTCCTTGTCGGGGAAGGAGCCGGACGTTTGCCTTTTTGGAAAAAAGGCTCTGCCGAGAATGGGTACGATGAGATGTTGCGTCTCTGGGAAAGCACAGATCCCCAGGGCTGTTGTGCCTGTGAATAGGCTGCCAAGGGAAGGTGAAGAGCAGCAACAGCTTTCAGGCCTGGCACCTTCCATGTGGGAGAAGGAGCCGGACGTTTGCCTTTTCGGAAAAAAGGCTCTGCCAAGAACAGGCGCCTTGAGATGTTGTGTCTCTGGGAAAGCACAGATCCCCAGGGCTGTTGTTCCTGTGAATAGGCTGCCAAGGAAGGTGAAGAGCAGCAACAACTTTCAGGGCTGTCCCCTTCCTTGTGGGAGAAGGAGCCGGACGTTTGCCATTTCAGAAAGAGGCTCTGCCGAGAACAGGCGCCTTGAGATGTTGCATCTCTGGGAAAGCACAGATCCCCAGGGCTGTTGTGCCTGTGAATAGGCTGCCAAGGGAAGGTGAAGAGCAGCAACAGCTGTCAGGGCTGGCACCTTCCTTGTCGGGGAAGGAGCCGGACGTTTGCCTTTTCGGAAAAAAGTCTCGGCCAAGAATGGGTACGATGAGATGTTGCGTCTCTGGAAAAGCACAGATCCCCAGTGCTGTTGTGCCTGTGAATAGGCTGCCAAGGGAAGGTGAAGAGCAGCAACAACTTTCAGGGCTGGCACCTTCCTTGTCGGGGAAGGAGCCGGACGTTATCCTTTTCGGAAAAAAGGCTCTGCCGAGAACAGGCGCCTTGAGATGTTGCATCTCTGGGAAAGCACAGATCCCCAGGGCTGTTGTTCCTGTGAATAGGCTGCCAAGGGAAGGTGAAGAACAGCAACAGATTTCAGGCCTGGCCCCTTCCATGTGGGAGAAGGAGCCGGACGTTATCCTTTTCGGAAAAAAGGCTCTGCCAAGAATGGGTACGATGAGATGTTGCGTCTCTGGGAAAGCACAGATCCCCAGGGCTGTTGTTCCTGTGAATAGGCTGCCAAGGGAAGGTGAAGAGCAGCAACAACTTTCAGGGCTGTCCCCTTCCTTGTGGGAGAAGGAGCCGGACGTTTGCCATTTCAGAAAGAGGCTCTGCCGAGAACAGGCGCCTTGAGATGTTGCATCTCTGGGAAAGCACAGATCCCCAGGGCTGTTGTGCCTGTGAATAGGCTGCCAAGGGAAGGTGAAGAGCAGCAACAGCTGTCAGGCCTGGCACCTTCCTTGTCGGGGAAGGAGCCGGACGTTTGCCTTTTTGGAAAAAAGGCTCTGCCGAGAATGGGTACGATGAGATGTTGCGTCTCTGGGAAAGCACAGATCCCCAGGGCTGTTGTGCCTGTGAATAGGCTGCCAAGGGAAGGTGAAGAGCAGCAACAGCTGTCAGGGCTGGCACCTTCCTTGTCGGGGAAGGAGCCGGACGTTTGCCTTTTCGGAAAAAAGGGTCTGCCGAGAATGGGTACGATGAGATGTTGCGTCTCTGGGAAAGCACAGATCCCCAGGGCTGTTGTGCCTGTGTATAGGCTGCCAAGGGAAGGTGAAGAGCAGCAACAGCTTTCAGGCCTGGCACCTTCCTTGTGGGAGAAGGAGCCGGACGTTTGCCTTTTCGGAAAAAAGTCTCTGCCAAGAATGGGTACGATGAGATGTTGCGTCTCTGGGAAATCACAGATCCCCAGGGCTGTTGTGCCTGTGAATAGGCTGCCAAGGGAAGGTGAAGAGCAGCAACAGCTGTCAGGCCTGGCACCTTCCATGTGGGAGAAGGAGACGGACGTTTGCCTTTTCGGAAAAAAGGCTCGGCCGAGAACAGGCGCCTTGAGATGTTGTGTCTCTGGGAAAGCACAGATCCCCAGGGCTGTTGTGCCTGTGAATAGGCTGCCAAGGAAGGTGAAGAGCAGCAACAACTTTCAGGGCTGTCCCCTTCCTTGTGGGAGAAGGAGCCGGACGTTTGCCATTTCAGAAAGAGGCTCTGCCGAGAACAGGCGCCTTGAGATGTTGCATCTCTGGGAAAGCACAGATCCCCAGGGCTGTTGTGCCTGTGAATAGGCTGCCAAGGGAAGGTGAAGAGCAGCAACAGCTGTCAGGGCTGGCACCTTCCTTGTCAGGGAAGGAGCCGGACGTTTGCCTTTTCGGAAAAAAGTCTCGGCCAAGAATGGGTACGATGAGATGTTGCGTCTCTGGAAAAGCACAGATCCCCAGGGCTGTTGTTCCTGTGAATAGGCTGCCAAGGGAAGGTGAAGAGCAGCAACAACTTTCAGGGCTGGCACCTTCCTTGTGGGAGAAGGAGCCGGACGTTTGCCTTTTCGGAAAAAAGGCTCTGCCGAGAACAGGCGCCTTGAGATGTTGCATCTCTGGGAAAGCACAGATCCCCAGGGCTGTTGTTCCTGTGAATAGGCTGCCAAGGGAAGGTGAAGAACAGCAACAGATTTCAGGCCTGGCCCCTTCCATGTGGGAGAAGGAGCCGGACCTTATCCTTTTCGGAAAAAAGGCTCTGCCAAGAATGGGTACGATGAGATGTTGCGTCTCTGGGAAAGCACAGATCCCCAGGGCTGTTGTGCCTGTGAATAGGCTGCCAAGGGAAGGTGAAGAGCAGCAACAACTTTCAGGGCTGGCCCCTTCCTTGTGGGAGAAGGAGCCGGACGTTTGCCATTTCAGAAAGAGGCTCTGCCGAGAACAGGCGCCTTGAGATGTTGCATCTCTGGGAAAGCACAGATCCCCAGGGCTGTTGTGCCTGTGAATAGGCTGCCAAGGGAAGGTGAAGAGCAGCAACAGCTTTCAGGGCTGGCCCCTTCCTTGCGGGAGAAGGAGCCGGACGTTTGCCTTTTCGGAATATAGGCTCTGCCGAGAACAGGCGCCTTGAGATATTGCATCTCTGGGAAAGCACAGATCCCCAGGGCTGTTGTGCCTGTGAATAGGCTGCCAAGGGAAGGTGAAGAGCAGCAACAGCTGTCAGGCCTGGCACCTTCCTTGTGGGAGAAGGAGCCGGACGTTTGCCTTTTCGGAATGAGGCTCAGCCGAGAACAGGCGCCTTGAGATGTTGCGTCTCTGGGAAAGCACAGATCCCCAGGGCTGTTGTGCCTGTGAATAGGCTGCCAAGGGAAGGTGAAGAGCAGCAACAGCTGTCAGGCCTGGCACCTTCCTTATCGGGGAAGGAGCCAGACGTTATCCTTTTCGGAAAAAAGTCTCTGCCAAGAATGGGTACGATGAGATGTTGCGTCTCTGGGAAAGCACAGATCCCCAGGGCTGTTGTGCCTGTGAATAGGCTGCCAAGGGAAGGTGAAGAGCAGCAACAACTTTCAGGCCTGGCACCTTCCTTGTGGGAGAAGGAGCCGGACGTTTGCCTTTTCGGAAAGAGGCTCTGCCGAGAACAGGCGCCTTGAGATGTTGCATCTCTGGGAAAGCACAGATCCCCAGGGCTGTTGTGCCTGTGAATAGGCTGCCAAGGGAAGGTGAAGAGCAGCAACAGCTTTCAGGGCTGGCACCTTCCTTGTCGGGGAAGGAGCCGGACGTTTGCCTTTTCGGAAAAAAGGCTCTGCAGAGAACAGGCGCCTTGAGATGTTGCATCTCTGGGAAAGCACAGATCCCCAGGGCTGTTGTTCCTGTGAATAGGCTGCCAAGGGAAGGTGAAGAACAGCAACAGATTTCAGGCCTGGCCCCTTCCATGTGGGAGAAGGAGCCGGACGTTATCCTTTTGGGAAAAAAGGCTCTGCCAAGAATGGGTACGATGAGATGTTGCGTCTCTGGGAAAGCACAGATCCCCAGGGCTGTTGTGCCTGTGAATAGGCTGCCAAGGGAAGGTGAAGAGCAGCAACAACTTTCAGGGCTGGCCCCTTCCTTGTGGGAGAAGGAGCCGGACGTTTGCCATTTCAGAAAGAGGCTCTGCCGAGAACAGGCGCCTTGAGATGTTGCATCTCTGGGAAAGCACAGATCCCCAGGGCTGTTGTGCCTGTGAATAGGCTGCCAAGGGAAGGTGAAGAGCAGCAACAGCTGTCAGGGCTGGCACCTTCCTTGTCGGGGAAGGAGCCGGACGTTTGCCGTTTTGGAAAAAAGGCTCTGCCGAGAATGGGTACGATGAGATGTTGCGTCTCTGGGAAAGCACAGCTCCCCAGGGCTGTTGTGCCTGTGAATAGGCTGCCAAGGGAAGGTGAAGAGCAGCAACACCTTTCAGGGCTGGCCCCTTCCTTGCGGCAGAAGGAGCCGGACGTTTGCCTTTTCGGAAAAAAGGCTCTGCTAAGAATGGGTACGATGAGATGTTGCATCTCTGGGAAAGCACAGATCCCCAGGGCTGTTGTGCCTGTGAATAGGCTGCCAAGGGAAGGTGAAGAGCAGCAACAGCTGTCAGGCCTGGCACCTTCCTTGTGGAAGAAGGAGCCGGACGTTTGCCTTTTCGGAATGAGGCTCAGCCGACAACAGGCGCCTTGAGATGTTGCGTCTCTGGGAAAGCACAGATCCCCAGGGCTGTTGTGCCTGTGAATAGGCTGCCAAGGGAAGGTGAAGAGCAGCAACAGCTGTCAGGCCTGGCACCTTCCTTATCAGGGAAGGAGCCAGACGTTATCCTTTTCGGAAAAAAGTCTCTGCCAAGAATGGGTACGATGAGATGTTGCGTCTCTGGGAAAGCACAGATCCCCAGGGCTGTTGTGCCTGTGAATAGGCTGCCAAGGGAAGGTGAAGAGCAGCAACAGCTGTCAGGCCTGGCACCTTCCTTATCGGGGAAGGAGCCAGACGTTATCCTTTTCGGAAAAAAGTCTCTGCCAAGAATGGGTACGATGAGATGTTGTGTCTCTGGGAAAGCACAGATCCCCAGGGCTGTTGTGCCTGTGAATAGGCTGCCAAGGGAAGGTGAAGAGCAGCAACAACTTTCAGGCCTGGCACCTTCCTTGTGGGAGAAGGAGCCGGACGTTTGCCTTTTCGGAAAGAGGCTCTGCCGAGAACAGGCGCCTTGAGATGTTGCATCTCTGGGAAAGCACAGATCCCCAGGGCTGTTGTGCCTGTGAATAGGCTGCCAAGGGAAGGTGAAGAGCAGCAACAGCTGTCAGGCCTGGCCCCTTCCTTGCGGGAGAAGGAGCCGGACGTTTTCCTTTTCGGAAAAAAGGCTCTGCAGAGAACAGGCGCCTTGAGATGTTGCATCTCTGGGAAAGCACAGATCCCCAGGGCTGTTGTGCCTGTGAATAGGCTGCCAAGGGAAGGTGAAGAACAGCAACAACTTTCAGGGCTGGCCCCTTCCTTGTGGGAGAAGGAGCCGGACGTTTGCCATTTCAGAAAGAGGCTCTGCCGAGAACAGGCGCCTTGAGATGTTGCATCTCTGGGAAAGCACAGATCCCCAGGGCTGTTGTGCCTGTGAATAGGCTGCCAAGGGAAGGTGAAGAGCAGCAATAACTTTCAGGCCAGGCCCCTTCCATGTGGGAGAAGGAGCCGGACGTTATCCTTTTGGGAAAAAAGGCTCTGCCAAGAATGGGTACGATGAGATGTTGCGTCTCTGGGAAAGCACAGATCCCCAGGGCTGTTGTGCCTGTGAATAGGCTGCCAAGGGAAGGTGAAGAGCAGCAACAACTTTCAGGGCTGGCCCCTTCCTTGTGGGAGAAGGAGCCGGACGTTTGCCATTTCAGAAAGAGGCTCTGCCGAGAACAGGCGCCTTGAGATGTTGCATCTCTGGGAAAGCACAGATCCCCAGGGCTGTTGTGCCTGTGAATAGGCTGCCAAGGGAAGGTGAAGAGCAGCAACAGCTGTCAGGGCTGGCACCTTCCTTGTCGGGGAAGGAGCCGGACGTTTGCATTTTGGAAAAAAGGCTCTGCCGAGAATGGGTACGATGAGATGTTGCGTCTCTGGGAAAGCACAGCTCCCCAGGGCTGTTGTGCCTGTGAATAGGCTGCCAAGGGAAGGTGAAGAGCAGCAACACCTTTCAGGGCTGGCCCCTTCCTTGCGGCAGAAGGAGTCGGACGTTTGCCTTTTCGGAAAATAGGCTCTGCCGAGAATGGGTACGATGAGATATTGCATCTCTGGGAAAGCAGAGATCCCCAGGGCTGTTGTGCCTGTGAATAGGCTGCCAAGGGAAGGTGAAGAGCAGCAACAGCTTTCAGGGCTGGCCCCTTCCTTGCGGGAGAAGGAGCCGGACGTTTGCCTTTTCGGAAAAAAGGCTCTGCTAAGAATGGGTACGATGAGATGTTGCATCTCTGGGAAAGCACAGATCCCCAGGGCTGTTGTGCCTGTGAATAGGCTGCCAAGGGAAGGTGAAGAGCAGCAACAGCTGTCAGGCCTGGCACCTTCCTTGTGGAAGAAGGAGCCGGACGTTTGCCTTTTCGGAATGAGGCTCAGCCGACAACAGGCGCCTTGAGATGTTGCGTCTCTGGGAAAGCACAGATCCCCAGGGCTGTTGTGCCTGTGAATAGGCTGCCAAGGGAAGGTGAAGAGCAGCAACAGCTGTCAGGCCTGGCACCTTCCTTATCAGGGAAGGAGCCAGACGTTATCCTTTTCGGAAAAAAGTCTCTGCCAAGAATGGGTACGATGAGATGTTGCGTCTCTGGGAAAGCACAGATCCCCAGGGCTGTTGTGCCTGTGAATAGGCTGCCAAGGGAAGGTGAAGAGCAGCAACAGCTGTCAGGCCTGGCACCTTCCTTATCGGGGAAGGAGCCAGACGTTATCCTTTTCGGAAAAAAGTCTCTGCCAAGAATGGGTACGATGAGATGTTGTGTCTCTGGGAAAGCACAGATCCCCAGGGCTGTTGTGCCTGTGAATAGGCTGCCAAGGGAAGGTGAAGAGCAGCAACAACTTTCAGGCCTGGCACCTTCCTTGTGGGAGAAGGAGCCGGACGTTTGCCTTTTCGGAAAGAGGCTCTGCCGAGAACAGGCGCCTTGAGATGTTGCATCTCTGGGAAAGCACAGATCCCCAGGGCTGTTGTGCCTGTGAATAGGCTGCCAAGGGAAGGTGAAGAGCAGCAACAGCTTTCAGGGCTGGCCCCTTCCTTGCGGGAGAAGGAGCCGGACGTTTGCCTTTTCGGAAAAAAGGCTCTGCAGAGAACAGGCGCCTTGAGATGTTGCATCTCTGGGAAAGCACAGATCCCCAGGGCTGTTGTGCCTGTGAATAGGCTGCCAAGGGAAGGTGAAGAACAGCAACAACTTTCAGGGCTGGCCCCTTCCTTGTGGGAGAAGGAGCCGGACGTTTGCCATTTCAGAAAGGGGCTCTGCCGAGAACAGGCGCCTTGAGATGTTGCATCTCTGGGAAAGCACAGATCCCCAGGGCTGTTGTGCCTGTGAATAGGCTGCCAAGGGAAGGTGAAGAGCAGCAATAACTTTCAGGCCAGGCCCCTTCCATGTGGGAGAAGGAGCCGGACGTTATCCTTTTCGGAAAAAAGGCTCTGCCAAGAATGGATACGATGAGATGTTGCGTCTCTGGGAAAGCACAGATCCCCAGGGCTGTTGTTCCTGTGAATAGGCTGCCAAGGGAAGGCGAAGAGCAGCAACAACTTTCAGGGCTGGCACCTTCCTTGTCGGGGAAGGAGCCGGACGTTTGCCTTTTCGGAATATAGGCTCTGCCGAGAATGGGTACGATGAGATGTTGCGTCTCTGGGAAAGCACAGATCCCCAGGGCTGTTGTGCCTGTGAATAGGCTCTCAAGGGAAGGTGAAGAGCAGCAACAACTTTCAGGGCTGTCCCCTTCCTTGTCGGGGAAGGAGCCGGACGTTATACTTTTCGGAAAAAAGGCTCTGCCAAGAATGGGTACGATGAGATGTTGCGTCTCTGGGAAAGCACAGATCCCCAGGGCTGTTGTGCCTGTGAATAGGCTGCCAAGGGAAGGTGAAGAGCAGCAACAACTTTCAGGGCTGTCCCCTTCCTTGTGGGAGAAGGAGCCGGACGTTTGCCATTTCAGAAAGAGGCTCTGCCGAGAACAGGCGCCTTGAGATGTTGCATCTCTGGGAAAGCACAGATCCCCAGGGCTGTTGTGCCTGTGAATAGGCTGCCAAGGGAAGGTGAAGAGCAGCAACAGCTGTCAGGGCTGTCCCCTTCCTTGTCGGGGAAGGAGCCGGACGTTTGCCTTTTTGGAAAAAAGGCTCTGCCGGGAATGGGTACGATGAGATGTTGCGTCTCTGGGAAAGCACAGATCCCCAGGGCTGTTGTGCCTGTGAATAGGCTGCCAAGCGAAGGTGAAGAGCAGCAACAGCTTTCAGGCCTGGCACCTTCCATGTGGGAGAAGGAGCCGGACGTTTGCCTTTTCGGAAAAAAGGCTCTGCCAAGAATGGGTACGATGAGATGTTGTGTCTCTGGGAAAGCACAGATCCCCAGGGCTGTTGTGCCTGTGAATAGGCTGCCAAGGGAAGGTGAAGAACAGCAACAACTTTCAGGCCTGGCCCCTTCCTTGTGGGAGAAGGAGCCGGACGTTTGCCATTTCAGAAAGAGGCTCTGCCGAGAACAGGCGCCTTGAGATGTTGCATCTCTGGGAAAGCACAGATCCCCAGGGCTGTTGTGCCTGTGAATAGGTTGCCAAGGGAAGGTGAAGAGCAGCAACAGCTGTCAGGGCTGGCACCTTCCTTGTCGGGGAAGGAGCCGGACTTTTGCCTTTTTGGAAAAAAGGCTCTGCCGAGAATGGGTACGATGAGATGTTGTGTCTCTGGGAAACCACAGATCCCCAGGGCTGTTGTGCCTGTGAATAGGCTGCCAAGGGAAGGTGAAGAGCAGCAACACCTTTCAGGGCTGGCCCCTTCCTTGTGGGAGAAGGAGTCGGACGTTTGCCTTTTCGGAAAATAGGCTCTGCCGAGAATGGGTACGATGAGATGTTGTGTCTCTGGGAAAGCAGAGATCCCCAGGGCTGTTGTGCCTGTGAATAGGCTGCCAAGGGAAGGTGAAGAGCAGCAACAACCTTCAGGGGTCGCCCCTTCCTTGTCGGGGAAGGAGCCGGACGTTTGCCTTTTCGGAAAAAAGGCTCTGCCAAGAATGGGTACGATGAGATGTTGCGTCTCTGGGAAAGCACAGATCCCCAGGGCTGTTGTGCCTGTGAATAGGTTGCCAAGGGAAGGTGAAGAGCAGCAACAGCTGTCAGGGCTGGCACCTTCCTTGTCGGGGAAGGAGCCGGACGTTTGCCTTTTTGGAAAAAAGGCTCTGCCGAGAATGGGTAAGATGAGATGTTGCGTCTCTGGGAAAGCACAGATCCCCAGGGCTGTTGTGCCTGTGAATAGGCTGCCAAGGGAAGGTGAAGAGCAGCAACAAATTTCAGGGCTGGCACCTTCCCTGTCGGGGAAGGAGCCGGACGTTTGCCTTTTCGGAAAAAAGGCTCTGCCGAGAACAGGCGCCTTGAGCTGTTGTGTCTCTGGGAAAGCAGAGATCCCCAGGGCTGTTGTGCCTGTGAATAGGCTGCCAAGGGAAGGTGAAGAGCAGCAACAGCTGTCAGGCCTGGCACCTTCCATGTGGGAGAAGGAGCCGGACGTTTGCCTTTTCGGAAAAAAGGCTCTGCCGAGAACAGGCGCCTTGAGATGTTGCATCTCTGGGAAAGCACAGATCCCCAGGGCTGTTGTGCCTGTGAATAGGCTGCCAAGGGAAGGTGAAGAACAGCAACAGATTTCAGGCCTGGCCCCTTCCATGTGGGAGAAGGAGCCGGACGTTATCCTTTTGGGAAAAAAGGCTCTGCCAAGAATGGATACGATGAGATGTTGCGTCTCTGGGAAAGCACAGATCCCCAGGGCTGTTGTGCCTGTGAATAGGCTGCCAAGGGAAGGTGAAGAGCAGCAACAACTTTCAGGGCTGGCACCTTCCTTGTCGGGGAAGGAGCCGGACGTTATCCTTTTCGGAAAAAAGGCTCTGCCAAGAATGGGTACGATGAGATGTTGCGTCTCTGGGAAAGCACAGATCCCCAGGGCTGTTGTGCCTGTGAATAGGCTGCCAAGGGAAGGTGAAGAGCAGCAACAGCTGTCAGGCCTGGCACCTTCCTTGTGGGAGAAGGAGCCGGACGTTTGCCATTTCAGAAAGAGGCTCTGCCGAGAACAGGCGCCTTGAGATGTTGCATCTCTGGGAAAGCACAGATCCCCAGGGCTGTTGTGCCTGTGAATAGGCTGCCAAGGGAAGGTGAAGAGCAGCAACAACTTTCAGGGCTGGCACCTTCCTTGTCGGGGAAGGAGCCGGACGTTTGCCTTTTTGGAAAAAAGGCTCTGCCGAGAATGGGTACGATGAGATGTTGCGTCTCTGGGAAAGCACAGATCCCCAGGGCTGTTGTGCCTGTGAATAGGCTGCCAAGGGAAGGTGAAGAGCAGCAACAACTTTCAGGGCTGGCCCCTTCCTTGTGGGAGAAGGAGCCGGACGTTTGCCATTTCAGAAAGGGGCTCTGCCGAGAACAGGCGCCTTGAGATGTTGCATCTCTGGGAAAGCACAGATCCCCAGGGCTGTTGTGCCTGTGAATAGGCTGCCAAGGGAAGGTGAAGAGCAGCAATAACTTTCAGGCCAGGCCCCTTCCATGTGGGAGAAGGAGCCGGACGTTATCCTTTTCGGAAAAAAGGCTCTGCCGAGAATGGGTACGATGAGATGTTGCGTCTCTGGGAAAGCACAGATCCCCAGGGCTGTTGTTCCTGTGAATAGGCTGCCAAGGGAAGGCGAAGAGCAGCAACAACTTTCAGGGCTGGCACCTTCCTTGTCGGGGAAGGAGCCGGACGTTTGCCTTTTCGGAATATAGGCTCTGCCGAGAATGGGTACGATGAGATGTTGCGTCTCTGGGAAAGCACAGATCCCCAGGGCTGTTGTGCCTGTGAATAGGCTGCCAAGGGAAGGTGAAGAGCAGCAACAACTTTCAGGGCTGTCCCCTTCCTTGTCGGGGAAGGAGCCGGACGTTATACTTTTCGGAAAAAAGGCTCTGCCAAGAATGGGTACGATGAGATGTTGCGTCTCTGGGAAAGCACAGATCCCCAGGGCTGTTGTGCCTGTGAATAGGCTGCCAAGGGAAGGTGAAGAGCAGCAACAACTTTCAGGGCTGTCCCCTTCCTTGTGGGAGAAGGAGCCGGACGTTTGCCATTTCAGAAAGAGGCTCTGCCGAGAACAGGCGCCTTGAGATGTTGCATCTCTGGGAAAGCACAGATCCCCAGGGCTGTTGTGCCTGTGAATAGGCTGCCAAGGGAAGGTGAAGAGCAGCAACAGCTGTCAGGGCTGTCCCCTTCCTTGTCGGGGAAGGAGCCGGACATTTGCCTTTTTGGAAAAAAGGCTCTGCCGGGAATGGGTACGATGAGATGTTGCGTCTCTGGGAAAGCACAGATCCCCAGGGCTGTTGTGCCTGTGAATAGGCTGCCAAGCGAAGGTGAAGAGCAGCAACAGCTTTCAGGCCTGGCACCTTCCATGTGGGAGAAGGAGCCGGACGTTTGCCTTTTCGGAAAAAAGGCTCTGCCAAGAATGGGTACGATGAGATGTTGTGTCTCTGGGAAAGCACAGATCCCCAGGGCTGTTGTTCCTGTGAATAGGCTGCCAAGGGAAGGTGAAGAACAGCAACAACTTTCAGGCCTGGCCCCTTCCTTGTGGGAGAAGGAGCCGGACGTTTGCCATTTCAGAAAGAGGCTCTGCCGAGAACAGGCGCCTTGAGATGTTGCATCTCTGGGAAAGCACAGATCCCCAGGGCTGTTGTGCCTGTGAATAGGTTGCCAAGGGAAGGTGAAGAGCAGCAACAGCTGTCAGGGCTGGCACCTTCCTTGTCGGGGAAGGAGCCGGACTTTTGCCTTTTTGGAAAAAAGGCTCTGCCGAGAATGGGTACGATGAGATGTTGTGTCTCTGGGAAACCACAGATCCCCAGGGCTGTTGTTCCTGTGAATAGGCTGCCAAGGGAAGGTGAAGAGCAGCAACACCTTTCAGGGCTGGCCCCTTCCTTGTGGGAGAAGGAGTCGGACGTTTGCCTTTTCGAAAATAGGCTCTGCCGAGAATGGGTACGATGAGATGTTGTGTCTCTGGGAAAGCAGAGATCCCCAGGGCTGTTGTGCCTGTGAATAGGCTGCCAAGGGAAGGTGAAGAGCAGCAACAACCTTCAGGGGTCGCCCCTTCCTTGTCGGGGAAGGAGCCGGACGTTTGCCTTTTCGGAAAAAAGGCTCTGCCAAGAATGGGTACGATGAGATGTTGCATCTCTGGGAAAGCACAGATCCCCAGGGCTGTTGTTCCTGTGATATAGGCTGCCAAGGGAAGGTGAAGAGCAGCAACAGCTGTCAGGGCTGGCACCTTCCTTGTCGGGGAAGGAGCCGGACGTTTGCCTTTTCGGAAAAAAACTCTGCTGAGAATGGGTACGATGCGATGTTGTGTCTCTGGGAAAGCACAGATCCCCAGGGCTGTTGTGCCTGTGAATAGGCTGCCAAGGGAAGGTGAAGAGCAGCAACAACTTTCAGGGCTGGCACCTTCCATGTGGGAGAAGGAGCCGGAAGTTATCCTTTTCGGAAAAAAGGCTCTGCCAAGAATGGGTACGATGAGATGTTGCGTCTCTGGGAAAGCACAGATCCCCAGGGCTGTTGTGCCTGTGAATAGGCTGCCAAGGGAAGGTGAAGAGCAGCAACAGCTTTCAGGGCTGGCACCTTCCATGTGGGAGAAGGAGCCGGACGTTTGCCTTTTCGGAAAAAAGGCTCTGCCAAGAATGGGTACGATGAGATGTTGTGTCTCTGGGAAAGCACAGATCCCCAGGGCTGTTGTGCCTGTGAATAGGCTGCCAAGGGAAGGTGAAGAACAGCAACAAATTTCAGGGCTGGCCCCTTCCTTGTGGGAGAAGGAGCCGGACGTTTGCCATTTCAGAAAGAGGCTCTGCCGAGAACAGGCGCCTTGAGATGTTGCATCTCTGGGAAAGCACAGATCCCCAGGGCTGTTGTGCCTGTGAATAGGTTGCCAAGGGAAGGTGAAGAGCAGCAACAGCTGTCAGGGCTGGCACCTTCCTTGTCGGGGAAGGAGCCGGACGTTTGCCTTTTTGGAAAAAAGGCTCTGCCGAGAATGGGTAAGATGAGATGTTGCGTCTCTGGGAAAGCACAGATCCCCAGGGCTGTTGTGCCTGTGAATAGGCTGCCAAGGGAAGGTGAAGAGCAGCAACAAATTTCAGGGCTGGCACCTTCCCTGTCGGGGAAGGAGCCGGACGTTTGCCTTTTCGGAAAAAAGGCTCTGCCGAGAACAGGCGCCTTGAGCTGTTGTGTCTCTGGGAAAGCAGAGATCCCCAGGGCTGTTGTGCCTGTGAATAGGCTGCCAAGGGAAGGTGAAGAGCAGCAACAGCTGTCAGGGCTGGCACCTTCCATGTGGGAGAAGGAGCCGGACGTTTGCCTTTTCGGAAAAAAGGCTCTGCCGAGAACAGGCGCCTTGAGATGTTGCATCTCTGGGAAAGCACAGATCCCCAGGGCTGTTGTGCCTGTGAATAGGCTGCCAAGGGAAGGTGAAGAACAGCAACAGATTTCAGGCCTGGCCCCTTCCATGTGGGAGAAGGAGCCGGACGTTATCCTTTTGGGAAAAAAGGCTCTGCCAAGAATGGATACGATGAGATGTTGCGTCTCTGGGAAAGCACAGATCCCCAGGGCTGTTGTGCCTGTGAATAGGCTGCCAAGGGAAGGTGAAGAGCAGCAACAACTTTCAGGGCTGGCACCTTCCTTGTCGGGGAAGGAGCCGGACGTTATCCTTTTCGGAAAAAAGGCTCTGCCAAGAATGGGTACGATGAGATGTTGCGTCTCTGGGAAAGCACAGATCCCCAGGGCTGTTGTGCCTGTGAATAGGCTGCCAAGGGAAGGTGAAGAGCAGCAACAGCTGTCAGGCCTGGCACCTTCCTTGTGGGAGAAGGAGCCGGACGTTTGCCATTTCAGAAAGAGGCTCTGCCGAGAACAGGCGCCTTGAGATGTTGCATCTCTGGGAAAGCAGAGATCCCCAGGGCTGTTGTGCCTGTGAATAGGCTGCCAAGGGAAGGTGAAGAGCAGCAACAACTTTCAGGGCTGGCACCTTCCTTGTCGGGGAAGGAGCCGGACGTTTGCCTTTTTGGAAAAAAGGCTCTGCCGAGAATGGGTACGATGAGATGTTGCGTCTCTGGGAAAGCACAGATCCCCAGGGCTGTTGTGCCTGTGAATAGGCTGCCAAGGGAAGGTGAAGAGCAGCAACAGCTTTCAGGCCTGGCACCTTCCATGTGGGAGAAGGAGCCGGACGTTTGCCTTTTCGGAAAAAAGGCTCTGCCGAGAACAGGCGCCTTGAGATATTGCATCTCTGGGAAAGCACAGATCCCCAGGGCTGTTGTGCCTGTGAATAGGCTGCCAAGGGAAGGTGAAGAGCAGCAACAACCTTCAGGGCTCGCCCCTTCCTTGTCGGGGAAGGAGCCGGACGTTTGCCTTTCGAAAAAAGGCTCTGCCAAGAATGGGTACGATGAGATGTTGCGTCTCTGGGAAAGCACAGATCCCCAGGGCTGTTGTGCCTGTGAATAGGCTGCCAAGGGAAGGTGAAGAGCAGCAACAACTTTCAGGGCTGGCACCTTCCTTGTGGGAGAAGGAGCCGGACGTTTGCCATTTCAGAAAGAGGCTCAGCCGAGAACAGGCGCCTTGAGATGTTGCATCTCTGGGAAAGCACAGATCCCCAGGGCTGTTGTGCCTGTGAATAGGCTGCCAAGGGAAGGTGAAGAGCAGCAACAGCTGTCAGGCCTGGCACCTTCCTTGTGGGAGAAGGAGCCGGACGTTGCCTTTTCGGAAAAAAGGCTCTGCCGAGAACAGGCGCCTTGAGGTGTTGTGTCTCTGGGAAAGCACAGATCCCCAGGGCTGTTGTGCCTGTGAATAGGCTGCCAAGGGAAGGTGAAGAGCAGCAACAGCTGTCAGGGCTGGCACCTTCCTTGTGGGAGAAGGAGCCGGACGTTTGCCTTTTCGGAATGAGGCTCAGCCGAGAACAGGCGCCTTGAGATGTTGCGTCTCTGGGAAAGCATAGATCCCCAGGGCTGTTGTGCCTGTGAATAGGCTGCCAAGGGAAGGTGAAGAGCAGCAACAGCTGTCAGGGCTGGCACCTTCCTTATCGGGGAAGGAGCCAGACATTATCCTTTTCGGAAAAAGTCTCTGCCGAGAATGGGTACGATGAGATGTTGCGTCTCTGGGAAAGCACAGATCCCCAGGGCTGTTGTGCCTGTGAATAGGCTGCCAAGGGAAGGTGAAGAGCAGCAACAACTTTCAGGGCTGGCAACTTCCATGTGGGAGAAGGAGCCGGACGTTTGCCATTTCAGAAAGAGGCTCTGCCGAGAACAGGCGCCTTGAGATGTTGCATCTCTGGGAAAGCACAGATCCCCAGGGCTGTTGTGCCTGTGAATAGGCTGCCAAGGGAAGGTGAAGAGCAGCAACAGCTGTCAGGGCTGGCACCTTCCTTGTGGGAGAAGGAGCCGGACGTTTGCCTTTTCGGAATGAGGCTCAGCCGAGAACAGGCGCCTTGAGATGTTGCATCTCTGGGAAAGCACAGATCCCCAGGGCTGTTGTGCCTGTGAATAGTCTGCCAAGGGAAGGTGAAGAGCAGCAACAGCTGTCAGGCCTGGCACCGTCCTTGTGGGAGAAGGAGCCGGACGTTTGCCATTTCAGAAAGAGGCTCTGCCGAGAACAGGCGCCTTGAGATGTTGCATCTCTGGGAAAGCACAGATCCCCAGGGCTGTTGTGCCTGTGAATAGGTTGCCAAGGGAAGGTGAAGAGCAGCAACAGCTGTCAGGCCTGGCACCTTCCTTGTCGGGGAAGGAGCCGGACGTTTGCCTTTTTGGAAAAAAGGCTCTGCCGAGAATGGGTACGATGAGATGTTGTGTCTCTGGGAAACCACAGATCCCCAGGGCTGTTGTGCCTGTGAATAGGCTGCCAAGGGAAGGTGAAGAACAGCAACAACTTTCAGGGCTGACCCCTTCCTTGTGGGAGAAGGAGCTGGACGTTTGCCATTTCAGAAAGAGGCTCTGCCGAGAACAGGCGCCTTGAGATGTTGCATCTCTGGGAAAGCACAGATCCCCAGGGCTGTTGTGCCTGTGAATAGGCTGCCAAGGGAAGGTGAAGAGCAGCAACAACTTTCAGGGCTGGCACCTTCCATGTGGGAGAAGGAGCCGGAAGTTATCCTTTTCGGAAAAAAGGCTCTGCCAAGAATGGATACGATGAGATGTTGCGTCTCTGGGAAAGCACAGATCCCCAGGGCTGTTGTGCCTGTGAATAGGCTGCCAAGGGAAGGTGAAGAGCAGCAACAGCTTTCAGGGCTGGCACCTTCCATGTGGGAGAAGGAGCCGGACGTTTGCCTTTTCGGAAAAAAGGCTCTGCCAAGAATGGGTACGATGAGATGTTGTGTCTCTGGGAATGCACAGATCCCCAGGGCTGTTGTTCCTGTGAATAGGCTGCCAAGGGAAGGTGAAGAACAGCAAATACTTTCAGGCCTGGCCCCTTCCTTGTGGGAGAAGGAGCCGGACGTTTGCCATTTCAGAAAGAGGCTCTGCCGAGAACAGGCGCCTTGAGATGTTGCATCTCTGGGAAAGCACAGATCCCCAGGGCTGTTGTGCCTGTGAATAGGTTGCCAAGGGAAGGTGAAGAGCAGCAACAGCTGTCAGGGCTGGCACCTTCCTTGTCGGGGAAGGAGCCGGACGTTTGCCTTTTTGGAAAAAAGGCTCTGGCGAGAATGGGTACGATGAGATGTTGTGTCTCTGGGAAACCACAGATCCCCAGGGCTGTTGTGCCTGTGAATAGGCTGCCAAGGGAAGGTGAAGAGCAGCAACACCTTTCAGGGCTGGCACCTTCCTTGCGGGAGAAGGAGTCGGACGTTTGCCTTTTCGGAACATAGGCTCTGCCGAGAATGGGTACGATGAGATGTTGTGTCTCTGGGAAAGCACAGATCCCCAGGGCTGTTGTGCCTGTGAATAGGCTGCCAAGGGAAGGTGAAGAGCAGCAACAACTTTCAGGGCTGGCAACTTCCATGTGGGAGAAGGAGCCGGACGTTTGCCATTTCAGAAAGAGGCTCTGCCGAGAACAGGCGCCTTGAGATGTTGCATCTCTGGGAAAGCACAGATCCCCAGGGCTGTTGTGCCTGTGAATAGGCTGCCAAGGGAAGGTGAAGAGCAGCAACAGCTTTCAGGGCTGGCACCTTCCTTGTGGGAGAAGGAGCCGGACGTTTGCCTTTTCGGAAAAAAGGCTCTGCCGAGAACAGGCGCCTTGAGATGTTGCATCTCTGGGAAAGCACAGATCCCCAGGGCTGTTGTTCCTGTGAATAGGCTGCCAAGGGAAGGTGAAGAACAGCAACAACTTTCAGGGCTGGCCCCTTCCTTGTGGGAGAAGGAGCCGGACGTTTGCCATTTCAGAAAGAGGCTCTGCCGAGAACAGGCACCTTGAGATGTTGCATCTCTGGGAAAGCACAGATCCCCAGGGCTGTTGTGCCTGTGAATAGGCTGCCAAGGGAAGGTGAAGAGCAGCAACAACTTTCAGGGCTGGCACCTTCCTTGTCGGGGAAGGAGCCGGACGTTTGCCTTTTCGGAAAAAAGGCTCTGCCGAGAATGCGTACGATGAGATGTTGCATCTCTGGGAAAGCACAGATCCCCAGGGCTGTTGTGCCTGTGAATAGGCTGCCAAGGGAAGGTGAAGAGCAGCAACAACTTTCAGGGCTGGCACCTTCCCTGTCGGGGAAGGAGCCGGACGTTTTCCTTTTCGGAAAAAAGGCTCTGCCGAGAACAGGTGCCTTGAGATGTTGTGTCTCTGGGAAAGCACAGATCCCCAGGGCTGTTGTGCCTGTGAATAGGCTGCCAAGGGAAGGTGAAGAGCAGCAACAGCTGTCAGGCCTGGCACCTTCCATGTGGGAGAAGGAGCCGGACGTTTGCCTTTTCGGAAAAAAGGCTCTGCCGAGAACAGGCGCCTTGAGATGTTGCATCTCTGGGAAAGCACAGATCCCCAGGGCTGTTGTGCCTGTGAATAGGCTGCCAAGGGAAGGTGAAGAACAGCAACAGATTTCAGGCCTGGCCCCTTCCATGTGGGAGAAGGAGCCGGATGTTATCCTTTTGGAAAAAAGGCTCTGCCAAGAATGGATACGATGAGATGTTGCGTCTCTGGGAAAGCACAGATCCCCAGGGCTGTTGTGCCTGTGAATAGGCTGCCAAGGGAAGGTGAAGAGCAGCAACAGCTGTAAGGCCTGGCACCTTCCTTGTGGGAGAAGGAGCCGGACGTTTGCCATTTCAGAAAGAGGCTCAGCCGAGAACAGGCGCCTTGAGATGTTGCATCTCTGGGAAAGCACAGATCCCCAGGGCTGTTGTGCCTGTGAATAGGCTGCCAAGGGAAGGTGAAGAGCAGCAACAGCTTTCAGGCCTGGCACCTTCCTTGTCGGGGAAGGAGCCGGACGTTTGCCTTTTTGGAAAAAAGGCTCTGCCGAGAATGGGTACGATGAGATGTTGTGTCTCTGGGAAAGCACAGATCCCCAGGGCTGTTGTGCCTGTGAATAGGCTGCCAAGGGAAGGTGAAGAGCAGCAACACCTTTCAGGGCTAGCCCCTTCCTTGCGGGAGAAGGAGCCGGACGTTTGCCTTTTCGGAAAATTGGCTCTGCCGAGAACAGGCGCCTTGAGATATTGCATCTCTGGGAAAGCACAGATCCCCAGGGCTGTTGTGCCTGTGAATAGGCTGCCAAGGGAAGGTGAACAACAGCAACAGATTTCAGGCCTGGCCCCTTCCATGTGGGAGAAGGAGCCGGACGTTATCCTTTTCGGAAAAAAGGCTCTGCCAAGAATGGGTACGATGAGATGTTGCGTCTCTGGGAAAGCACAGATCCCCAGGGCTGTTGTGCCTGTGAATAGGCTGCCAAGGGAAGGTGAAGAGCAGCAACAACTTTCAGGGCTGTCCCCTTCCTTGTGGGAGAAGGAGCCGGACGTTTGCCATTTCAGAAAGAGGCTCTGCCGAGAACAGGCGCCTTGAGATGTTGCATCTCTGGGAAAGCACAGATCCCCAGGGCTGTTGTGCCTGTGAATAGGCTGCCAAGGGAAGGTGAAGAGCAGCAACAGCTGTCAGGGCTGTCCCCTTCCTTGTCGGGGAAGGAGCCGGACGTTTGCCTTTTTGGAAAAAAGGCTCTGCCGAGAATGGGTACGATGAGATGTTGCGTCTCTGGGAAAGCACAGATCCCCAGGGCTGTTGTGCCTGTGAATAGGCTGCCAAGGGAAGGTGAAGAGCAGCAACAGCTGTCAGGGCTGGCACCTTCCTTGTCGGGGAAGGAGCCGGACGTTTGCCTTTTCGGAAAAAAGTCTCTGCCGAGAATGGGTACGATGAGTTGTTGCGTCTCTGGGAAAGCACAGATCCCCAGGGCTGTTGTGCCTGTGTATAGGCTGCCAAGGGAAGGTGAAGAGCAGCAACAGCTTTCAGGCCTGGCACTTTCCATGTGGGAGAAGGAGCCGGACGTTTGCCTTTTCGGAAAAAAGTCTCTGCCAAGAATGGGTACGATGAGATGTTGCGTCTCTGGGAAAGCACAGATCCCCAGGGCTGTTGTGCCTGTGAATAGGCTGCCAAGGGAAGGTGAAGAGCAGCAACAGCTTTCAGGCCTGGCACCTTCCATGTGGGAGAAGGAGCCGCACGTTTGCCTTTTCGGAAAAAAGGCTCTGCCGAGAACAGGCGCCTTGAGATGTTGTGTCTCTGGGAAAGCACAGATCCCCAGGGCTGTTGTTCCTGTGAATAGGCTGCCAAGGAAGGTGAAGAGCAGCAACAACTTTCAGGGCTGTCCCCTTCCTTGTGGGAGAAGGAGCCGGACGTTTGCCATTTCAGAAAGAGGCTCTGCCGAGAACAGGCGCCTTGAGATGTTGCATCTCTGGGAAAGCACAGATCCCCAGGGCTGTTGTGCCTGTGAATAGGCTGCCAAGGGAAGGTGAAGAGCAGCAACAGCTGTCAGGCCTGGCACCTTCCTTGTCGGGGAAGGAGCCGGACGTTTGCCTTTTCGGAAAAAAGTCTCGGCCAAGAATGGGTACGATGCGATGTTGCGTCTCTGGAAAAGCACAGATCCCCAGGGCTGTTGTGCCTGTGAATAGGCTGCCAAGGGAAGGTGAAGAGCAGCAACAACTTTCAGGGCTGGCACCTTCCTTGTGGGAGAAGGAGCCGGACGTTTGCCTTTTCGGAAAAAAGGCTCTGCCGAGAACAGGCGCCTTGAGATGTTGCATCTCTGGGAAAGCACAGATCCCCAGGGCTGTTGTTCCTGTGAATAGGCTGCCAAGGGAAGGTGAAGAACAGCAACAGATTTCAGGCCTGGCCCCTTCCATGTGGGACAAGGAGCCGGACCTTATCCTTTTCGGAAAAAAGGCTCTGCCAAGAATGGGTACGATGAGATGTTGCGTCTCTGGGAAAGCACAGATCCCCAGGGCTGTTGTGCCTGTGAATAGGCTGCCAAGGGAAGGTGAAGAGCAGCAACAACTTTCAGGGCTGGCCCCTTCCTTGTGGGAGAAGGAGCCGGACGTTTGCCATTTCAGAAAGAGGCTCTGCCGAGAACAGGCGCCTTGAGATGTTGCATCTCTGGGAAAGCACAGATCCCCAGGGCTGTTGTGCCTGTGAATAGGCTGCCAAGGGAAGGTGAAGAGCAGCAACAGCTGTCAGGCCTGGCACCTTCCTTGTCGGGGAAGGAGCCGGACGTTTGCCTTTTTGGAAAAAAGGCTCTGCCGAGAATGGGTACGATGAGATGTTGCGTCTCTGGGAAAGCACAGATCCCCAGGGCTGTTGTGCCTGTGAATAGGCTGCCAAGGGAAGGTGAAGAGCAGCAACAGCTGTCAGGCCTGGCACCTTCCTTGTCGGGGAAGGAGCCGGACGTTTGCCTTTTTGGAAAAAAGGCTCTGCCGAGAATGGGTACGATGAGATGTTGCGTCTCTGGGAAAGCACAGATCCCCAGGGCTGTTGTGCCTGTGAATAGGCTGCCAAGGGAAGGTGAAGAGCAGCAACACCTTTCAGGGCTGGCCCCTTCCTTGCGGCAGAAGGAGTCGGACGTTTGCCTTTTCGGAAAATAGGCTCTGCCGAGAATGGGTATGATGAGATGTTGTGTCTCTGGGAAAGCAGAGATCCCCAGGGCTGTTGTGCCTGTGAATAGGCTGCCAAGGGAAGGTGAAGAGCAGCAACAGCTTTCAGGGCTGGCCCCTTCCTTACGGGAGAAGGAGCAGGACGTTTGCCTTTTCGGAATATAGGCTCTGCCGAGAACAGGCGCCTTGAGATATTGCATCTCTGGGAAAGCACAGATCCCCAGGGCTGTTGTGCCTGTGAATAGGCTGCCAAGGGAAGGTGAAGAGCAGCAACAACCTTCAGGGCTCGCCCCTTCCTTGTCGGGGAAGGAGCCGGACGTTTGCCTTTTCGGAAAAAAGGCTCTGCTAAGAATGGGTACGATGAGATGTTGCATCTCTGGGAAAGCACAGATCCCCAGGGCTGTTGTGCCTGTGAATAGGCTGCCAAGGGAAGGTGAAGAGCAGCAACAGCTGTCAGGGCTGGCACCTTCCTTGTCGGGGAAGGAGCCGGACGTTTGCCTTTTCGGAAAAAAAACTCTGCTGAGAATGGTTACGATGAGATGTTGTGTCTCTGGGAAAGCACAGATCCCTAGGGCTGTTGTGCCTGTGAATAGGCTGCCAAGGGAAGGTGAAGAGCAGCAACAGCTGTCAGGCCTGGCACCTTCCTTGTGGGAGAAGGAGCCGGACGTTGCCTTTTCGGAAAAAAGGGTCTGCCGAGAACAGGCGCCTTGAGATGTTGCATCTCTGGGAAAGCACAGATCCCCAGGGCTGTTGTGCCTGTGAATAGGCTGCCAAGGGAAGGTGAAGAACAGCAACAGCTGTCAGGGCTGGCACCTTCCTTGTGGGAGAAGGAGCCGGACGTTTGCCTTTTCGGAATGAGGCTCAGCCGAGAACAGGCGCCTTGAGATGTTGCGTCTCTGGGAAAGCACAGATCCCCAGGGCTGTTGTGCCTGTGAATAGGCTGCCAAGGGAAGGTGAAGAGCAGCAACAGCTGTCAGGCCTGGCACCTTCCTTATCGGGGAAGGAGCCAGACGTTATCCTTTTCGGAAAAAAGTCTCTGCCAAGAATGGGTACGATGAGATGTTGCGTCTCTGGGAAAGCACAGATCCCCAGGGCTGTTGTGCCTGTGAATAGGCTGCCAAGGGAAGGTGAAGAGCAGCAACAACTTTCAGGCCTGGCACCTTCCTTGTGGGAGAAGGAGCCGGACGTTTGCCTTTTCGGAAAGAGGCTCTGCCGAGAACAGGCGCCTTGAGATGTTGCATCTCTGGGAAAGCACAGATCCCCAGGGCTGTTGTGCCTGTGAATAGGCTGCCAAGGGAAGGTGAAGAGCAGCAACAGCTGTCAGGCCTGGCACCTTCCTTGTGGGAGAAGGAGCCGGACGTTTGCCTTTTCGGAAAAAAGGCTCTGCAGAGAACAGGCGCCTTGAGATGTTGCATCTCTGGGAAAGCACAGATCCCCAGGGCTGTTGTGCCTGTGAATAGGCTGCCAAGGGAAGGTGAAGAACAGCAACAGATTTCAGGCCTGGCCCCTTCCATGTGGGAGAAGGAGCCGGACGTTATCCTTTTCGGAAAAAAGACTCTGCCAAGAATGGGTACGATGAGATGTTGCGTCTCTGGGAAAGCACAGATCCCCAGGGCTGTTGTGCCTGTGAATAGGCTGCCAAGGGAAGGTGAAGAGCAGCAACAACTTTCAGGCCTGGCCCCTTCCTTGTGGGAGAAGGAGCCGGACGTTTGCCATTTCAGAAAGAGGCTCTGCCGAGAACAGGCGCCTTGAGATATTGCATCTCTGGGAAAGCACAGATCCCCAGGGCTGTTGTGCCTGTGGATAGGCTGCCAAGGGAAGGTGAAGAGCAGCAACAGCTGTCAGGGCTGGCACCTTCCTTGTGGGAGAAGGAGCCGGACGTTTGCCTTTTCGGAAAAAAGGCTCTGCTAAGAATGGGTACGATGAGATGTTGCGTCTCTGGGAAAGCACAGATCCCCAGGGCTGTTGTGCCTGTGAATAGGCTGCCAAGGGAAGGTGAAGAGCAGCAACAGCTGTCAGGGCTGGCACCTTCCTTGTCGGGGAAGGAGCTGGACGTTTGCCTTTTCGGAAAAAAAACTCTGCTGAGAATGGGTACGATGCGATGTTGTGTCTCTGGGAAAGCACAGATCCCCAGGGCTGTTGTGCCTGTGAATAGGCTGCCAAGGGAAGGTGAAGAGCAGCAACAGCTGTCAGGCCTGGCACCTTCCTTGTGGGAGAAGGAGCCGGACGTTGCCTTTTCGGAAAAAAGGGTCTGCCGAGAACAGGCGCCTTGAGATGTTGCATCTCTGGGAAAGCACAGATCCCCAGGGCTGTTGTGCCTGTGAATAGGCTGCCAAGGGAAGGTGAAGAGCAGCAACAAATTTCAGGGCTGGCACCTTCCTTGTGGGAGAAGGAGCCGGACGTTTGCCTTTTCGGAATGAGGCTCAGCCGAGAACAGGCGCCTTGAGATGTTGCGTCTCTGGGAAAGCACAGATCCCCAGGGCTGTTGTGCCTGTGAATAGGCTGCCAAGGGAAGGTGAAGAGCAGCAACAGCTGTCAGGCCTGGCACCTTCCTTATCGGGGAAGGAGCCAGACGTTATCCTTTTCGGAAAAAAGTCTCTGCCAAGAATGGGTACGATGAGATGTTGCGTCTCTGGGAAAGCACAGATCCCCAGGGCTGTTGTGCCTGTGAATAGGCTGCCAAGGGAAGGTGAAGAGCAGCAACAGCTGTCAGGCCTGGCACCTTCCTTATCGGGGAAGGAGCCAGACGTTATCCTTTTCGGAAAAAAGTCTCTGCCAAGAATGGGTACGATGAGATGTTGCGTCTCTGGGAAAGCACAGATCCCCAGGGCTGTTGTGCCTGTGAATAGGCTGCCAAGGGAAGGTGAAGAGCAGCAACAACTTTCAGGCCTGGCACCTTCCTTGTGGGAGAAGGAGCCGGACGTTTGCCTTTTCGGAAAGAGGCTCTGCCGAGAACAGGCGCCTTGAGATGTTGCATCTCTGGGAAAGCACAGATCCCCAGGGCTGTTGTGCCTGTGAATAGGCTGCCAAGGGAAGGTGAAGAGCAGCAACAGCTTTCAGGGCTGGCACCTTCCTTGTGGGAGAAGGAGCCGGACGTTTGCCTTTTCGGAAAAAAGGCTCTGCCGAGAACAGGCGCCTTGAGATGTTGCATCTCTGGGAAAGCACAGATCCCCAGGGCTGTTGTTCCTGTGAATAGGCTGCCAAGGGAAGGTGAAGAACAGCAACAACTTTCAGGGCTGGCCCCTTCCTTGTGGGAGAAGGAGCCGGACGTTATCCTTTTCGGAAAAAAGGCTCTGCCGAGAATGGGTACGATGAGATGTTGCGTCTCTGGGAAAGCACAGATCCCCAGGGCTGTTGTGCCTGTGAATAGGCTGCCAAGGGAAGGTGAAGAGCAGCAACAACTTTCAGGGCTGGCACCTTCCTTGTCGGGGAAGGAGCCGGACGTTATAATTTTCGGAAAAAACGCTCTGCCAAGAATGGGTACGATGAGATGTTGCGTCTCTGGGAAAGCACAGATCCCCAGGGCTGTTGTGCCTGTGAATAGGCTGCCAAGGGAAGGTGAAGAGCAGCAACAGCTGTCAGGCCTGGCACCTTCCTTATCGGGGAAGGAGCCAGACGTTATCCTTTTCGGAAAAAAGTCTCTGCCAAGAATGGGTACGATGAGATGTTGCATCTCTGGGAAAGCACAGATCCCCAGGGCTGTTGTGCCTGTGAATAGGCTGCCAAGGGAAGGTGAAGAGCAGCAACAGCTGTCAGGCCTGGCACCTTCCTGTGGGAGAAGGAGCCGGACGTTTGCCTTTTCGGAAAAAAGGCTCTGCAGAGAACAGGCGCCTTGAGATGTTGCATCTCTGGGAAAGCACAGATCCCCAGGGCTGTTGTGCCTGTGAATAGGCTGCCAAGGGAAGGTGAAGAGCAGCAACACCTTTCAGGGCTGGCACCTTCCTTGCGGCAGAAGAAGTCGGACGTTTGCCTTTTCGGAAAATAGGCTCTGCCGAGAATGGGTACGATGAGATGTTGTGTCTCTGGGAAAGCACAAATCCCCAGGGCTGTTGTGCCTGTGAATAGGCTGCCAAGGGAAGGTGAAAAGCAGCAACAGCTGTCAGGGCTGGCACCTTCCTTGTCGGGGAAGGAGCTGGACGTTTGCCTTTTCGGAAAAAAAACTCTGCTGAGAATGGGTACGATGCGATGTTGTGTCTCTGGGAAAGCACAGATCCCCAGGGCTGTTGTGCCTGTGAATAGGCTGCCAAGGGAAGGTGAAGAGCAGCAACAGCTGTCAGGCCTGGCACCTTCCTTGTGGGAGAAGGAGCCGGACGTTGCCTTTTCGGAAAAAAGGGTCTGCCGAGAACAGGCGCCTTGAGATGTTGCATCTCTGGGAAAGCACAGATCCCCAGGGCTGTTGTGCCTGTGAATAGGCTGCCAAGGGAAGGTGAAGAGCAGCAACAAATTTCAGGGCTGGCACCTTCCTTGTGGGAGAAGGAGCCGGACGTTTGCCTTTTCGGAATGAGGCTCAGCCGAGAACAGGCGCCTTGAGATGTTGCGTCTCTGGGAAAGCACAGATCCCCAGGGCTGTTGTGCCTGTGAATAGGCTGCCAAGGGAAGGTGAAGAGCAGCAACAGCTGTCAGGCCTGGCACCTTCCTTATCGGGGAAGGAGCCAGACGTTATCCTTTTCGGAAAAAAGTCTCTGCCAAGAATGGGTACGATGAGATGTTGCGTCTCTGGGAAAGCACAGATCCCCAGGGCTGTTGTGCCTGTGAATAGGCTGCCAAGGGAAGGTGAAGAGCAGCAACAGCTGTCAGGCCTGGCACCTTCCTTATCGGGGAAGGAGCCAGACGTTATCCTTTTCGGAAAAAAGTCTCTGCCAAGAATGGGTACGATGAGATGTTGCATCTCTGGGAAAGCACAGATCCCCAGGGCTGTTGTTCCTGTGAATAGGCTGCCAAGGGAAGGTGAAGAGCAGCAACAACTTTCAGGGCTGGCAACTTCCTTGTGGGAGAAGGAGCCGGACGTTTGCCATTTCAGAAAGAGGCTCTGCCGAGAACAGGCGCCTTGAGATGTTGCATCTCTGGGAAAGCACAGATCCCCAGGGCTGTTGTGCCTGTGAATAGGCTGCCAAGGGAAGGTGAAGAGCAGCAACAACTTTCAGGCCAGGCCCCTTCCATGTGGGAGAAGGAGCCGGACGTTATCCTTTTCGGAAAAAAGGCTCTGCCAAGAATGGATACGATGAGATGTTGCGTCTCTGGGAAAGCACAGATCCCCAGGGCTGTTGTGCCTGTGAATAGGCTGCCAAGGGAAGGTGAAGAGTAGCAACAACTTTCAGGGCTGGCACCTTCCTTGTCGGGGAAGGAGCCGGACGTTATCCTTTTCGGAAAAAAGGCTCTGCCGAGAATGGGTACGATGAGATGTTGCGTCTCTGGGAAAGCACAGATCCCCAGGGCTGTTGTGCCTGTGAATAGGCTGCCAAGGGAAGGTGAAGAGCAGCAACAACTTTCAGGGCTGGCACCTTCCTTGTCGGGGAAGGAGCCGGACGTTATAATTTTCGGAAAAAAGGCTCTGCCAAGAATGGGTACGATGAGATGTTGCGTCTCTGGGAAAGCACAGATCCCCAGGGCTGTTGTGCCTGTGAATAGGCTGCCAAGGGAAGGTGAAGAGCAGCAACAACTTTCAGGGCTGGCACCTTCCTTGTCGGGGAAGGAGCCGGACGTTTGCCTTTTCGGAAAAAAGGCTCTGCCGAGAATGGGTACGATGAGATGTTGTGTCTCTGGAAAAGCACAGATCCCCAGGGCTGTTGTGCCTGTGAATAGGCTGCCAAGGGAAGGTGAAGAGCAGCAACAACTTTCAGGGCTGGCACCTTCCTTGTCGGGGAAGGAGCCGGACGTTTGCCTTTTCGGAAAAAAGGCTGTGCCAAGAATGGGTACGATGAGATGTTGCGTCTCTGGGAAAGCACAGATCCCCAGGGCTGTTGTGCCTGTGAATAGGCTGCCAAGGGAAGGTGAAGAGCAGCAACAGCTGTGAGGCCTGGCACCTTCCTTGTGGGAGAAGGAGCCAGACGTTTGCCATTTCAGAAAGAGGCTCTGCCGAGAACAGGCGCCTTGAGATGTTGCATCTCTGGGAAAGCACAGATCCCCAGGGCTGTTGTGCCTGTGAATAGGCTGCCAAGGGAAGGTGAAGAGCAGCAACAGCTGTCAGGCCTGGCACCTTCCTTGTGGGAGAAGGAGCCAGACGTTTGCCATTTCAGAAAGAGGCTCTGCCGAGAACAGGCGCCTTGAGATGTTGCATCTCTGGGAAAGCACAGATCCCCAGGGCTGTTGTGCCTGTGAATAGGCTGCCAAGGGAAGGTGAAGAGCAGCAACAGCTGTCAGGCCTGGCACCTTCCTTGTCGGGGAAGGAGCCGGACGTTTGCCTTTTCGGAAAAAAGGCTCTGCCGAGAATGGGTACGATGAGATGCTGCGTCTCTGGGAAAGCACAGATCCCCAGGGCTGTTGTGCCTGTGAATAGGCTGCCAAGGGAAGGTGAAGAGCAGCAACAACTTTCAGGGCTGGCCCCTTCCTTGTCGGGGAAGGAGCCGGACGTTTGCCTTTTTGAAAAAAGGCTCTGCCGAGAATGGGTACGATGAGATGTTGCGTCTCTGGGAAAGCACAGATCCCCAGGGCTGTTGTGCCTGTGAATAGGCTGCCAAGGGAAGGTGAAGAGCAGCAACAGCTTTCAGGCCTGGCACCTTCCATGTGGGAGAAGGAGCCGGACGTTTGCCTTTTCGGAAAAAAGGCTCTGCCGAGAACTGGCGACTTGAGATGTTGTGTCTCTGGGAAAGCACAGATCCCCAGGGCTGTTGTGCCTGTGAATAGGCTGCCAAGGAAGGTGAAGAGCAGCAACAACTTTCAGGCCTTGCCCCTTCCTTGTGGGAGAAGGAGCCGGATGTTTGCCATTTCAGAAAGAGGCTCTGCCGAGAACAGGCGCCTTGAGATGTTGCATCTCTGGGAAAGCACAGATCCCCAGGGCTGTTGTGCCTGTGAATAGGCTGCCAAGGGAAGGTGAAGAGCAGCAACAGCTGTCAGGGCTGGCACCTTCCTTGTCGGGGAAGGAGCCGGACGTTTGCCTTTTTGGAAAAAAGGCTCTGCCGAGAATGGGTACGATGAGATGTTGCGTCTCTGGGAAAGCACAGATCCCCAGGGCTGTTGTGCCTGTGAATAGGCTGCCAAGGGAAGGTGAAGAGCAGCAACACCTTTCAGGGCTAGCCCCTTCCTTGCGGGAGAAGGAGTCGGACGTTTGCCTTTTCGGAAAAAAGGCTCTGCCGAGAATGGGTACGATGAGATGTTGTGTCTCTGGGAAAGCAGAGATACCCAGGGCTGTTGTGCCTGTGAATAGGCTGCCAAGGGAAGGTGAAGAGCAGCAACAACTTTCAGGGGTGGCCCCTTCCTTGCGGGAGAAGGAGCCGGACGTTTGCCTTTTCGGAAAATTGGCTCTGCCGAGAACAGGCGCCTTGAGATATTGCATCTCTAGGAAAGCACAGATCCCCAGGGCTGTTGTGCCTGTGAATAGGCTGCCAAGGGAAGGTGAACAACAGCAACAGATTTCAGGCCTGGCCCCTTCCATGTGGGAGAAGGATCCGGACGTTATCCTTTTCGGAAAAAAGGCTCTGCCAAGAATGGGTACGATGAGATGTTGCGTCTCTGGGAAAGCACAGATCCCCAGGGCTGTTGTGCCTGTGAATAGGCTGCCAAGGGAAGGTGAAGAGCAGCAACAGCTGTCAGGCCTGGCACCTTCCTTGTGGGAGAAGGAGCCGGACGTTGCCTTTTCGGAAAAAAGGGTCTGCCGAGAACAGGCGCCTTGAGATGTTGCATCTCTGGGAAAGCACAGATCCCCAGGGCTGTTGTGCCTGTGAATAGGCTGCCAAGGGAAGGTGAAGAGCAGCAACAAATTTCAGGGCTGGCACCTTCCTTGTGGGAGAAGGAGCCGGACGTTTGCCTTTTCGGAATGAGGCTCAGCCGAGAACAGGCGCCTTGAGATGTTGCGTCTCTGGGAAAGCACAGATCCCCAGGGCTGTTGTGCCTGTGAATAGGCTGCCAAGGGAAGGTGAAGAGCAGCAACAGCTGTCAGGCCTGGCACCTTCCTTATCGGGGAAGGAGCCAGACGTTATCCTTTTCGGAAAAAAGTCTCTGCCAAGAATGGGTACGATGAGATGTTGCGTCTCTGGGAAAGCACAGATCCCCAGGGCTGTTGTGCCTGTGAATAGGCTGCCAAGGGAAGGTGAAGAGCAGCAACAGCTGTCAGGCCTGGCACCTTCCTTATCGGGGAAGGAGCCAGACGTTATCCTTTTCGGAAAAAAGTCTCTGCCAAGAATGGGTACGATGAGATGTTGCGTCTCTGGGAAAGCACAGATCCCCAGGGCTGTTGTGCCTGTGAATAGGCTGCCAAGGGAAGGTGAAGAGCAGCAACAACTTTCAGGCCTGGCACCTTCCTTGTGGGAGAAGGAGCCGGACGTTTGCCTTTTCGGAAAGAGGCTCTGCCGAGAACAGGCGCCTTGAGATGTTGCATCTCTGGGAAAGCACAGATCCCCAGGGCTGTTGTGCCTGTGAATAGGCTGCCAAGGGAAGGTGAAGAGCAGCAACAGCTTTCAGGGCTGGCACCTTCCTTGTGGGAGAAGGAGCCGGACGTTTGCCTTTTCGGAAAAAAGGCTCTACAGAGAACAGGCGCCTTGAGATGTTGCATCTCTGGGAAAGCACAGATCCCCAGGGCTGTTGTGCCTGTGAATAGGCTGCCAAGGGAAGGTGAAGAGCAGCAACAACTTTCAGGGCTGGCCCCTTCCTTGCGGGAGAAGGAGCCGGACGTTTGCCATTTCAGAAAGAGGCTCTGCCGAGAACAGGCGCCTTGAGATGTTGCATCTCTGGGAAAGCACAGATCCCCAGGGCTGTTGTGCCTGTGAATAGGCTGCCAAGGGAAGGTGAAGAGCAGCAACAACTTTCAGGCCAGGCCCCTTCCATGTGGGAGAAGGAGCCGGACGTTATCCTTTTCGGAAAAAAGGCTCTGCCAAGAATGGATACGATGAGATGTTGCGTCTCTGGGAAAGCACAGATCCCCAGGGCTGTTGTGCCTGTGAATAGGCTGCCAAGGGAAGGTGAAGAGCAGCAACAACTTTCAGGCCTGGCACCTTCCTTGTGGGAGAAGGAGCCGGACGTTGCCTTTTCGGAAAAAAGGGTCTGCCGAGAACAGGCGCCTTGAGATGTTGCATCTCTGGGAAAGCACAGATCCCCAGGGCTGTTGTGCCTGTGAATAGGCTGCCAAGGGAAGGTGAAGAGCAGCAACAGCTGTCAGGCCTGGCACCTTCCTTATCGGGGAAGGAGCCAGACGTTATCCTTTTCGGAAAAAAGTCTCTGCCAAGAATGGGTACGATGAGATGTTGCGTCTCTGGGAAAGCACAGATCCCCAGGGCTGTTGTGCCTGTGAATAGGCTGCCAAGGGAAGGTGAAGAGCAGCAACAACTTTCAGGCCTGGCACCTTCCTTGTGGGAGAAGGAGCCGGACGTTTGCCTTTTCGGAAAGAGGCTCTGCCGAGAACAGGCGCCTTGAGATGTTGCATCTCTGGGAAAGCACAGATCCCCAGGGCTGTTGTGCCTGTGAATAGGCTGCCAAGGGAAGGTGAAGAGCAGCAACAGCTTTCAGGGCTGGCACCTTCCTTGTGGGAGAAGGAGCCGGACGTTTGCCTTTTCGGAAAAAAGGCTCTGCCGAGACAGGCGCCTTGAGATGTTGCATCTCTGGGAAAGCACAGATCCCCAGGGCTGTTGTGCCTGTGAATAGGCTGCCAAGGGAAGGTGAAGAACAGCAACAACTTTCAGGGCTGGCCCCTTCCTTGTGGGAGAAGGAGCCGGACGTTTGCCATTTCAGAAAGAGGCTCTGCCGAGAACAGGCGCCTTGAGATGTTGCATCTCTGGGAAAGCACAGATCCCCAGGGCTGTTGTGCCTGTGAATAGGCTGCCAAGGGAAGGTGAAGAGCAGCAACAACTTTCAGGGCAGGCCCCTTCCATGTGGGAGAAGGAGCCGGACGTTATCCTTTTCGGAAAAAAGGCTCTGCCAAGAATGGATACGATGAGATGTTGCGTCTCTGGGAAAGCACAGATCCCCAGGGCTGTTGTGCCTGTGAATAGGCTGCCAAGGGAAGGTGAAGAGTAGCAACAACTTTCAGGGCTGGCACCTTCCTTGTCGGGGAAGGAGCCGGACGTTTGCCTTTTCGGAAAAAAGGCTCTGCCGAGAATGGGTACGATGAGATGTTGCGTCTCTGGGAAAGCACAGATCCCCAGGGCTGTTGTGCCTGTGAATAGGCTGCCAAGGGAAGGTGAAGAGCAGCAACAACTTTCAGGGCTGGCACCTTCCTTGTCGGGGAAGGAGCCGGACGTTATAATTTTCGGAAAAAAGGCTCTGCCAAGAATGGGTACGATGAGATGTTGCGTCTCTGGGAAAGCACAGATCCCCAGGGCTGTTGTGCCTGTGAATAGGCTGCCAAGGGAAGGTGAAGAGCAGCAACAGCTGTCAGGCCTGGCACCTTCCTTATCGGGGAAGGAGCCAGACGTTATCCTTTTCGGAAAAAAGTCTCTGCCAAGAATGGGTACGATGAGATGTTGCGTCTCTGGGAAAGCACAGATCCCCAGGGCTGTTGTGCCTGTGAATAGGCTGCCAAGGGAAGGTGAAGAGCAGCAACAACTTTCAGGCCTGGCACCTTCCTTGTGGGAGAAGGAGCCGGACGTTTGCCTTTTCGGAAAGAGGCTCTGCCGAGAACAGGCGCCTTGAGATGTTGCATCTCTGGGAAAGCACAGATCCCCAGGGCTGTTGTGCCTGTGAATAGGCTGCCAAGGGAAGGTGAAGAGCAGCAACAGCTGTCAGGCCTGGCACCTTCCTTGTGGGAGAAGGAGCCGGACGTTTGCCTTTTCGGAAAAAAGGCTCTGCAGAGAACAGGCGCCTTGAGATGTTGCATCTCTGGGAAAGCACAGATCCCCAGGGCTGTTGTGCCTGTGAATAGGCTGCCAAGGGAAGGTGAACAACAGCAACAGATTTCAGGCCTGGCCCCTTCCATGTGGGAGAAGGAGCCGGACCTTATCCTTTTCGGAAAAAAGGCTCTGCCAAGAATGGGTACGATGAGATGTTGCGTCTCTGGGAAAGCACAGATCCCCAGGGCTGTTGTGCCTGTGAATAGGCTGCCAAGGGAAGGTGAAGAGCAGCAACAACTTTCAGGGCTGGCCCCTTCCTTGTGGGAGAAGGAGCCGGACGTTTGCCATTTCAGAAAGAGGCTCTGCCGAGAACAGGCGCCTTGAGATGTTGCATCTCTGGGAAAGCACAGATCCCCAGGGCTGTTGTGCCTGTGAATAGGCTGCCAAGGGAAGGTGAAGAGCAGCAACACCTTTCAGGGCTGGCCCCTTCCTTGCGGCAGAAGGAGTCGGACGTTTGCCTTTTCGGAAAATAGGCTCTGCCGACAATGGGTACGATGAGATGTTGTGTCTCTGGGAAAGCAGAGATCCCCAGGGCTGTTGTGCCTGTGAATAGGCTGCCAAGGGAAGGTGAAGAGCAGCAACAGCTTTCAGGCCTGGCCCCTTCCTTGCGGGAGAAGGAGCCGGACGTTTGCCTTTTCGGAATATAGGCTCTGCCGAGAACAGGCGCCTTGAGATATTGCATCTCTGGGAAAGCACAGATCCCCAGGGCTGTTGTGCCTGTGAATAGGCTGCCAAGGGAAGGTGAAGAGCAGCAACAACCTTCAGGGCTCGCCCCTTCCTTGTCGGGGAAGGAGCCGGACGTTTGCCTTTTCGGAAAAAAGGCTCTGCTAAGAATGGGTACGATGAGATGTTGCATCTCTGGGAAAGCACAGATCCCCAGGGCTGTTGTGCCTGTGAATAGGCTGCCAAGGGAAGGTGAAGAGCAGCAACAGCTGTCAGGGCTGGCACCTTCCTTGTCGGGGAAGGAGCTGGACGTTTGCCTTTTCGGAAAAAAAACTCTGCTGAGAATGGGTACGATGCGATGTTGCATCTCTGGGAAAGCACAGATCCCCAGGGCTGTTGTGCCTGTGAATAGGCTGCCAAGGGAAGGTGAAGAGCAGCAACAGCTGTCAGGCCTGGCACCTTCCTTGTGGGAGAAGGAGCCGGACGTTGCCTTTTCGGAAAAAAGGGTCTGCCGAGAACAGGCGCCTTGAGATGTTGCATCTCTGGGAAAGCACAGATCCCCAGGGCTGTTGTGCCTGTGAATAGGCTGCCAAGGGAAGGTGAAGAGCAGCAACAAATTTCAGGGCTGGCACCTTCCTTGTGGGAGAAGGAGCCGGACGTTTGCCTTTTCGGAATGAGGCTCAGCCGAGAACAGGCGCCTTGAGATGTTGCGTCTCTGGGAAAGCACAGATCCCCAGGGCTGTTGTGCCTGTGAATAGGCTGCCAAGGGAAGGTGAAGAGCAGCAACAGCTGTCAGGCCTGGCACCTTCCTTATCGGGGAAGGAGCCAGACGTTATCCTTTTCGGAAAAAAGTCTCTGCCAAGAATGGGTACGATGAGATGTTGCGTCTCTGGGAAAGCACAGATCCCCAGGGCTGTTGTGCCTGTGAATAGGCTGCCAAGGGAAGGTGAAGAGCAGCAACAGCTGTCAGGCCTGGCACCTTCCTTATCGGGGAAGGAGCCAGACGTTATCCTTTTCGGAAAAAAGTCTCTGCCAAGAATGGGTACGATGAGATGTTGCGTCTCTGGGAAAGCACAGATCCCCAGGGCTGTTGTGCCTGTGAATAGGCTGCCAAGGGAAGGTGAAGAGCAGCAACAACTTTCAGGCCTGGCACCTTCCTTGTGGGAGAAGGAGCCGGACGTTTGCCTTTTCGGAAAGAGGCTCTGCCGAGAACAGGCGCCTTGAGATGTTGCATCTCTGGGAAAGCACAGATCCCCAGGGCTGTTGTGCCTGTGAATAGGCTGCCAAGGGAAGGTGAAGAGCAGCAACACCTTTCAGGCCTGGCACCTTCCTTGTGGGAGAAGGAGCCGGACGTTTGCCTTTTCGGAAAAAAGGCTCTGCCGAGAACAGGCGCCTTGAGATGTTGCATCTCTGGGAAAGCACAGATCCCCAGGGCTGTTGTTCCTGTGAATAGGCTGCCAAGGGAAGGTGAAGAACAGCAACAACTTTCAGGGCTGGCCCCTTCCTTGTGGGAGAAGGAGCCGGACGTTTGCCATTTCAGAAAGAGGCTCTGCCGAGAACAGGCGCCTTGAGATGTTGCATCTCTGGGAAAGCACAGATCCCCAGGGCTGTTGTGCCTGTGAATAGGCTGCCAAGGGAAGGTGAAGAGCAGCAACAACTTTCAGGCCAGGCCCCTTCCATGTGGGAGAAGGAGCCGGACGTTATCCTTTTTGGAAAAAAGGCTCTGCCAAGAATGGATACGATGAGATGTTGCGTCTCTGGGAAAGCACAGATCCCCAGGGCTGTTGTTCCTGTGAATAGGCTGCCAAGGGAAGGTGAAGAGTAGCAACAACTTTCAGGGCTGGCACCTTCCTTGTCGGGGAAGGAGCCGGACGTTATCCTTTTCGGAAAAAAGGCTCTGCCGAGAATGGGTACGATGAGATGTTGCGTCTCTGGGAAAGCACAGATCCCCAGGGCTGTTGTGCCTGTGAATAGGCTGCCAAGGGAAGGTGAAGAGCAGCAACAACTTTCAGGGCTGGCACCTTCCTTGTCGGGGAAGGAGCCGGACGTTATCCTTTTCGGAAAAAAGGCTCTGCCAAGAATGGGTACGATGAGATGTTGCGTCTCTGGGAAAGCACAGATCCCCAGGGCTGTTGTGCCTGTGAATAGGCTGCCAAGGGAAGGTGAAGAGCAGCAACAACTTTCAGGGCTGGCCCCTTCCTTGTCGGGGAAGGAGCCGGACGTTTGCCTTTTTGGAAAAAAGGCTCTGCCGAGAATGGGTACGATGAGATGTTGTGTCTCTGGAAAAGCACAGATCCCCAGGGCTGTTGTGCCTGTGAATAGGCTGCCAAGGGAAGGTGAAGAGCAGCAACAACTTTCAGGGCTGGCACCTTCCTTGTCGGGGAAGGAGCCGGACTTTATAATTTTCGGAAAAAAGGCTCTGCCAAGAATGGGTACGATGAGATGTTGCGTCTCTGGGAAAGCACAGATCCCCAGGGCTGTTGTGCCTGTGAATAGGCTGCCAAGGGAAGGTGAAGAGCAGCAACAGCTGTCAGGCCTGGCACCTTCCTTGTGGGAGAAGGAGCCAGACGTTTGCCATTTCAGAAAGAGGCTCTGCCGAGAACAGGCGCCTTGAGATGTTGCATCTCTGGGAAAGCACAGATCCCCAGGGCTGTTGTGCCTGTGAATAGGCTGCCAAGGGAAGGTGAAGAGCAGCAACAGCTGTCAGGCCTGGCACCTTCCTTGTCGGGGAAGGAGCCGGACGTTTGCCTTTTCGGAAAAAAGGCTCTGCCGAGAATGGGTACGATGAGATGTTGCGTCTCTGGGAAAGCACAGATCCCCAGGGCTGTTGTGCCTGTGAATAGGCTGCCAAGGGAAGGTGAAGAGCAGCAACAAATTTCAGGGCTGGCACCTTCCCTGTCGGGGAAGGAGCCGGACGTTTGCCTTTTCGGAAAAAAGGCTCTGCCGAGAACAGGCGCCTTGAGCTGTTGTGTCTCTGGGAAAGCAGAGATCCCCAGGGCTGTTGTGCCTGTGAATAGGCTGCCAAGGGAAGGTGAAGAGCAGCAACAGCTGTCAGGCCTGGCACCTTCCATGTGGGAGAAGGAGCCGGACGTTTGCCTTTTCGGAAAAAAGGCTCTGCCGAGAACAGGCGCCTTGAGATGTTGCATCTCTGGGAAAGCACAGATCCCCAGGGCTGTTGTGCCTGTGAATAGGCTGCCAAGGGAAGGTGAAGAACAGCAACAGATTTCAGGCCTGGCCCCTTCCATGTGGTAGAAGGAGCCGGACGTTTGCCTTTTCGGAAAAAAGGCTCTGCCAAGAATGGGTACGATGAGATGTTGCGTCTCTGGGAAAGCACAGATCCCCAGGGCTGTTGTGCCTGTGAATAGGCTGCCAAGGGAAGGTGAAGAGCAGCAACAACTTTCAGGGCTGGCACCTTCCTTGTCGGGGAAGGAGCCGGACGTTATCCTTTTCGGAAAAAAGGCTCTGCCAAGAATGGGTACGATGAGATGTTGCGTCTCTGGGAAAGCACAGATCCCCAGGGCTGTTGTGCCTGTGAATAGGCTGCCAAGGGAAGGTGAAGAGCAGCAACAACTTTCAGGCCTAGCACCTTCCTTGTCGAGGAAGGAGCCGGACGTTTGCCTTTTTGGAAAAAAGGCTCTGCCGAGAATGGGTACGATGAGATGTTGCGTCTCTGGGAAAGCACAGATCCCCAGGGCTGTTGTGCCTGTGAATAGGCTGCCAAGGGAAGGTGAAGAGCAGCAACAGCTTTCAGGCCTGGCACCTTCCATGTGGGAGAAGGAGCCGGACGTTTGCCTTTTCGGAAAAAAGGCTCTGCCGAGAACAGGCGCCTTGAGATGTTGTGTCTCTGGGAAAGCACAGATCCCCAGGGCTGTTGTGCCTGTGAATAGGCTGCCAAGGAAGGTGAAGAGCAGCAACAACTTTCAGGCCTTGCCCCTTCCTTGTGGGAGAAGGAGCCGGACGTTTGCCATTTCAGAAAGAGGCTCTGCCGAGAACAGGCACCTTGAGATGTTGCATCTCTGGGAAAGCACAGATCCCCAGGACTGTTGTGCCTGTGAATAGGCTGCCAAGGGAAGGTGAAGAGCAGCAACAGCTGTCAGGGCTGGCACCTTCCTTGTCGGGGAAGGAGCCGGACGTTTGCCTTTTTGGAAAAAAGGCTCTGCCGAGAATGGGTACGATGAGATGTTGCGTCTCTGGGAAAGCACAGATCCCCAGGGCTGTTGTGCCTGTGAATAGGCTGCCAAGGGAAGGTGAAGAGCAGCAACACCTTTCAGGGCTAGCCCCTTCCTTGCGGGAGAAGGAGTCGGACGTTTGCCTTTTCGGAAAAAAGGCTCTGCCGAGAATGGGTACGATGAGATGTTGTGTCTCTGGGAAAGCAGAGATACCCAGGGCTGTTGTGCCTGTGAATAGGCTGCCAAGGGAAGGTGAAGAGCAGCAACAACTTTCAGGGGTGGCCCCTTCCTTGCGGGAGAAGGAGCCGGACGTTTGCCTTTTCGGAAAATTGGCTCTGCCGAGAACAGGCGCCTTGAGATATTGCATCTCTGGGAAAGCACAGATCCCCAGGGCTGTTGTGCCTGTGAATAGGCTGCCAAGGGAAGGTGAAGAACAGCAACAGATTTCAGGCCTGGCCCCTTCCATGTGGGAGAAGGAGCCGGACGTTATCCTTTTCGGAAAAAAGGCTCTGCCAAGAATGGGTACGATGAGATGTTGCGTCTCTGGGAAAGCACAGATCCCCAGGGCTGTTGTGCCTGTGAATAGGCTGCCAAGGGAAGGTGAAGAGCAGCAACAACTTTCAGGGCTGGCCCCTTCCTTGTGGGAGAAGGAGCCGGACGTTTGCCATTTCAGAAAGAGGCTCTGCCGAGAACAGGCGCCTTGAGATGTTGCATCTCTGGGAAAGCACAGATCCCCAGGGCTGTTGTGCCTGTGAATAGGCTGCCAAGGGAAGGTGAAGAGCAGCAACAGCTGTCAGGGCTGTCCCCTTCCTTGTCGGGGAAGGAGCCGGACGTTTGCCTTTTTGGAAAAAAGGCTCTGCCGAGAATGGGTACGATGAGATGTTGCGTCTCTGGGAAAGCACAGATCCCCAGGGCTGTTGTGCCTGTGAATAGGCTGCCAAGGGAAGGTGAAGAGCAGCAACAGCTGTCAGGGCTGGCACCTTCCTTGTCGGGGAAGGAGCCGGACGTTTGCCTTTTTGGAAAAAAGGCTCTGCTGAGAATGGGTACGATGAGATGTTGTGTCTCTGGGAAAGCACAGATCCCCAGGGCTGTTGTGCCTGTGAATAGGCTGCCAAGGGAAGGTGAAGAGCAGCAACAGCTTTCAGGCCTGGCACTTTCCATGTGGGAGAAGGAGCCGGACGTTTGCCTTTTCGGAAAAAAGTCTCTGCCAAGAATGGGTACGATGAGATGTTGCATCTCTGGGAAAGCACAGATCCCCAGGGCTGTTGTGCCTGTGAATAGGCTGCCAAGGGAAGGTGAAGAGCAGCAACAGCTTTCAGGCCTGGCACCTTCCATGTGGGAGAATGAGCCGGACGTTTGCCTTTTCGGAAAAAAGGCTCTGCCGAGAACAGGCGCCTTGAGATGTTGTGTCTCTGGGAAAGCACAGATCCCCAGGGCTGTTGTGCCTGTGAATAGGCTGCCAAGGAAGGTGAAGAGCAGCAACAACTTTCAGGGCTGTCCCCTTCCTTGTGGGAGAAGGAGCCGGACGTTTGCCATTTCAGAAAGAGGCTCTGCCGAGAACAGGCGCCTTGAGATGTTGCATCTCTGGGAAAGCACAGATCCCCAGGGCTGTTGTGCCTGTGAATAGGCTGCCAAGGGAAGGTGAAGAGCAGCAACAGCTGTCAGGGCTGCCACCTTCCTTGTCGGGGAAGGAGCCGGACGTTTGCCTTTTCGGAAAAAAGTCTCGGGCAAGAATGGGTACGATGAGATGTTGCGTCTCTGGGAAAGCACAGATCCCCAGTGCTGTTGTGCCTGTGAATAGGCTGCCAAGGAAGGTGAAGAGCAGCAACAACTTTCAGGGCTGTCCCCTTCCTTGTGGGAGAAGGAGCCGGACGTTTGCCATTTCAGAAAGAGGCTCTGCCGAGAACAGGCGCCTTGAGATGTTGCATCTCTGGGAAAGCACAGATCCCCAGGGCTGTTGTGCCTGTGAATAGGCTGCCAAGGGAAGGTGAAGAGCAGCAACAGCTGTCAGGCCTGGCACCTTCCTTGTCGGGGAAGGAGCCGGACGTTTGCCTTTTTGGAAAAAAGGCTCTGCCGAGAATGGGTACGATGAGATGTTGCATCTCTGGGAAAGCACAGATCCCCAGGGCTGTTGTGCCTGTGCATAGGCTGCCAAGGGAAGGTGAAGAGCAGCAACAGCTGTCAGGCCTGGCACCTTCCTTGTCGGGGAAGGAGCCGGACGTTTGCCTTTTTGGAAAAAAGGCTCTGCCGAGAATGGGTACGATGAGATGTTGCGTCTCTGGGAAAGCACAGATCCCCAGGGCTGTTGTGCCTGTGAATAGGCTGCCAAGGGAAGGTGAAGAACAGCAACACCTTTCAGGGCTGGCCCCTTCCTTGCGGCAGAAGGAGTCGGACGTTTGCCTTTTCGGAAAATAGGCTCTGCCGAGAATGGGTACGATGAGATGTTGTGTCTCTGGGAAAGCAGAGATCCCCAGGGCTGTTGTGCCTGTGAATAGGCTGCCAAGGGAAGGTGAAGAGCAGCAACAGCTTTCAGGGCTGGCCCCTTCCTTGCGGGAGAAGGAGCCGGACGTTTGCCTTTTCGGAATATAGGCTCTGCCGAGAACAGGCGCCTTGAGATATTGTGTCTCTGGGAAAGCACAGATCCCCAGGGCTGTTGTGCCTGTGAATAGGCTGCCAAGGGAAGGTGAAGAGCAGCAACAACCTTCAGGGCTCGCCCCTTCCTTGTCGGGGAAGGAGCCGGACGTTTGCCTTTTCGGAAAAAAGGCTCTGCTAAGAATGGGTACGATGAGATGTTGCATCTCTGGGAAAGCACAGATCCCCAGGGCTGTTGTGCCTGTGAATAGGCTGCCAAGGGAAGGTGAAGAGCAGCAACAGCTGTCAGGGCTGGCACCTTCCTTGTCGGGGAAGGAGCCGGACGTTTGCCTTTTCGGAAAAAAGGCTCTGCCAAGAATGGTTACGATGAGATGTTGTGTCTCTGGGAAAGCACAGATCCCCAGGGCTGTTGTGCCTGTGAATAGGCTGCCAAGGGAAGGTGAAGAGCAGCAACAGCTGTCAGGCCTGGCACCTTCCATGTGGGAGAAGGAGCCGGACGTTGCCTTTTCGGAAAAAAGGGTCTGCCGAGAACAGGCGCCTTGAGATGTTGCATCTCTGGGAAAGCACAGATCCCCAGGGCTGTTGTGCCTGTGAATAGGCTGCCAAGGGAAGGTGAAGAGCAGCAACAGCTGTCAGGCCTGGCACCTTCCTTGTCGGGGAAGGAGCCGGACGTTATAATTTTCGGAATGAGGCTCAGCCGAGAACAGGCGCCTTGAGATGTTGCGTCTCTGGGAAAGCACAGATCCCCAGGGCTGTTGTGCCTGTGAATAGGCTGCCAAGGGAAGGTGAAGAGCAGCAACAGCTGTCAGGCCTGGCACCTTCCTTATCGGGGAAGGAGCCAGACGTTATCCTTTTCGGAAAAAAGTCTCTGCCAAGAATGGGTACGATGAGATGTTGCGTCTCTGGGAAAGCACAGATCCCCAGGGCTGTTGTGCCTGTGAATAGGCTGCCAAGGGAAGGTGAAGAGCAGCAACAACTTTCAGGCCTGGCACCTTCCTTGTGGGAGAAGGAGCCGGACGTTTGCCTTTTCGGAAAGAGGCTCTGCCGAGAACAGGCGCCTTGAGATGTTGCATCTCTGGGAAAGCACAGATCCCCAGGGCTGTTGTGCCTGTGAATAGGCTGCCAAGGGAAGGTGAAGAGCAGCAACAGCTTTCAGGGCTGGCACCTTCCTTGTGGGAGAAGGAGCCGGACGTTTGCCTTTTCGGAAAAAAGGCTCTGCAGAGAACAGGCGCCTTGAGATGTTGCATCTCTGGGAAAGCACAGATCCCCAGGGCTGTTGTGCCTGTGAATAGGCTGCCAAGGGAAGGTGAAGAACAGCAACAGATTTCAGGCCTGGCCCCTTCCATGTGGGAGAAGGAGCCGGACCTTATCCTTTTCGGAAAAAAGTATCTGCCAAGAATGGGTACGATGAGATGTTGCGTCTCTGGGAAAGCACAGATCCCCAGGGCTGTTGTGCCTGTGAATAGGCTGCCAAGGGAAGGTGAAGAGCAGCAACAGCTGTCAGGGCTGGCCCCTTCCTTGTGGGAGAAGGAGCCGGACGTTTGCCATTTCAGAAAGAGGCTCTGCCGAGAACAGGCGCCTTGAGATGTTGCATCTCTGGGAAAGCACAGATCCCCAGGGCTGTTGTGCCTGTGAATAGGCTGCCAAGGGAAGGTGAAGAGCAGCAACAGCTGTCAGGGCTGGCACCTTCCTTGTCGGGGACGGAGCCGGACGTTTGCCGTTTTGGAAAAAAGGCTCTGCCGAGAATGGGTACGATGAGATGTTGCGTCTCTGGGAAAGCACAGATCCCCAGGGCTGTTGTGCCTGTGAATAGGCTGCCAAGGGAAGGTGAAGAGCAGCAACACCTTTCAGGGCTGGCCCCTTCCTTGCGGCAGAAGGAGTCGGACGTTTGCCTTTTCGGAAAATAGGCTCTGCCGAGAATGGGTACGATGAGATGTTGTGTCTCTGGGAAAGCAGAGATCCCCAGGGCTGTTGTGCCTGTGAATAGGCTGCCAAGGGAAGGTGAAGAGCAGCAACAGCTTTCAGGGCTGGCCCCTTCCTTGCGGGAGAAGGAGCCGGACGTTTGCCTTTTCGGAATATAGGCTCTGCCGAGAACAGGCGCCTTGAGATATTGCATCTCTGGGAAAGCACAGATCCCCAGGGCTGTTGTGCCTGTGAATAGGCTGCCAAGGGAAGGTGAAGAGCAGCAACAACCTTCAGGGCTCGCCCCTTCCTTGTCGGGGAAGGAGCCGGACGTTTGCCTTTTCGGAAAAAAGGCTCTGCTAAGAATGGGTACGATGCGATGTTGCATCTCTGGGAAAGCACAGATCCCCAGGGCTGTTGTGCCTGTGAATATGCTGCCAAGGGAAGGTGAAGAGCAGCAACAGCTGTCAGGCCTGGCACCTTCCTTGTGGAAGAAGGAGCCGGACGTTGCCTTTTCGGAAAAAAGGCTCTGCCGAGAACAGGCGCCTTGAGATGTTGCATCTCTGGGAAAGCACAGATCCCCAGGGCTGTTGTGCCTGTGAATAGGCTGCCAAGGGAAGGTGAAGAGCAGCAACAAATTTCAGGGCTGGCACCTTCCTTGTGGGAGAAGGAGCCGGACGTTTGCCTTTTCGGAATGAGGCTCAGCCGAGAACAGGCGCCTTGAGATGTTGCGTCTCTGGGAAAGCACAGATCACCAGGGCTGTTGTGCCTGTGAATAGGCTGCCAAGGGAAGGTGAAGAGCAGCAACAGCTGTCAGGCCGGGCACCTTCCTTATCGGGGAAGGAGCCAGACGTTATCCTTTTCGGAAAAAAGTCTCTGCCAAGAATGGGTACGATGAGATGTTGCGTCTCTGGGAAAGCACAGATCCCCAGGGCTGTTGTGCCTGTGAATAGGCTGCCAAGGGAAGGTGAAGAGCAGCAACAGATTTCAGGCCTGGCCCCTTCCATGTGGGAGAAGGAGCCGGACGTTATCCTTTTCGGAAAAAAGGCTCTGCCAAGAATGGGTACGATGAGATGTTGCGTCTCTGGGAAAGCACAGATCCCCAGGGCTGTTGTGCCTGTGAATAGGCTGCCAAGGGAAGGTGAAGAGCAGCAACAACTTTCAGGGCTGGCCCCTTCCTTGTGGGAGAAGGAGCCGGACGTTTGCCATTTCAGAAAGAGGCTCTGCCGAGAACAGGCGCCTTGAGATGTTGCATCTCTGGGAAAGCACAGATCCCCAGGGCTGTTGTGCCTGTGAATAGGCTGCCAAGGGAAGGTGAAGAGCAGCAACAGCTGTCAGGGCTGTCCCCTTCCTTGTCGGGGAAGGAGCCGGACGTTTGCCTTTTTGGAAAAAAGGCTCTGCCGAGAATGGGTACGATGAGATGTTGCGTCTCTGGGAAAGCACAGATCCCCAGGGCTGTTGTGCCTGTGAATAGGCTGCCAAGGGAAGGTGAAGAGCAGCAACAGCTGTCAGGGCTGGCACCTTCCTTGTCGGGGAAGGAGCCGGACGTTTGCCTTTTTGGAAAAAAGGCTCTGCCGAGAATGGGTACGATGAGATGTTGTGTCTCTGGGAAAGCACAGATCCCCAGGGCTGTTGTGCCTGTGAATAGGCTGCCAAGGGAAGGTGAAGAGCAGCAACAGCTTTCAGGCCTGGCACTTTCCATGTGGGAGAAGGAGCCGGACGTTTGCCTTTTCGGAAAAAAGTCTCTGCCAAGAATGGGTACGATGAGATGTTGCGTCTCTGGGAAAGCACAGATCCCCAGGGCTGTTGTGCCTGTGAATAGGCTGCCAAGGGAAGGTGAAGAGCAGCAACAGCTTTCAGGCCTGGCACCTTCCATGTGGGAGAATGAGCCGGACGTTTGCCTTTTCGGAAAAAAGGCTCTGCCGAGAACAGGCGCCTTGAGATGTTGTGTCTCTGGGAAAGCACAGATCCCCAGGGCTGTTGTGCCTGTGAATAGGCTGCCAAGGAAGGTGAAGAGCAGCAACAACTTTCAGGGCTGTCCCCTTCCTTGTGGGAGAAGGAGCCGGACGTTTGCCATTTCAGAAAGAGGCTCTGCCGAGAACAGGCGCCTTGAGATGTTGCATCTCTGGGAAAGCACAGATCCCCAGGGCTGTTGTGCCTGTGAATAGGCTGCCAAGGGAAGGTGAAGAGCAGCAACAGCTGTCAGGGCTGCCACCTTCCTTGTCGGGGAAGGAGCCGGACGTTTGCCTTTTCGGAAAAAAGTCTCGGGCAAGAATGGGTACGATGAGATGTTGCGTCTCTGGAAAAGCACAGATCCCCAGTGCTGTTGTGCCTGTGAATAGGCTGCCAAGGAAGGTGAAGAGCAGCAACAACTTTCAGGGCTGTCCCCTTCCTTGTGGGAGAAGGAGCCGGACGTTTGCCATTTCAGAAAGAGGCTCTGCCGAGAACAGGCGCCTTGAGATGTTGCATCTCTGGGAAAGCACAGATCCCCAGGGCTGTTGTGCCTGTGAATAGGCTGCCAAGGGAAGGTGAAGAGCAGCAACAGCTGTCAGGCCTGGCACCTTCCTTGTCGGGGAAGGAGCCGGACGTTTGCCTTTTCGGAAAAAAGGCTCTGCCGAGAATGGGTACGATGAGATGTTGCATCTCTGGGAAAGCACAGATCCCCAGGGCTGTTGTGCCTGTGCATAGGCTGCCAAGGGAAGGTGAAGAGCAGCAACAGCTGTCAGGCCTGGCACCTTCCTTGTCGGGGAAGGAGCCGGACGTTTGCCTTTTTGGAAAAAAGGCTCTGCCGAGAATGGGTACGATGAGATGTTGCGTCTCTGGGAAAGCACAGATCCCCAGGGCTGTTGTGCCTGTGAATAGGCTGCCAAGGGAAGGTGAAGAACAGCAACACCTTTCAGGGCTGGCCCCTTCCTTGCGGCAGAAGGAGTCGGACGTTTGCCTTTTCGGAAAATAGGCTCTGCCGAGAATGGGTACGATGAGATGTTGTGTCTCTGGGAAAGCAGAGATCCCCAGGGCTGTTGTGCCTGTGAATAGGCTGCCAAGGGAAGGTGAAGAGCAGCAACAGCTTTCAGGGCTGGCCCCTTCCTTGCGGGAGAAGGAGCCGGACGTTTGCCTTTTCGGAATATAGGCTCTGCCGAGAACAGGCGCCTTGAGATATTGTGTCTCTGGGAAAGCACAGATCCCCAGGGCTGTTGTGCCTGTGAATAGGCTGCCAAGGGAAGGTGAAGAGCAGCAACAACCTTCAGGGCTCGCCCCTTCCTTGTCGGGGAAGGAGCCGGACGTTTGCCTTTTCGGAAAAAAGGCTCTGCTAAGAATGGGTACGATGAGATGTTGCATCTCTGGGAAAGCACAGATCCCCAGGGCTGTTGTGCCTGTAAATAGGCTGCCAAGGGAAGGTGAAGAGCAGCAACAGCTGTCAGGGCTGGCACCTTCCTTGTCGGGGAAGGAGCCGGACGTTTGCCTTTTCGGAAAAAAGGCTCTGCCAAGAATGGTTACGATGAGATGTTGTGTCTCTGGGAAAGCACAGATCCCCAGGGCTGTTGTGCCTGTGAATAGGCTGCCAAGGGAAGGTGAAGAGCAGCAACAGCTGTCAGGCCTGGCACCTTCCATGTGGGAGAAGGAGCCGGACGTTGCCTTTTCGGAAAAAAGGGTCTGCCGAGAACAGGCGCCTTGAGATGTTGCATCTCTGGGAAAGCACAGATCCCCAGGGCTGTTGTGCCTGTGAATAGGCTGCCAAGGGAAGGTGAAGAGCAGCAACAGCTGTCAGGCCTGGCACCTTCCTTGTCGGGGAAGGAGCCGGACGTTATAATTTTCGGAATGAGGCTCAGCCGAGAACAGGCGCCTTGAGATGTTGCGTCTCTGGGAAAGCACAGATCCCCAGGGCTGTTGTGCCTGTGAATAGGCTGCCAAGGGAAGGTGAAGAGCAGCAACAGCTGTCAGGCCTGGCACCTTCCTTATCGGGGAAGGAGCCAGACGTTATCCTTTTCGGAAAAAAGTCTCTGCCAAGAATGGGTACGATGAGATGTTGCGTCTCTGGGAAAGCACAGATCCCCAGGGCTGTTGTGCCTGTGAATAGGCTGCCAAGGGAAGGTGAAGAGCAGCAACAACTTTCAGGCCTGGCACCTTCCTTGTGGGAGAAGGAGCCGGACGTTTGCCTTTTCGGAAAGAGGCTCTGCCGAGAACAGGCGCCTTGAGATGTTGCATCTCTGGGAAAGCACAGATCCCCAGGGCTGTTGTGCCTGTGAATAGGCTGCCAAGGGAAGGTGAAGAGCAGCAACAGCTTTCAGGGCTGGCACCTTCCTTGTGGGAGAAGGAGCCGGACGTTTGCCTTTTCGGAAAAAAGGCTCTGCAGAGAACAGGCGCCTTGAGATGTTGCATCTCTGGGAAAGCACAGATCCCCAGGGCTGTTGTGCCTGTGAATAGGCTGCCAAGGGAAGGTGAAGAACAGCAACAGATTTCAGGCCTGGCCCCTTCCATGTGGGAGAAGGAGCCGGACCTTATCCTTTTCGGAAAAAAGTATCTGCCAAGAATGGGTACGATGAGATGTTGCGTCTCTGGGAAAGCACAGATCCCCAGGGCTGTTGTGCCTGTGAATAGGCTGCCAAGGGAAGGTGAAGAGCAGCAACAGCTGTCAGGGCTGGCCCCTTCCTTGTGGGAGAAGGAGCCGGACGTTTGCCATTTCAGAAAGAGGCTCTGCCGAGAACAGGCGCCTTGAGATGTTGCATCTCTGGGAAAGCACAGATCCCCAGGGCTGTTGTGCCTGTGAATAGGCTGCCAAGGGAAGGTGAAGAGCAGCAACAGCTGTCAGGGCTGGCACCTTCCTTGTCGGGGACGGAGCCGGACGTTTGCCGTTTTGGAAAAAAGGCTCTGCCGAGAATGGGTACGATGAGATGTTGCGTCTCTGGGAAAGCACAGATCCCCAGGGCTGTTGTGCCTGTGAATAGGCTGCCAAGGGAAGGTGAAGAGCAGCAACACCTTTCAGGGCTGGCCCCTTCCTTGCGGCAGAAGGAGTCGGACGTTTGCCTTTTCGGAAAATAGGCTCTGCCGAGAATGGGTACGATGAGATGTTGTGTCTCTGGGAAAGCAGAGATCCCCAGGGCTGTTGTGCCTGTGAATAGGCTGCCAAGGGAAGGTGAAGAGCAGCAACAGCTTTCAGGGCTGGCCCCTTCCTTGCGGGAGAAGGAGCCGGACGTTTGCCTTTTCGGAATATAGGCTCTGCCGAGAACAGGCGCCTTGAGATATTGCATCTCTGGGAAAGCACAGATCCCCAGGGCTGTTGTGCCTGTGAATAGGCTGCCAAGGGAAGGTGAAGAGCAGCAACAACCTTCAGGGCTCGCCCCTTCCTTGTTGGGGAAGGAGCCGGACGTTTGCCTTTTCGGAAAAAAGGCTCTGCTAAGAATGGGTACGATGCGATGTTGCATCTCTGGGAAAGCACAGATCCCCAGGGCTGTTGTGCCTGTGAATAGGCTGCCAAGGGAAGGTGAAGAGCAGCAACAAATTTCAGGGCTGGCACCTTCCTTGTGGGAGAAGGAGCCGGACGTTTGCCTTTTCGGAATGAGGCTCAGCCGAGAACAGGCGCCTTGAGATGTTGCGTCTCTGGGAAAGCACAGATCACCAGGGCTGTTGTGCCTGTGAATAGGCTGCCAAGGGAAGGTGAAGAGCAGCAACAGCTGTCAGGCCGGGCACCTTCCTTATCGGGGAAGGAGCCAGACGTTATCCTTTTCGGAAAAAAGTCTCTGCCAAGAATGGGTACGATGAGATGTTGCGTCTCTGGGAAAGCACAGATCCCCAGGGCTGTTGTGCCTGTGAATAGGCTGCCAAGGGAAGGTGAAGAGCAGCAACAGATTTCAGGCCTGGCCCCTTCCATGTGGGAGAAGGAGCCGGACGTTATCCTTTTCGGAAAAAAGGCTCTGCCAAGAATGGGTACGATGAGATGTTGCGTCTCTGGGAAAGCACAGATCCCCAGGGCTGTTGTGCCTGTGAATAGGCTGCCAAGGGAAGGTGAAGAGCAGCAACAACTTTCAGGGCTGGCCCCTTCCTTGTGGGAGAAGGAGCCGGACGTTTGCCATTTCAGAAAGAGGCTCTGCCGAGAACAGGCGCCTTGAGATGTTGCATCTCTGGGAAAGCACAGATCCCCAGGGCTGTTGTGCCTGTGAATAGGCTGCCAAGGGAAGGTGAAGAGCAGCAACAGCTGTCAGGGCTGTCCCCTTCCTTGTCGGGGAAGGAGCCGGACGTTTGCCTTTTTGGAAAAAAGGCTCTGCCGAGAATGGGTACGATGAGATGTTGCGTCTCTGGGAAAGCACAGATCCCCAGGGCTGTTGTGCCTGTGAATAGGCTGCCAAGGGAAGGTGAAGAGCAGCAACAGCTGTCAGGGCTGGCACCTTCCTTGTCGGGGAAGGAGCCGGACGTTTGCCTTTTTGGAAAAAAGGCTCTGCCGAGAATGGGTACGATGAGATGTTGCGTGTCTGGGAAAGCACAGATCCCCAGGGCTGTTGTGCCTGTGAATAGGCTGCCAAGGGAAGGTGAAGAGCAGCAACAGCTTTCAGGCCTGGCACTTTCCATGTGGGAGAAGGAGCCGGACGTTTGCCTTTTCGGAAAAAAGTCTCTGCCAAGAATGGGTACGATGAGATGTTGCGTCTCTGGGAAAGCAGAGATCCCCAGGGCTGTTGTGCCTGTGAATAGGCTGCCAAGGGAAGGTGAAGAGCAGCAACAGCTTTCAGGCCTGGCACCTTCCATGTGGGAGAATGAGCCGGACGTTTGCCTTTTCGGAAAAAAGGCTCTGCCGAGAACAGGCGCCTTGAGATGTTGTGTCTCTGGGAAAGCACAGATCCCCAGGGCTGTTGTGCCTGTGAATAGGCTGCCAAGGAAGGTGAAGAGCAGCAACAGCTTTCAGGGCTGGCACCTTCCATGTGGGAGAAGGAGCCGGACGTTTGCCATTTCAGAAAGAGGCTCTGCCGAGAACAGGCGCCTTGAGATGTTGCATCTCTGGGAAAGCACAGATCCCCAGGGCTGTTGTGCCTGTGAATAGGCTGCCAAGGGAAGGTGAAGAGCAGCAACAGCTGTCAGGGCTGCCACCTTCCTTGTCGGGGAAGGAGCCGGACGTTTGCCTTTTCGGAAAAAAGTCTCGGGCAAGAATGGGTACGATGAGATGTTGCGTCTCTGGAAAAGCACAGATCCCCAGTGCTGTTGTGCCTGTGAATAGGCTGCCAAGGAAGGTGAAGAGCAGCAACAACTTTCAGGGCTGTCCCCTTCCTTGTGGGGAGAAGGAGCCGGACGTTTGCCATTTCAGAAAGAGGCTCTGCCGAGAACAGGCGCCTTGAGATGTTGCATCTCTGGGAAAGCACAGATCCCCAGGGCTGTTGTGCCTGTGAATAGGCTGCCAAGGGAATGTGAAGAGCAGCAACAGCTGTCAGGCCTGGCACCTTCCTTGTCGGGGAAGGAGCCGGACGTTTGCCTTTTTGGAAAAAAGGCTCTGCCGAGAATGGGTACGATGAGATGTTGCGTCTCTGGGAAAGCACAGATCCCCAGGGCTGTTGTGCCTGTGAATAGGCTGCCAAGGGAAGGTGAAGAACAGCAACACCTTTCAGGGCTGGCCCCTTCCTTGCGGCAGAAGGAGTCGGACGTTTGCCTTTTCGGAAAATAGGCTCTGCCAAGAATGGGTACGATGAGATGTTGTGTCTCTGGGAAAGCAGAGATCCCCAGGGCTGTTGTGCCTGTGAATAGGCTGCCAAGGGAAGGTGAAGAGCAGCAACAGCTTTCAGGGCTGGCCCCTTCCTTGCGGGAGAAGGAGCCGGACGTTTGCCTTTTCGGAATATAGGCTCTGCCGAGAACAGGCGCCTTGAGATATTGTGTCTCTGGGAAAGCACAGATCCCCAGGGCTGTTGTGCCTGTGAATAGGCTGCCAAGGGAAGGTGAAGAGCAGCAACAACCTTCAGGGCTCGCCCCTTCCTTGTCGGGGAAGGAGCCGGACGTTTGCCTTTTCGGAAAAAAGGCTCTGCTAAGAATGGGTACGATGAGATGTTGCATCTCTGGGAAAGCACAGATCCCAGGGCTGTTGTGCCTGTAAATAGGCTGCCAAGGGAAGGTGAAGAGCAGCAACAGCTGTCAGGGCTGGCACCTTCCTTGTCGGGGAAGGAGCCGGACGTTTGCCTTTTCGGAAAAACGGCTCTGCCAAGAATGGTTACGATGAGATGTTGTGTCTCTGGGAAAGCACAGATCCCCAGGGCCTGTTGTGCCTGTGAATAGGCTGCCAAGGGAAGGTGAAGAGCAGCAACAGCTGTCAGGCCTGGCACCTTCCATGTGGGAGAAGGAGCCGGACGTTGCCTTTTCGGAAAAAAGGGTCTGCCGAGAACAGGCGCCTTGAGATGTTGCATCTCTGGGGAAAGCACAGATCCCCAGGGCTGTTGTGCCTGTGAATAGGCTGCCAAGGGAAGGTGAAGAGCAGCAACAGCTGTCAGGCCTGGCACCTTCCTTGTCGGGGAAGGAGCCGGACGTTATAATTTTCGGAATGAGGCTCAGCGAGAACAGGCGCCTTGAGATGTTGCGTCTCTGGGAAAGCACAGATCCCCAGGGCTGTTGTGCCTGTGAATAGGCTGCCAAGGGAAGGTGAAGAGCAGCAACAGCTGTCAGGGCTGTCCCCTTCCTTGTCGGGAAGGAGCCGGACGTTTGCCTTTTGGAAAAAAGGCTCTGCCGAGAATGGGTACGATGAGATGTTGCGTCTCTGGGAAAGCACAGATCCCCAGGGCTGTTGTGCCTGTGAATAGGCTGCCAAGGGAAGGTGAAGAGCAGCAACAGCTGTCAGGGCTGGCACCTTCCTTGTCGGGGAAGGAGCCGGACGTTTGCCTTTTTGGAAAAAAGGCTCTGCCGAGAATGGGTACGATGAGATGTTGCGTCTCTGGGAAAGCACAGATCCCCAGGGCTGTTGTGCCTGTGAATAGGCTGCCAAGGGGAAGGTGAAGAGCAGCAACAGCTTTCAGGCCTGGCACTTTCCATGTGGGAGAAGGAGCCGGACGTTTGCCTTTTCGGAAAAAGGCTCTGCCGAGAATGGGTACGATGAGATGTTGCGTCTCTGGGAAAGCACAGATCCCCAGGGCTGTTGTGCCTGTGAATAGGCTGCCAAGGGAAGGTGAAGAGCAGCAACAGCTTCAGGCCTGGCACCTTCCATGTGGGAGAATGAGCCGGACGTTTGCCTTTTCGGAAAAAAGGCTCTGCCGAGAACAGGCGCCTTGAGATGTTGCATCTCTGGGAAAGCACAGATCCCCAGGGCTGTTGTGCCTGTGAATAGGCTGCCAAGGGAAGGTGAAGAACAGCAACAAGGCGTTCAGGGGCTGGCCCCTTCCTTGTGGGAGAAGGAGCCGGACGTTTGCCATTTCAGAAAGAGGCTCTGCCCGAGAACAGGCGCCTTGAGATGTTGCATCTCTGGGAAAGCACAGATCCCCAGGGCTGTTGTGCCTGTGAATACGCTGCCAAGGGAAGGTGAAGAGCAGCAACAACTTTCAGGGCTGGCACCTTCCTTGTCGGGGAAGGAGCCGGACGTTTTCCTTTTCGGAAAAAAGGCTCTGCCAAGAATGGATACGATGAGATGTTGCGTCTCTGGGAAAGCACAGATCCCCAGGGCTGTTGTGCCTGTGAATAGCTGCCAAGGGAAGGTGAAAGAGCAGCAACAGCTGTCAGGCCTGGCACCTTCCTTGCGGGAGAAGGAGCCGGACGTTTGCCTTTTCGGAAAGAGGCTCTGCCGAGAACAGGCGCCTTGAGATGTTGCATCTCTGGGAAAGCACAGATCCCCAGGGCTGTTGTTGCCTGTGAATAGGCTGCCAAGGGAAGGTGAAGAGCAGCAACAGCTTTCAGGGCTGGCACCTTCCTTGTGGGAGAAGGAGCCGGACGTTTGCCTTTTCGGAAAAAAGGCTCTGCAGAGAACAGGCGCCTTGAGATGTTGCATCTCTGGGGAAAGCACAGATCCCCAGGGCTGTTGTGCTGTGAATAGGCTGCCAAGGGAAGGTGAAGAACAGCAACAGATTTCAGGCCTGGCCCCCTTCCATGTGGGAGAAGGAGCCGGACCTTATCCTTTTCGGAAAAAAGTATCTGCCAAGAATGGGTACGATGAGATGTTGCGTCTCTGGGAAAGCACAGATCCCAGGGCTGTTGTGCCTGTGAATAGGCTGCCAAGGGAAGGTGAAGAGCAGCAACAGCTGTCAGGGCTGGCCCCTTCCTTGTGGGAGAAGGAGCCGGACGTTTGCCATTTCAGAAAGAGGCTCTGCCGAGAACAGGCGCCTTGAGATGTTGCATCTCTGGGAAAGCACAGATCCCCAGGGCTGTTGTGCCTGTGAATAGGCTGCCAAGGGAAGGTGAAGAGCAGCAACAGCTGTCAGGGCTGGCACCTTCCTTGTCGGGGACGGAGCCGGGACGTTTGCCGTTTTGGAAAAAAGGCTCTGCCGAGAATGGGTACGATGAGATGTTGCGTCTCTGGGAAAGCACAGATCCCCAGGGCTGTTGTGCCTGTGAATAGGCTGCCAAGGGAAGGGTGAAGAGCAGCAACACCCTTTCAGGGCTGGCCCCTTCCTTGCGGCAGAAGGAGTCGGACGTTTGCCTTTTCGGAAAATAGGCTCTGCCGAGAATGGGTACGATGAGATGTTGTGTCTCTGGGAAAGCAGAGATCCCCAGGGGCTGTTGTGCCTGTGAATAGGCTGCCAAGGGAAGGTGAAGAGCAGCAACAGCTTTCAGGGCTGGCCCCTTCCTTGCGGGAGAAGGAGCCGGACGTTTGCCTTTTCGGAATATAGGCTCTGCCGAGAACAGGCGCCTTGAGATATTGCATCTCTGGGAAAGCACAGATCCCCAGGGCTGTTGTGCCTGTGAATAGGCTGCCAAGGGAAGGTGAAGAGCAGCAACAACCTTCAGGGCTCGCCCCTTCCTTGTCGGGGAAGGAGCCGGACGTTTGCCTTTTCGGAAAAAGGCTCTGCTAAGAATGGGTACGATGCGATGTTGCATCTCTGGGAAAGCACAGATCCCCAGGGCTGTTGTGCCTGTGAATATGCTGCCAAGGGAAGGTGAAGAGCAGCAACAGCTGTCAGGCCTGGCACCCTTCCTTGTGGAAGAAGGAGCCGGACGTTGCCTTTTCGGAAAAAAGGGTCTGCCGAGAACAGGCGCCTTGAGATGTTGCATCTCTGGGAAAGCACAGATCCCCAGGGCTGTTGTGCCTGTGAATAGGCTGCCAAGGGAAGGTGAAGAGCAGCAACAAATTTCAGGGCTGGCACCTTCCTTGTGGGAGAAGGAGCCGGACGTTTGCCTTTTCGGAATGAGGCTCAGCCGAGAACAGGCGCCTTGAGATGTTGCGTCTCTGGGAAAGCACAGATCACCAGGGCTGTTGTGCCTGTGAATAGGCTGCCAAGGGAAGGTGAAGAGCAGCAACAGCTGTCAGGCCGGGCACCTTCCTTATCGGGGAAGGAGCCAGACGTTATCCTTTTCGGAAAAAAGTCTCTGCCAAGAATGGGTACGATGAGATGTTGCGTCTCTGGGAAAGCACAGATCCCCAGGGCTGTTGTGCCTGTGAATAGGCTGCCCAAGGGGAAGGTGAAGAGCAGCAACAGATTTCAGGCCTGGCCCCTTCCATGTGGGAGAAGGAGCCGGACGTTATCCTTTTCGGAAAAAAGGCTCTGCCAAGAATGGGTACGATGAGATGTTGCGTCTCTGGGAAAGCACAGATCCCCAGGGCTGTTGTGCCTGTGAATAGGCTGCCAAGGGAAGGTGAAGAGCAGCAACAACTTTCAGGGCTGGCCCCTTCCTTGTGGGAGAAGGAGCCGGACGTTTGCCATTTCAGAAAGAGGCTCTGCCGAGAACAGGCGCCTTGAGATGTTGCATCTCTGGGGAAAGCACAGATCCCCAGGGCTGTTGTGCCTGTGAATAGGCTGCCAAGGGAAGGTGAAGAGCAGCAACAGCTGTCAGGGCTGTCCCCTTCCTTGTCGGGGAAGGAGCCGGACGTTTGCCTTTTTGGAAAAAGGCTCTGCCGAGAATGGGTACGATGAGATGTTGCGTCTCTGGGAAAGCACAGATCCCCAGGGCTGTTGTGCCTGTGAATAGGCTGCCAAGGGAAGGTGAAGAGCAGCAACAGCTGTCAGGGCTGGCACCTTCCTTGTCGGGGAAGGAGCCGGACGTTTGCCTTTTGGAAAAAAGGCTCTGCCGAGAATGGGTACGATGAGATGTTGTGTCTCTGGGAAAGCACAGATCCCCAGGGCTGTTGTGCCTGTGAATAGGCTGCCAAGGGAAGGTGAAGAGCAGCAACAGCTTTCAGGCCTGGCACTTTCCATGTGGGAGAAGGAGCCGGACGTTTGCCTTTTCGGAAAAAAGTCTCTGCCAAGAATGGGTACGATGAGATGTTGCGTCTCTGGGAAAGCACAGATCCCCAGGGCTGTTGTGCCTGTGAATAGGCTGCCAAGGGAAGGTGAAGAGCAGCAACAGCTTTCAGGCCTGGCACCTTCCATGTGGGAGAATGAGCCGGACGTTTGCCTTTTCGGAAAAAAGGCTCTGCCGAGAACAGGCGCCTTGAGATGTTGCATCTCTGGGAAAGCACAGATCCCCAGGGCTGTTGTTCCTGTGAATAGGCTGCCAAGGAAGGTGAAGAGCAGCAACAACTTTCAGGGCTGTCCCCTTCCTTGTGGGAGAAGGAGCCGGACGTTTGCCATTTCAGAAAGAGGCTCTGCCGAGAACAGGCGCCTTGAGATGTTGCATCTCTGGGAAAGCACAGATCCCCAGGGCTGTTGTGCCTGTGAATAGGCTGCCAAGGGAAGGTGAAGAGCAGCAACAGCTGTCAGGGCTGGCACCTTCCTTGTCGGGGAAGGAGCCGGACGTTTGCCTTTTCGGAAAAAAGTCTCGGGCAAGAATGGGTACGATGAGATGTTGCGTCTCTGGAAAAGCACAGATCCCCAGTGCTGTTGTGCCTGTGAATAGGCTGCCAAGGAAGGTGAAGAGCAGCAACAACTTTCAGGGCTGTCCCCTTCCTTGTGGGAGAAGGAGCCGGACGTTTGCCATTTCAGAAAGAGGCTCTGCCGAGAACAGGCGCCTTGAGATGTTGCATCTCTGGGAAAGCACAGATCCCCAGGGCTGTTGTGCCTGTGAATAGGCTGCCAAGGGAAGGTGAAGAGCAGCAACAGCTGTCAGGCCTGGCACCTTCCTTGTCGGGGAAGGAGCCGGACGTTTGCCTTTTTGGAAAAAAGGCTCTGCCGAGAATGGGTACGATGAGATGTTGCGTCTCTGGGAAAGCACAGATCCCCAGGGCTGTTGTGCCTGTGAATAGGCTGCCAAGGGAAGGTGAAGAGCAGCAACAGCTGTCAGGCCTGGCACCTTCCTTGTCGGGGAAGGAGCCGGACGTTTGCCTTTTTGGAAAAAAGGCTCTGCCGAGAATGGGTACGATGAGATGTTGCGTCTCTGGGAAAGCACAGATCCCCAGGGCTGTTGTGCCTGTGAATAGGCTGCCAAGGGAAGGTGAAGAACAGCAACACCTTTCAGGGCTGGCCCCTTCCTTGCGGCAGAAGGAGTCGGACGTTTGCCTTTTCGGAAAATAGGCTCTGCCGAGAATGGGTACGATGAGATGTTGTGTCTCTGGGAAAGCAGAGATCCCCAGGGCTGTTGTGCCTGTGAATAGGCTGCCAAGGGAAGGTGAAGAGCAGCAACAGCTTTCAGGGCTGGCCCCTTCCTTGCGGGAGAAGGAGCCGGACGTTTGCCTTTTCGGAATATAGGCTCTGCCGAGAACAGGCGCCTTGAGATATTGCATCTCTGGGAAAGCACAGATCCCCAGGGCTGTTGTGCCTGTGAATAGGCTGCCAAGGGAAGGTGAAGAGCAGCAACAACCTTCAGGGCTCGCCCCTTCCTTGTCGGGGAAGGAGCCGGACGTTTGCCTTTTCGGAAAAAAGGCTCTGCTAAGAATGGGTACGATGAGATGTTGCATCTCTGGGAAAGCACAGATCCCCAGGGCTGTTGTGCCTGTGAATAGGCTGCCAAGGGAAGGTGAAGAGCAGCAACAGCTGTCAGGGCTGGCACCTTCCTTGTCGGGGAAGGAGCCGGACGTTTGCCTTTTCGGAAAAAAGGCTCTGCCAAGAATGGTTACGATGAGATGTTGTGTCTCTGGGAAAGCACAGATCCCCAGGGCTGTTGTGCCTGTGAATAGGCTGCCAAGGGAAGGTGAAGAGCAGCAACAGCTGTCAGGCCTGGCACCTTCCATGTGGGAGAAGGAGCCGGACGTTGCCTTTTCGGAAAAAAGGGTCTGCCGAGAACAGGCGCCTTGAGATGTTGCATCTCTGGGAAAGCACAGATCCCCAGGGCTGTTGTGCCTGTGAATAGGCTGCCAAGGGAAGGTGAAGAGCAGCAACAGCTGTCAGGCCTGGCACCTTCCTTGTCGGGGAAGGAGCCGGACGTTTGCCTTTTCGGAATGAGGCTCAGCCGAGAACAGGCGCCTTGAGATGTTGCGTCTCTGGGAAAGCACAGATCCCCAGGGCTGTTGTGCCTGTGAATAGGCTGCCAAGGGAAGGTGAAGAGCAGCAACAGCTGTCAGGCCTGGCACCTTCCTTATCGGGGAAGGAGCCAGACGTTATCCTTTTCGGAAAAAAGTCTCTGCCAAGAATGGGTACGATGAGATGTTGCGTCTCTGGGAAAGCACAGATCCCCAGGGCTGTTGTGCCTGTGAATAGGCTGCCAAGGGAAGGTGAAGAGCAGCAACAGCTGTCAGGCCTGGCACCTTCCTTGTGGGAGAAGGAGCCGGACGTTTGCCTTTTCGGAAAGAGGCTCTGCCGAGAACAGGCGCCTTGAGATGTTGCATCTCTGGGAAAGCACAGATCCCCAGGGCTGTTGTGCCTGTGAATAGGCTGCCAAGGGAAGGTGAAGAGCAGCAACAGCTTTCAGGGCTGGCACCTTCCTTGTGGGAGAAGGAGCCGGACGTTTGCCTTTTCGGAAAAAAGGCTCTGCCGAGAACAGGCGCCTTGAGATGTTGCATCTCTGGGAAAGCACAGATCCCCAGGGCTGTTGTGCCTGTGAATAGGCTGCCAAGGGAAGGTGAAGAGCAGCAACAGATTCAGGCCTGGCCCCTTCCATGTGG